>OZ022310.1:5906254-6425930 GCA_963989215.1 Hedychridium roseum | reverse complement strand
GTAAAGTCTCGTGAATGCACGCGATCGTATACACATGCTGTAATTACGCTTCGACATACGTAACACGACCTTACTTTTTCGTACCGGCAATGATAAATCACGTGCGACCGACACGAAGGAGGGAGAAGCCGCGTAAGCGAGTGAGATATCAGTGGATTTACGAGAGGGGGACAAAAATATTAGTAGCTGTTGAAAATTTAAGGAAACCATGCATTCCATAAGTCTGGCCGTCGGCCGGGATGGCCGACGTAGTTGGAAGAGTGTCTGAGAAAAAACGGGTTTTCAGACTAATACCTTAGGGCCTAAGGACGGGAAATAAACTTGTAATACGTTGCTTCTGCGGTAAAAATCCTTTGGTTCTGCACGGACTTGCCGAGGAAATCCGAGGACCGGCAATATAAATCGAAGTTACGACGGTCGGGCATTGCATCCACACACACGAATACAGGAACATACACAGTACACACACACACACACACACACACACACACACACACGCAAACACGACTCTCATGATAGGCTAATATTTTTAGTAATTTTATACAGCCGAATGCGAGAGCATTTCTCCATCCAGAAATCAACCGTCGTTCATTTTCCTTCGTACACGATGATAAAGAACAAAGAAAGCGACCGATCGGAAAGGGAATCGGGCCAAGGGGAGATTCCGCATCTTTATTTGTATAACTGTGAATATCGTCGTGTAATAACGAAACAAAGCAAACCGTGGAACTCAGTGGTGCCCTATTTTATATCACGGGACGAGAGGGAAAAGGCAATGGAAAGGGGCGAGTGCAGGCGGGGTCGAGCGGCAAGTAAGAGACGATTATTTGCCTAATCGCGACCCTTCCTCGCCGCAGAAACACGCTTCTTCTCGCAATGAAAAGCTCTGGCGCGTAACCGATACTCTCAGCGTGATTCCTTCCGCGTCTTCCGCCATTTACCGCTGCTGCTAGTCTTCGACTTCACCTACGCCAGCAAAAAGTACCATCCGCTCCCCCCCTCACTAAACGTCGGTAAAAGAGAAACAGAATCTGGTTTACGTCGATGTCGATGCACGCGGGGGGAAAACGAATTCCCCTGAGTTTGTATCTATATTTGCATTTAACAATTCCTGTCTCTCTTGTTGCTTTTTCTAACGACTGTAATGTTCTCCGAAAATGTGCCCATCTGTTGCATTAAAAACCGATCATCGTATCTTTCCACGTTGTGGCATCGACACGGGACAAACATTCGTCGAAGGAATTTTCAGTAATTCATATTCCACCGAACTGGAATTCGGCACAGTGCGACGATCAGCAAAACCGAAAGTCGAATAACGGGGACTTTCGATGAAACGTGTTCCCTGTTCTCCGACGTCCGATCGACCCTTTCATCTCGATGTATAATCGTGTACTCGTGGTTCTTTGCAGCTATAAATGCTTTCCGCATGAAAATACGCAATCGCTGTTAATTACCGTCCCTCCGGAGCGATCTGAGCTAAATTCGCGAGCCAACGGTCATCTTCACGAGGACATTTTTTGACCAATCTGTAACTGTTTCGCGACACCCTTCCTCTCACCGACGCTGAAATAAACTCGCGAGAGAAACGGGCCCGTTCTGCTGAATCATCCGTACGAACGATCATCCCCTCTTCTCGACGAAAAGCACAACATACAGATGAAAAGATATATCCTTCCGAGCTGGGACTAACTTAACGTACCGTGACTGAAGTTTAAAAAAAAAGAAATGAAAGAAACCACGAAAACGGCTGATACTTCGAAGACTCGACATTTTTGTATAAGAAGTAGGAGCTCGTTTAACGAGTCTAGTAGGTGATCACATGTGATATTTGTATCGGCTATATATACATATATATATACACGTATATGTATGTATGTATGTATAAAAATATATATATATATATAATATAAATATAAATATTAGGGTAATTCCGTTAGAATTATCGCTAGATAGGTGAAAGATTGACATCGAGGCCGATTAATTGAGATCCGGCTGATACGCTCGAACGCCTCGTGGATGAAGGATCTTCCTCGCCTAATAACTAAGCTACTCGCCTACAGGCCTACCGAACGGTTCTAAACGCGAACGCACAAACGACGCACGACGAACGGGAACGGACAGACTCGGGCGAAGGTACGGGACGATCGCAGAAACGGAAGGAAGACGACGATATCGGTGAACAATGGTAACTCAATGGACAAGCGCGAGGATCTGTAGCCGGGCCGCTGAGAAATCGCGAGCCAATGTCGAGGATCAGCCATGAGTGTCCTTTAGGACTTCCTTCCAGGACCGATTCCACGAAAAACCGTGCCCTTCATATCCCCACTACTCCCTTCTCCGTCTCTCTCTCTCTCTCTCTCTCTCTCTCTCTGTCTTTCTCTGCGCTTATTCGGCTTTTTCGACGATCCTTTCTCTCAAGCTTCCCGGCCCTTTACGGCTCTTTGAAGGGTAACTGCAGCGCGAGAAGTGCCCTCCGGCTACGGGGACGATCGAGCCAATCCCGTCTCCGTTCTTTGCGGCCGTCAGCTTCTTCCACTGCGGCACCCTCAGCCCCCTCTTTTCTTCCTTCCGTAGCTGCGACCGACGGAAGAAAACAGGGCCAAAGGTCCTCGCGGAAGGTCCGTCCGGGCGATCGGTGTGCCCACGGAAGGACGAACGGGATGGGAGAACGAGAGAGGGGGGGGAGAGTGTGTAAAAATAAAGGCGCGGCAGGGGTGCGGAAGAGGGGGATGCGAAGAACGTGTTTGAGAGAGCCCACGCGTATGTATTTGTGTGTATGTGTGCGTGTGTGTGTGTGTGCGAATTTACCGTGCATACATTACACGCAAGAGTGAGAGTCTCAAGGATGAGGAGATAACGCGATGAGAATCAAATTTCCGTGATGTAAACGACGAAACGAAGAAACGACAAAAGAGAAAAAAAAAACACACACACACACACACACACACATACACGCGCACACAGAGAAAAGCGAATGGAGACACAGGATAAACGCAGACACGAGTGAACGAGCGAATTTCTTACCGAAGAAGTTTTCATATTAAATTATTTAATATCGTACAATAGGGAGCCTGGATTTTTCATCTGTCATTGATTGTCGCTGTATTGTCCACGATTATTACCGATTACCGCCGCATTGTTCTTCTTTTTAATTGTACAAACAGTAAGGACGCTGAGTAAGTTCTTAACGTTTTAGCACGTAACGAGACTATTTGTAATGTTATAAATTTACTATTAATTAGTTAATTCATTGTCGATTAAGCGCGTAAACGCGGGGAACCGAACGTCGCCAGCGTAACGCCGGTTTCCCCCTGCGATCGATCCTGCGAAATCGACGTCGCGCGCTAATCGCAGGCCGATCGATATGCGAGGACGACGAAGAGGCGCGGGGCATTCGTCCGTTTACGACGAGGAAACGCGACCGACTAAAGGGAAACGGAAATACTCTGCCCTGCCCCTCCCCGGGGGAAGGGGGAATCTCGCGGGAAGGGTTGCCCCGTAAGCGGTGGGTTCTGCATTTTATTTTTATTATTTTCACATAGGCGTCCGCCGCGGGCGAGGGAACCCTTCACGGCGAATTTCCGTCCGACCGGAAACGCGTCATCGTTATTCTAAGACCGATCAAGAGCCAACCGATCGGACGGCGGGTGCCGCTTCGTTCATTCGCGCGTTTCACCGATATAATTGTTGCCTGTCTCTAGAAATTTTTGCGTTAACAAAAAGCGCACGCTTCTTCTTCGGCTGACGGGGCGACCGGGCCGGCCGCGCTTTGTAAATAATTCATTAATAAACAAATTTCTCATCGTGACACAGACAACTTGCTTTCCACCGATCACCCTCTCATTATTCCAGTAGGAAAGTATCCCACGTAGATCGACGAGGACGTCGAGGAATTGTCTTTCGATGATATACATGTAACGAAAAGAAACATAAGTAACAGCTTTAAGAATTTAAGTAAGTATCCCGATTTCCCGGGAATTTCATTAAACTATTAAGTTTTCATATATTTTATTTAATACTTCAAAAGGATTAAGCGCCGTGTTTTTATGTATCTCACTTTCAAGTTCCAATAAAGAGTAACGTTTATTTATGTTCAGTTTTGAATTCCGAAGCCTGGGAATGTTATTCTTGTGAAGAATAATACTTCATTTTAGAAGTATTTAGTTTTCATTTTCTTTTTAAGTTTTTACGTTTGTGTTCTTAACTTCAGTGGTAAAGATGCATGGTCAAACATGCAGTGGCAAAACGAATGGGTGGTAAATCTTTTCAACTTTATGAATCGAGGTCAACGACCACTGTGAAAGCGTTCAAAGAACCACGTACGCGTGAAAACGTGGCCAAGCTTAACGCTAGTGCATGGAAGTTGATCAGATCGTAACGGATTACCAGTGAGAGCGCGGTTGAATGAGAGAAATTGAATGAACAGGTCTGATTGGATGGAAAAAATGAATGGTATCATGTACATACATATACGTGACAGAGTCAAAGAATTATAGTATCTCGAATCTCATATTCCGATATTTTCTTCCGCTCTGTTCTCCAAATTTCCTCTTAACCATTGCGAGAAATGTTACACAAACATTTGCCTAACAGTGTTATCGCGTCGAACAGAAACGAATAACAGTAAGTTTCGCAGTAAGAAAACGGTAAGTAAAGCCACAAAATAAACAGAAATAAATTTTCTAAACTGAAGATAAAAATATTAAGATCCGTCCTTAACTAGTACGAAAGATTTTTCCACAACCAATACGAATATAGAGAACTTTAAGTTTCTCCGGCACAGTAAAACTCCCAAGGAAAGCAGAAAAAGGATTTTTCGTAAATTGAATATCGAAATATAAGGTAAGAGTGCCGAATATTTTGAGCTTGGCAAACATTGCGAAAGGTACACTCGGATAGGTGCGCGTGTAATCGTAAAAGTCGAGGAGCCGTAGTAAGTTTATTATTGAGGAGAAGACGAAAGGCAGGGTCGAGGGGGGTGGGGGGAGTCTCATATCCTCGGAACAGGCCGACCGATTTTACTGTAAGAGATCGTCCCTGAAACACGAGCCCCCGTAGGTCCGATGACGCGACATGTTCGCGCCCGCGTTCTGCCCGGCTTTCATGGCGTTTTGTCATCGTAAACCGTTTTATGAGAATTATAACGTGTCCGTGCCCTGCCGAGGGTCCGTTTTGATACGACGGCCATTTCGCACGAAATATAAAGGGACATTCGCTTGGCACTTTTCATCCGATCGGCCCATAAAGGACGGTTTTACTGTTCCTCCGTTTTCCTGGATCCTTTTTTTTATCCCCCTCGCCGACCGTGCCTCCTTCCGCGTTATTCCCCGTCGTTGGCCGCTCGGCCAATTGCTCCTTAAGCGCCGGCAATGTTAGAAATGCCACGGGGGATGACGGATTCATCGACCGCTCGACCCCCTTGTATTCGAAATACGATAACCGTCGGATAACCCGGATTCTCCAATCCCCCACGTAAATCGACGGGATATTGGCATTTCCCGTCGTGCTTAAACGTGCCTGCTCGTTCTCACGAATTTCTTTCACAATAACGCAACGGTTGATAGGGGAATTTTATGCGTGTAACGCTCAACATTCCACGCTTCCACGGCGAGACGGTAAAAACATCCGGTCTGGTCCTTTCGCGCCGGACGGATTTAGTGCGACATCCTACCTTGCTATGCAGGGAAGACGGCGGGCCAGGGGGGAGGGGTGGGGGGACGAGGTGGAACGGACAGGGAGACGCAATTTCGAAGATCTGCTCGGCGCGGGTGTCGCATGCCACACACTCGCAGGCTTTCGTCCCTGCAGAACGATTCCCCTTCCGCAGGGCGAAATCGCAGACCTGCTTTGCTGCGAACCGACCATTCCCCCCGCACTCTTTGCCTCCCCTCCCTCATAGCTATGGCTTTCGAGCGAGGAAGGCAGCGATGCTCTAAAGTGTCTCGCCGGAATTTAATTCCGCCTCATACTGAACCACCCAGTATGCAGTTATTTGATACCCGATATTTTCTTTCCCACCGTCGGTCTGTCTGTCCGTCGACAAAGGGACCCTCGAATCGGATATCCAAAAACTGAGAATATTCCAAGGTGCATCTTGACGAACCGGAAAACAGCCTTTTCCTTAACGTAACAGGGATGATTGATTCGCCATATATTTAGCAAAAAATAAGATGCACAGGACGTCATTTTCGTGCAGTAATGCAATAGATTTTACGGTTACGTAAAATGTGATAAACTCGGTGCAGTGTTTCGTTGGGTTGAAGTTGGCGAGCTTTTAAGCAGAATCAAAGAAGTGGCTGAAACGATTAAACCTTCCACTCTGACAAGGGGAATTTCTTGCCTTCGTTTCCTCCGGGAGCTTTATGTTAATAAAATTCACCGAGTGGTGAATACTGGTCGCAACTGGCTAGTGGCTACGCGAGCAAGAGCGCCAAATTGTTAACCCAGTTACACGGGGCAAGATACAGCGGGCCAAACTAATGGACCTCTTCCCCTTCGTCCGCAATCTTGTTGTTCGGCCACCCATAATCTAATAGCACGCCCCCGCGTTTCCGGCCTTCCCGAGGCTCCTCCGCGACCGACTCCGCTCGTATTTTATCTCCAATGCCGTGTCCAGTTATTCCCAACAACTATCCTTGCTCAACCTCATCCCCCTCCTCCGCGTTCGTCGTGAAAGGGCCGCGCTACTATTCAATGCGTATACCCATATTTCTCTATTACACGGAATTCCCTCGACTACCTGCTTTACCACTCTGCACCGCGATCGCAAGAGTCACGAATACTTGTATCATCCACTTCCATACACGGTTATGACCTTTTCGCGTTATTAGCGTCTCTCACTTGCCTTAACCACGTTGCACTAAACCCACCTTTACTGGGAAAATAATGGTTATAATATCCGAGCGAACGTGGATGAATTTCCTTCAACGACACTATCTTCTAATCAGGTCCCCATAAAATAGAAACTCCAGCAAAGGAAGAATGGCATTTTTCGTTGCACTTTGATCGCTTTATGTAAGATTTATTTACTGCCAAAGAATAAGCCCGAGGTGTCGCGGAATAAAAAATTGTATTAAGGTCTTGGAGAAAGAGAACGACGTTAGTCGGTGGATTATGGGTTTACGGTGTGATATATTCCCTTCCGATTTCCTTTATTGACTTTCCACGTGTAAACCATGCCCGCCTCGTTAACGCTTACACAGGGACATACCGCATTTTCATTTGCCGCACGCCAATATGTTCGTAGCTGTGCAAGCATTTGGACAGATTCCCACGACTGTGAGTCCAACGCTAGGCTTTATTGTAAAAGTAGAATACGTCTCGCTGTAGTCAGACTGGAACTCCGTCCATTGCGATATTTACGTGTCACACACACGCGTGTTTCCCCGTATATTATCTTTTTTTATTAATAGCCAAGCCACCGGCAAGCTGATTACCGTATTTATGGACCGTAGTGTACTTTATTTGCCTACAATATGTAACGGTCAGAAGGTTTCCTTTTACTTTGTCTGCAACTGACAGCGTATCGTTCACTTTAAAGCTCTAAATATTTATGCTCATAATTCCCCTGGCCTTGTAATTCCCTTGTTTCCGTTTTACCCAACGCAATAATTAGCCTGGATGACTGAGGCGAGTCTCGCGAGCAGAATTATTGTGGAACGAGGAACTCGGTAATTGTTATCAGCAGCGCCTGCGTTTTATCTACGCGCCGTACAACTGAGCTGCATGTGTAAACAGTTCCAGGCGTTTCGGCGGTAAGTAAGCCTCGCTTACCAGACCGGGCAGCTAACATATACTTTTCACGATTTTTAAATAACTGATATTATCAAAATGAATTCTCGACTTTCCGCTGAAGAATAATATTACATAATTTTTCATTGATAAAAACTAAACTTAAAAAGAATTCATTAACTGTCGTGTTTGAAGTGAACTTTGTATATTTCAAGAGATTAGTAAGTTTATAATTTCACTAAGAAAATTTTCTAAATATCTCTTTTCTGCTAATGATGACTAATTATATATTTTCGTGACATTTGACCTTTTTTACCTGACCGTGTGTTTCGTTGTCAGGAAGGATGTTTGTGCGAGAAAAGAACCTATGTAAGAACGAATTATGCTCGAACAATCACGGCGACACATAGAAAAGTGCAGCAGATAAATCGTCGATGGCCTCGAACGTGTGTGAAACGTTGGTTTCGCGCGACAAGCATTGAGTGCGCCGTCAATGCAATTTCACGTCGGAGAGAGTGAGAGTCACGTTCGCGCCGTGGAGTCCAATAAAACTGCAAAGTTCCGTCCCGTACTTCCCGTTCGTTTTCCGTCGGAGGGGAAAGAGTGTGGTAGGGGGGAGGGGTGGGGTAGTCGGCGAAGGCAGCCCGTATTAACGGGCACCGCAAATAGAGCGCAGCGCGAGAAGAGCTTGCGGTGCCTCCGTCGGTTGCGAATCACAATAGGAGCTGATCAGTCGCTGGTTCGACCAGGGAGGTAGTCGAGGGAAGGGCAGGAGGGGTGAGGGGTTGGGGGGAGAGAGAAAGACCGAGGAAGGCACGCGCAGAGGAAGGACGGACGTGGGGAAACTGCAGGGCGAGGGATGAAAAGGGGACGAGGATGGAGAGGATGCGAATCCAGAAGAGAAGTTGCTAAAGCTCGATGTATCAAACTGAAAGTTTCATAGCCCCAAAGGCTTTGCCGGGCAAGTTACTTCTGCGGGACGTGACCCCGCTTCGTTGTCCTTGGTCCAGCCGAAAACCGCATTTCTCGAAACCCCTATTACCCAGGACTGCCGTATCGTCCCTTTATTTCTCCGCGGCTTTAGTTTCATTCTCTTTTACCACCTACTGTGATTGGAACTAAACAAAGCGTCTTTGTCCCGACGGTCGTTTCGATTTATTCCCACCCCTCGCCGTGTCCACATGTCGCTGTACAAATTTTCCAATATCATATCGATCAATCGATGACGCTCTTTCTAAGCTTCACGATCACGATTTTCCGTAGTTCCGAATTATACCTATTGAGTGGCGAATTTGATTGCGTTTCAACGCCATTTCCCGCCGTATAATCGCGTAGCTTGGAACGTTTTATCGTAGACGTATCTGGGAATTGCGTTTGCATCGGGAGGAACAAAATCAATAGCGAAAGAAACATCGTTCTTGATATTATGCCGTTGGCGAATTTATGTAGTTTCAAATGCGCGGGAGCGTGGCGTAAAATGCAATTTTGCTAATCCGAGGGCCGCCGTAGGAACACAAATCCACGGTTTAATGTATCGGAAGTATCGACAAACGAACTTCCTCGTCGCTTTAAGAAGATCGTTACCAGCGTTCTCGGGTTTCAAGTCCTTGGTGCTAACGCGAGCGCAACGGTGCTTGGACGTTAGTCGATGCAACTCTCGAGATTTATTTTCCCTGATAATGCCCACCTCCTTCTCCGCTCTTTCGTGCATTCCTTAGATACTCCCGAGGACTTTCTCTATCACACCAAAAGTCATTTACAAAAACCCGAGCAAAGCTATTACATGACGCAATACAATTGAAAAATGTTATAATTGAAGGCAACGATCTATTATACTCGTTACTTTACTTTTGTAGCTCCTAATAATTATTCGCACTGTTTTGTGTATATATATGTATATATTAAACTTACTATCGTTTTCTATCCAGTTACTATCCTACGCATTCATCCCCCTTTCCCTACACTTTTCTTCGTCTCCACAGTTTTTTTTGCTATACATTCTGAGTTTCCTGATCCCTGGTTTTTATCAGCGGGTCCCCTGCGTAGTGTATTGGCTCTGTGAGCCTTGATACGTTCTGGCATCTATCAGGGTAGGGAACGGTCGGCTTGTACGGGGGTTAGACGTCGTTGCGAACGAGCGAAGACGGCGAAACGTACGCGGAGACGCAGGCGCGTTAAGAACATAGGAGTCGACTTAATGGGTGAGAGGCATCGATCCATCACGACACCGGTCTTCGTTATCTAAGACGATGGTCTGGCGTCGGAAGGGAAATGTCAGGGAGGGTTCGCCACGCGGAAAGACTGCTGGGACGAGACGGCGATGTGCGGCAGGTGGGGCGGGGGGGGGGGGGGGGTTGGAGGAAGGTGGCGTACCCCCGGCTTTGATTGGCTTTGCATAGTTTCACGTGTCGGGGAGTTGAGTTATAATTACCTTAGTGCCTGTAACGGGAGCGCCGAGCGATGTAGAGCCGCGGCTACGCGACGGGATAATAAATTAATGCGGCACGTCGTGTAAATGTAATACGAGACTAACTACCCACTCTTGCTAAGAGTCGCGTCGTCCTGAACGATGATCCTTAGAGGTATCTGTAATCGCACCGCCAGGGTCCTTCTACTGCTCCTGTCCTTGCGTTTACTTCCTGATCGCATGACAAAATGATTCCACTGGGGTCAATAAAGTCACCTGTACAGGGCGAATGATCGAACTGATCATGTAGAGGACCCTTAAAACCCACTCTGCTTTAAACGGTGCATTGAAAAATGAAATAAACGGTGCATTCAAAATAATAAGACTTCATTGTTGCTTCGCTAAATCGCTATTCCGAGACAGAAATATTTCTAAGGACTTCAAGGATCGTTTGAAGTTACCAGAGTTAGTCGAACGTTATAAGATTTAGGTACCGTTGTCGGCATCTATAACTGCAATTTCATTTGAGCTTAGGACAAGCAGAATGATTTCATTTACGGAGCGTTCCTCGAGCTTCAGAGGATCTTAGGAAGGCCGGGAGGGATGAGGGGAAGGGGATGAGGTCTGAGAGTCGTCGGTGGTGGTTGGCCGTCACAACGAGCTATAAATACGTCGTCTAGGTGCGCCATGCGTGTTTATACGTGCGACTGCTTACATCAGGTAGGGGTGGCCGCGCGAGCTTCGTATTTAGAACTTGGGCGCGCTATGGCAAAGGGGGTGAGCCCTAAGCTCCTATGTAAATGCGGCCGTGCGAGTGTATAAATACATACGATATGCCGGCGAGAGTCGAGCGTATAAATTATACGCGCATTTACGACTCGGCTTCTACAGCGGGCGAAACTCTTGAAAGTGAATCTAAACGTCCCGCCGCAAAATACACACGCCTCTGCCACTCTCTCTCTCTCTCTCTCTCTCTCTCTCTCTCTCTCTCTCTCTCTCTCTTTCTCTGTGTAGACGTGTATTACTGTACGTGTGTACCCATCGAAAATACACACGTGCGCGCGAACAGGACTCTGATATGTTTGTAAGCAAATACAGGAAGGGGAATTTCCAGGGTAGTTAAGGAAAGATACTTCTGCAGTCGAAAAGAAGTACCACTGTAAGATAACGCAAGGGGGAAAGTAATATAAGGCATTTACAATTAGACTCTCTAAACTCGTTCCAAGCGATTTCACTCGATTTTAATATTACCATTGAATCGTCGGTTTGACGTGCTTGAATATTTAGGGAGAAACGTGGAATTTTTAAGGGTAATTTTGCAGGAGGACACGAGTGCGAGCGATAGCGATGTAATTTGAAGTTGCGGTTAAAATAGTGGGAGGGAATAGCCGGATATCTGATATTTGGCGGAAGGTTTGAGAATACCGAGAAGAGGAAGCGATCGTTAATGAATATACCAGGCGCGGCTCGAATGCAAAATGATTTTACGCGTAGCCCGCGGGTCGTTTTCATAGCCGGCGTAATTCTACGCCCGAAGGAACTGTAATAACGGTCTACGCCGGGCGAATTTTATTGCTCGGCGAGTACCGGTTCTTTCTTCCCATCCCGACAAGCGTCCTCACGCCGAAGGGTGGCTGTTTCTCTCGAGAGTTGTGCCTGAAGTGTCCTCGTAGCGGGAATACTAATACAGCACGAGCACTTTAGCCCGCGATACAAGAGGACCTTCCGCGCCGGTATTTCCTCGGCCGTCGCCGTTCAAAGAACTACGTGCGTACGAGCATCGTCAGAATTTACTAAACACCACACGCCCCCGTCGTTGGGGCGCTTTTACGAGAAGATCAAAGCCCCCTCATGGCTTCGGCAAGAAATTTGCGGACGTCGCCGGTGCAACGGTCTCCGACTCCCCTCCGCGTGTTTTTGTCGCGGCGAAATTACCAATTTCCGAGTTCCCTTTCTTAGCCGGCCGCTACGAGACCCGTAACGACCCTGCCAGCCACCGATATCCCCCGGACTACCCTGCACCGAGCTAATTAAATCCTTCTTTGTAATCAGTTTATAATGATCATCGATCGGCAACAACCCCACCAGTAGCTCAGCTAATGATTGTCCTCGGAATTCGGCAAAAACACTGGCTAGCGAGAAATTTCATTAGGATTAGCAGCGGCATTTGGCCTTGCAATCAGGCCAGATAATGCTGGATTCTGAGAATCTGCCTTTCCTCCTACGATATTACCGAGTTACCTTGTTTCACCCAGAAGCTTTCTTCCTTGGCAACCCTCGCCCTTCGTATCTACGTGCATACTTACTCGTTGTTTCGCCGGACTCTACGACCATAACAGCCCCCATGGCTAGGAAGTTTTTACTTTGGGTGCGTAGGAAACACCGTAGCATAGCCACCCTCTGATCGTTGAATCTCCGCCAGTCGTAACTTCCCCCTCGGGAAGGAGCAGTACTTTAACCACTAGCTGCGCCGTAACCAGTGACTTATTACTTCAGTTTTAAACTACGCCTGGCTAAGTAAGATAGCCGGAGATGTATGAATACTACAAATATGACTAATGGGATAATTTATCACGAGTGATAAGCACGAGGCTGATCCTGATTGTCACGAAATTAACCGAAAGTAATCAATCCTCTGTGCGCCTTAAATGATGGTTCTCAAGTGTCCAGTACACTTTTAACACTGGCGCTGTTACCTTTGCATTTTCCTTATTACCTCGGGCTTCTTCCCGTTGGTGGATGGTTTTTCATATGACGTCTTTAAAAGGACTCTTATCCTTCATTTTTTATTTCCCTCCGAGTCGTTGGTCCATCCAACGGCTCCGGAGGAGGGAGTACTCCGTAGGTACTACGGGTTTTTCCCTTAGCTCTCATTTTCCACAAGTCCAGCCGGAGGCCGTGCACGTCAGCGAAACACGTGGGGCAGTTAACGCCACGTGCGTCGACGTCGTAATACTCGCGGTGGCTACAAGTTTCTCCATCGAGTTTGCCCGAGAGGGGAAAACATAATCTCCAGAATGAGAATTCCTTTTTTTCCTCTCTCTCTCTTCACGGCCGTTCCTATCTTCCGCCGACGGTACGGTACGTGAGGACGAGAGGGGGGGGGGGCAGTCGCTCGCCGCAATAATAATGAGTAGGATCCTTGATTAAGCGAGACAGCGCGCTCAGAAGTACGCGAGGAGAGTGGCCATCCGGGAAACTCGTAATCCTGCCAAGAATCTGACTGACTTTGCGCCTCGGCGAAATCGCCTTTCACGAGACTTCAGCTCCCACTCTTACGGACCGATGTTCGAAGACTTTTACGTTCGCCGAAGAGAGTCGTCATGCCAGAAATGAGGGAGGGAGAGGGCAGGAATTCCTCAAGGACAGTACTCGTTTTCCCCGGGGATAAGGAGTGTCCGTCTTAATCACTCGCGGTGTTTACGAAATTTGCATCATCCGGTTAACCAGCAGCGGGTACGGTGTACCTCATTACGAGGCGGCCAGTGAAAGTTGGTGAAATACAGAGTAGTATTTTCGACGTGGCTAATACTTACAGCGTAGTCGTGACACATACCTCCTACTTGGCCGTATTAAATTATAACTGCCTAAGTGGTAATTTATGTGCAGAACTTAGCGAAGTTAGAGCTCATGAGCTATAGCGCGAGCAGTTATAACCACTGTGCCACCTAGAGCAGGTCTCGAGGTCGTTCAAACATATTGCAAGGGAACTTAGTGGTCGGAGTTGCTGCGGGAGAAGCAAATCTTAGCTACGCTTTTATCAAACTCACGAAATACAACGACAACGGGGATAAGGTTATTAAGAAATTAAGATAGTACGATTTTAAGGACTGTAAAAGTTTAATGACTAATTCTAATGACTCCAAAGACATGTAATTCTCTCACAAATGAAATAAGAAATAAGTAAATTCTCAACGTTACTCGGTACGTTAATTTTCAAGTAACCTGTCTATTATATTATATTTTATATTGATTCGTCGAAGTAACGAATTCACATGTGAAGTGCAAATTTCTATCTCTGCTTCCCGGTATCAGGAACGTTCAAATAGCTCTTTTTTAATATCTCGCTGCAGCTGTTCTTGCGTCTGTGTCTGTTCGGATGTCCGTACTCCGGCTGTAGAACGATTCGAAATATCGAAGATAAATTTTAACCAGTTTTTATTACGGCGAAGTTTCATTTACTTTCGCCATTGGTTAAATATCATGCACGGACGAGATTAATTCATTGTGAAACAATGTTTTCACGGGATATAAATGTATTATGTCTAACTAGGAAAAGGGTGAGACAAACGAACTGGAGTTTCCCACTTTCTGATTGGCCATTCAGCGCTTAATTTTCCGCAAATCTCGTTTACGCGTGCAGCCGGGCCGGCGTTAACGAAAATTCGCAGCTACATCGGATAATCGCTCAACTGTTACGCACTGCCGTCGGAGCTGTAGACAAGGGGGAAGGGGGAGGCCGGGTTGGGGAGAGCGGTCAATCGGGCCGGAGTAACGGGAAACGTCGATTCCAAACTCACGGATTATCGGGAATCCAACCGGCCGGGTTTCCGGATATTGCGGCGGAAACACGGGAACGCGTAAACGCGTCGCCGTCATCCCTCACTTCGATTCGCCTCGTTCACCTACGCTTCAGTTCCGAATAAACGTCTCCCTCTTCCCTCCCCTTCTCCTCCTCCACCTCGCCTTTCCGTTGGCCCGTCGATCAGCAGCCCCACGAACCAATCATTCGTCCGTGTCATTTTGTCCGGCCTCGTCGAGCCTTCCACCCCCACCCCTTTCTTACCGCCCCTCAACGACGACGACGACAGCGGAGCTGAGTCCCCGACGGCAAGTGGCCGAATCGTCGATCGATCAGCGTCGAAAATCCACGTACTCCCGGGACTACGATCTCAAATCCTCGTACAAGGGGAGAAGGAGAGAGCGAGGGGGAGGGAACATTTTTCTCCCGGGCCGATTTCGTATCCCCGCCCCACGAAGGACCCATGGATGAGACGGTCGCGTCCTTCGCGTGTCATTTTTTTCCACGTCGAGCACGTTTTTTCCCGGTAACCTGATAACCTGTCCGCGCTAACCCCGAGTGCGTTAGAAACCATCACTCGTGGCATGTTTTACAAGGATTCCCGAGGATTCCGTGATTTTCCGGGGGAGGATCGAAAATTTTCGTAAGGACAGGCTCGGCGAACCCTTCTCACCGAAAAAAAGAAGAAGGACGTGGAACGCAATGTGTCGTAAGAGCGCGGCGAAGAAAAATTGCTGTTTTAGAATGTACAGGAATAGGTGAAATATAAAATTTCTTCGCTATCGCTGTACCTGCGATGCCGATAAAAGGCAGTACGTTTTATTCCAATGTATAATGCTCGTCTGGGAGGAAGTCGAGATGTATTGAATTTCGACATGAAACGTTCCGGTAAACAGGGCTTGGTCATTTCTTTCCGTGCCGATGCTTCATGCACTCGCTGACAGTTGTTCTCGGGCGAGCGTTAACGTCCGGTGCAGGCAGGAAATTGAATTTCTACCGGTGCACGACCTTGCATTCTCAGACGGAAACAGCCGTCCGCCGGAGAAAAAGCAGACTGAAAGCTTGGGAAATTTACGCCGGCCGGATGGAAAATTAAAACCTTGCTCCACGCTTCGAGATCATTAAGTTGATAAAACCAACAAACTCCACACATTATTGCCAACTTTCTTCACGTTAGAACTCCTGAAAAGGAATTTCGTATCCACAAGTTTCTTTGGCACGTTACCCTTTTTTAGGATAAGCGTTAATACTTAAAAAATGTTTGAGTAACACCGAGACAATATTGATTTTACGTCTTTAAAGTCTCTGTCGCATATTATTACTTGTTTGTTGGTGTTGCAAATTTTTCTCTTCTCGTTTGTCTTCCTGTCGCAAAGATGCTGTGGATGGGAACATAAGCACTCTGTCCGTGGAACAACGATTGTGTCATAATAATCTTAAGCCTTTGCACCGCCCGTAATAGCCGTGCGAGCGAACGACCTTAGAAGTTGGGTCATTTACATCCGGTTCACGCTTAGGGCGCAACTAGTGGCGGAGGCAACGATGGCGAACGAAGGTAGAAACCACATGAGAACGAGACATATCGTACACAGGTGTGACACGACGCTAGCGGCATGTTTTCGATAGGCAAAGTGATTTAGGTACAAACTTCCTCAATAGTTCGCTCCTGAAATATCAATCAGGCAAATTGCGCCCCATCGCTGACTATTTGTTCGACCTTAAAAGATTTTACATCAATTTTCAATAACAAGAGATAGACATTGACTGAGTTCTTTTTGTTCCAAAAATGATGGCCCACCGTGGACCAAATTCATTGACAAAAATATCATAGTTTCTCGGCCATTGCCGCAGCATAAGAATTCTTCATGAAACTAATAATATTTAAAGGAATTTTTCCTTATACTCTATCGTTTGATTTTCTGTAATTTCCTACTGGCAATGTCTGCCATGTCGGTTCATATCAGAGCTAACTTTCGACGTTTACTGTATGTTGACATTAGAAATCTTTGCTGTGCGGGTGGCGTTATCGACGAAGCACTTCAAACATGGGGCTCGTGTACCGTATAAGTCTGTACGTTTGAAAGGGTCAAGGAAGTCCCGGAGGGTTAGATGGAAGTTTAAACTTGGAACCGCAAGGTCCAATCGTTGTTCCTTTCAGTCTTCCACCCTTGATCGATCTCTTAAGTTGCGCAAATCATGTTCCACATGTGTGTCGACGGAATCAGATGCAGTTACGGTAATAGTTTATCGAGGTACACGATACTCCCATATTGGTACATATAATCGAGGAATTAACCGATGAAATTGTACGAATAACGTTGCAGTTTAGATTGTAATGAAACGTTTTGGAACATAACTTGCTGAAAATAGGTTGTGACCGAATTCTACCCTGTTGCAGGGGATACGAGCTCGACTTCCGGGGATGACGTAGTTTTAATTGGTTTAGCAGTGTTCATGGTCGGCCGTCAGGTAGGCTGGCAGGCAAGGTTGACAATGACAAATGGTCGTGATGTCCCCCGCGGCGAATTCCATAAGATTCCGTGGGACGTGGTTGAGCAAAAACGAAGGGTGCCATATCCCGGGGTCGTCGCACGCACGTCTTCCGCTCCCATCCAAGGGAAACCGGTACGATTTTTCTTTGCGGCTTTATTAATCCCCGGAACGACGCGCGGATATCCTCTGGAAAGAGCCTCGAGGTAAATAAACTCACCCCGAAGCCTCCCTTCCACCCCCAGTAACGGGCTTTACCGGATTCGCCCTTGAACGTTTGTCATAATTTTACCGAGCGCGCACCGACGGTTCCCGTTGAACAGACCCGTCTTATCGGTGGAATTTTACCGGACGCCTCGGAAATCTCCTTCTTCGATGAATCGCTAGAGGTGTGCGTTGATAAAACTGTCCGCAACGTTTTCCACTGAAATATATCAGTGACGTACCGACAACCACCGGGAATAACATGCTGGAGATAAAAATGACATGGCTGAGCGCGCAGTCAAGGAGGAACTTTCGAAGAACATTTTACCGAGGCGAGTAATCTTGTTAGAAGATTAACTTGTACATAATGAAATTACGTGATTAAGCTGGTAAAGAGAATCCAAGGATGATGTTCATGTTAACGACCAACATATCATATCAGGAGATAAGTATAACCGTACCGATAGCTGATGTTTCTATTTTTAACGCGATAAAACGAAGGACGTCGATTTAAAATCGTTTATGGATCTACATTCGACGAAATCAATTGGACTTTTATTATCAAAGTGGAAAGCCAGCTAAGGGGATTTAATTTACGTGGGAAGGAAGAGGGCAAGGCTATTCGAGATTAGAGGGAAGCTATATCTACTCGACCAATACGCGCATTCGAAATATAATACTCCGATAGTCGGTGATCTAACCGTTCGACGACAATGTATTTTATTCGACGTAGTTCCTCGAGAAATTGAATTATTGTTAGACCGAGAACATTCGCCGCTTTCCCTCTATCCCCCATGCCCCTTTATTCCTTCTCTTTTCACTTTCCTTCCGTCTCGTTCAATCCAGTCCTCCCGACTCTTCGCTTGTCCTTTCATTCTCTTTCTCCCGCCTTCCGCCTACTTTTCCGCCGGTTGCAAGTCCTGCGCGACACCGACGTCCCGATTGGACGGAGCCGAAGAAATTAAATAAGCGCGCGCAAACAGAAAACAGGGAAGTTTGTTAAAGGAAAACACGATGCGCTGGTAAGAAAGCCAGATCGAATAAGGCCAATATCACTTTTTGCCTTGCTCGATACAATCGAATGTCTATTCGCGCTGCTACACACAAACGCCGGCTTTTTCGCGTAGTTGGGTTAAATGTCGTGTACGTGTACCTATAAGAATTGTATATAGAGCACGGCATGGGAACTGAAGAGATGGAACGAACGGAAATGAGACTCCGATCAATCGTCGGACGAACAATTGCATTCAACTTTCCTCTCGTTCAGTCGCGTCCGATTACGCAAGAACGTTCGTTAAACTTCTTTTTTATGCCTAACGCGTGGCAATTTTATTGACAATCGTTCGCGACAAGTGACGGTAATAAATCCAATTATCGCGCTGACCTACCTTCCGTTCGCAGTGTCAGTAGTTTATGCATCGTAATAAAAGGCAACATGTATTCTTGGAACAAACCATTTGCATAGCCATAATAACCGCAGCAGGACGCTTGACGTGCATGGCCGTTTGGTGGACGATAAAAAAAGCATATTCAATAGGATTTTGCAGTCACAGGTCGTATTACTGGTCAGTTCGAATGGAAATTCCGATAACGTTTCATCGTCGTGCTCGCTGGCAGGACGATTTTAAATATTTGCTCAGAACGAAATTGACGTAAAAATAAGAGACGGTTCACTATCTAAGTATAATGAAGTGTCAATATTAACCGAAGCGCAAGGCTGAAGCTAACAAACTTTAAATGGAAGACGATCCTTTAAAACCCCTCCTGAAAAAAATACACGGTAAACGAATATAATCTCTTGATTATACTTGAAAATCGTTTGGCCGATCGCGAAAAGTGTATCGCAAATGCATTAAATTGACCTTCAGCCAGGGGTATCATATTTAATGGTAATTCCGGGTCGACTGAAAATGACCAGTTAGCTACGGGATATCTTAAAGGTTTTCATTTTTTCATTTAGGTTTCGCCGATGTCAAAGCTGGGCGATGTAAGTAAAATTTTCAGACTCAAGGATGGATCTGCCGGGCAATCTTTTAAGCTGCCTCGGTCCCCGAAGCCTTGAGTATCTAAAAAGGCCTTTGACATCGTCTTTGCCTTCGTAAATAACGCATGGTCGTTTCTAGACACGGTCGTCCGGTGCGGCACTCGTCCGCTCATTTAACCGTTGCTCATCTCCAGTGACCAATTAGCGCGATATTTGTAGGTACTTTTCAGTAAACGACGTGATTAACGATGCACCAAAGTCCCTCGTTCCACTGTCGCTTTCGAACAGTCAAAAGATTACTAACATTTACCGACTCGTGTCCTCGGTACTGCATTCACGGTCCTTTTAAGTCAAACATTGCCGTTGATGAGGCGAAAGTAAGAGGCACAAATTATGAAAAACTACATTCGTGTTTAATATACACTGCCAGTTGTATTAATTTAATTATAATTGAGAGTATACCAGTTTTCGTGTGAAGGGAAAAACAGGATGGGATTTAATCATTTTTGTACGTTACTTTGTAACGGCTTAAGACTTGGGTAAATAGCTTCAGGACATACACAGTTGTTTATTGTCCGGATAGAAGAGTACGTACGTAGTATGGTTCATCAACGCGTATTAAAGTCTTCGTGCTTTTTCCAGTTTCGACCAAGTCAGGAAAACAGGATTCCTCTGTGTCACCTGTTCGCGGGATCCACTTTACATGCTTATTCCACTCCCCTTCCTTCTCTCTCTTCGTCTCTTTCTCTCCCTTTGTCATCCCCCTGCCCCTTCTTCCTTCCCCTTGGCTCCTAAGGCAACGTCGTCGCGATGCTTATACGCGGCTTGTACGTTTGCGAAGCAGAACTAACAGCGAGTACGACTATCTCCATTTGCATAACACGCAGGTATTTACAGATTCGCCTGTACGCCGCAGGATGTCTTCCCCCCGTCGACGGGTATATTAGACGGAAATACAGGGCGGCGAAAACACGTCACAGCCAGAAATGGCTAATTGATGACGGCAGTCTCCGCAAATTCCAGCTCAATTCGAATTCGATTCACTCGGAGTTTCATCGGCCTCGCGGTTAACCGAGAGAAAAGAAGGAAGCCAACGACTTGAAGCCAATCAGGATTCTTAGGATTACGAGAGATTTTATCATGCACATGCATTAATGAAGAAACGATAAAGCAATCGAGATTTACGTAGAGCTCTGCTTAGTTAAGTAACTAGGGTATTTAGATACCACTCTGACGTAACGGCCATGAAACATTGATAAGGATAAATTACGTAAAACGGCCGTTTTGTAGAATGCCTAGATAAGGGAGGAATTTTACGGTGGAAAGTCTCCCGAACGGCGGGACGTTTTGACCAGGTGCTCGGTGAAATGTGAAAAGCATTATCGTCCATTCGTCGTGGCGCATCTTTCGCGAGGGTTTCCGCTGGATCCCGCCGGGGCGGTTCATTACAATGCATTATGACTTTGGTGGGCGGGCCTGAGCGCTCTAGGATTCCCGGGACGTCGAATATATATCAGGCAGGGGCCGCGCAGCAACCTTTTATAATTGCACGAAACGAGATCGTTTCTCTTCCGACTCTGCGGTCGTGAAAGAGCGGGGTGGGGTTCGAGGAGCGACCACGAAAAATGGAAAGGAGAAGACGTCGGCGAGGTGGAGAGCAGGGTAGGGGGGTTTGAAGGAGAAAGAAACCTCGCCGTAGATCATACGACCCCTTTCTCCGTTCTTCTGGATTTACGTGGCGTTAAATATCCCTCCGAAGCAGACGATATTTTTTTCGCGGTATGCGTGCGTATAGCCACGCGGTACACCGAGGCGAAAGACCAGAGAAACCTGCTCTCAATTAAGTCTATTAAGGGTGTAACTCACGCATGCGGCTCCCGCCGATCGCCGGGAAAACTTTGGCATGATTTACGAAGTGCTTCTACCGTGCCCCATCCTACGGCTTCTTCGAGAAGTCTGACAATACCTTTCAGTGCGTGTCTAAGACTTTCACCAAGGATCGCCATATATCGCGCGATAGCAAGAATGGGGCGGCATAATACTTTTTTTTTATTAATCAATGATAAGAATACACATTGGCACAGAAAGTGCATGTAAACATAGCACAAGATATGTGTGGCCATGGTTGACCCACGATCACAGAATGACGTGTACAATGTATAATTTGTATCGTAAGGAAATCTAAGGGGTGCTTTATAAGCTGGAATACGTTTCGTCGACGTAAATTGAGGCAAGTTTGTACGGTAACCAGTAGACAAGGGTACGTACACGTTACTTATGTATGTTCCTTACGTATAGACGCAGTTGAGAAATAAATGGTACGTCCGGTGTTGGACGCGGAAGGCGGATATACGATAGGATATTAAAAATGAATCGCTAGGGACAAGTGACAAAGGAGAGAGGAACGTCGGGAGAGCGAGGAACGTTTGGTGAATTATGTCGGCGGGTTGCGAGCCGTCGGCCCTCTATATACGATCTATCGATATGCCCCTGGCCCGTAAAAGTTTCGCTCACGGAAAATAAGTCGCGACGCTCTAAACTGAAAGTGCGTTTAGACCTGACATTTACGGCACGACATTTCTCTTCGACACTCGATGTTTCCAGTATAAACGGTTAATACGTCCGTTTACAGCCAGCTTTACCGGCAATAAAGACCCGAGCCCGCGCTCGTACCGTTTATTATTGTTTTGAGGGAGGAAAAAGAAGCCGGGAAAAGGAGAGAATCGAGTGGCCGCGCACGGCGGCTGGACAAGGGGAATCGCGATCCGTGGGACGGAAAGGGGACGCAGGGGGAAGGATACGAGCCCGGCGATAAATTTTTCGCCGGAACTCGGGGATCGAGAAAGAAGGACCCAGAGAAACGCCAAGAGACCCTCACTGCCGTTCCTTCCTTCTATC
The DNA here is from genome assembly GCA_963989215.1 of Hedychridium roseum. Classification (NCBI taxonomy): domain Eukaryota; kingdom Metazoa; phylum Arthropoda; class Insecta; order Hymenoptera; family Chrysididae; genus Hedychridium; species Hedychridium roseum. The sequence continues at coordinate 6,403,694 of OZ022310.1, read as the reverse complement.
TTTCTCTCTCTCTCTCTCTTTCTTCACAGTATACTTGCGCTATGTGTCTGTCCCTTTCCGTCCCCGACGGTGAATCTCATCGGCGAGTCCGCGACCACCGGCGCAGCTCAACTATCCCGAACTATTTACAGAACAGACACGGACGGGTCCGCACTTGGAAGCTCCGGCTGTATTGCGGCACCTTAATTAGTTCGTCTTAAGGAGGTCCGTAACCTCGGTGAAATTAACTATCCGGAACTCGGCGCGGCGCTGCGCATCGGCCAGAATGAAAAGACCGCCCTTGGCTCAGCCACGATCTTCCCCGTTCGCAGTTACCATGGAATATTTCCCCCTACTGCAGGGACCGTGCAAAACAAATTTTCACGTTCCGTCGGAAATGCACGACCCCCCCCCCCCCTGGCCCCCTTCAAAATTTCTACCCTAAACAGGGCGGATTCGATGTGCTCGTAGTTAACAATTAGTTACTGGCTCGCGCAAAATTGCACGGGAATTATTCATCCGGGCGAAATATGTACATCAAAATGTCCCTCTGTAATTGCCGTCGCGCTGTGCTTTGCCGAATAATAAACGATGTATTTACGATTCTCTAATTATTTTCAACATTAGGTAAAAAACGTTGCCACAGGGCCAATATTTCGCCGCTGGGGCGCGTTTGTGCTTTATCAATAATTGATCGACAGCTAATAATTGTATGTAAATTTAGAAATTTGCGCTTTTGTATTTCGCGTTAATGATAATACTGTTGGTGGGCTGATTGCCGGTTAAAAGTTTGCAGGGAAAAATATGCTCAACAATTCACGGTAAAGTACGCCTTTGAGGATTACGTCGAGTATCGTGACAATGTATTCGTTCGACGAGCCCAACCGTTCGACGCTCTTTCGAGTGTCCGCAAACTTTTAAATTGGACGAACTCTACGGATCGAAATTCGACTTAAGCACCTCGTTTGCACATTCTTCGTCCAATCGGGAAGAACCACGTAAGGCTCGATACGCGCCCACAATTATTCCCCGACTTCCTGATAAAACGGAATAAAATCCCTCAGAGAAAATATTTCACACATTTTTCTGCACTGCAACAGAATTAAAATTAATGCTAAATGATGCATTTTGCCAGTTAATTTCATCTTTGAGTGCATTCTAAAAGTGCACTGTTAAAAAACGAAACAGAATCCTTTGTAAAAATGTATTTCATAAATTCTTACGCATCGAAGATAAATTGGAATTGGTGACATCAATGAAGAATGTACTAAATACTTAAACATACTAATACTTAAGTGCTGTATTTTGCTAACTGAGTTGATTCTCTCGTGCATCACAAGAGTATATCCTTCTGTGCAGAAATCGAATTGATCGACCGTGCGGGGGCGTTAAGAGCCCCTTATTTTCGTTTCCGTCGAACGGGGGGATGTTTGGCGTCGTAGGGTTCAGTTAACTCGCGGTTCAATGGCCACAGGAATCCCTGAACTTTCTGACATGCCTGAAGCGGAAAACTCATCAGGCCCGGGACCCGTGGAATTCGTTGGGTTTCTCTCCTTTCGCCTCCCGGTCGCGATAAATACGGAATCTCGCGGGACAGACGGGATGGGCGGGGGGCGGAGGGGGTAGGGATTGGTGCGGGGGTAGGAAATCGCGAGGAACCCTTCGACGGTGCGTCGTAAGCGTCGGGAAAGAATGTGCCCGTAGCGGGTAAAAAGATCCCCGCGAAATCTACCCACGTCGCGGATCCTCCATTACAAATGCGGACGGTGTCCCGACGACGTTTCCCCCCCCCCCCCCCCCTCTGCCCGGCGTATCCGCGGCTGAAACGTCGCACACCGCCGTCGCGAGAATAGCGGAAAAGCCGCGCGGTTTATAAAGGCGCTCCCAGCTGTCTTTATAAATTACTTTATTCCCGTTGTGCCGTGGCGCAACGGACAGATATAATACTTTGATACATCACCATCGTCAGAGGCACCCTTTTGCCTGCCGAGTGCCTCGCGAGAGCCCGGCCAAGACGAATCGGCCAGGGACAAGGCGAAATTCCCGTGCGAGCCCGGAGGGGGGGAAACCTCTGCGACGCCGGAGAAGGAAATTCCGGAGGACAGCGCTTGGGGGAAGGAGGGGAGGGGGGGGGGTCGACGGGGGTAGAAACGTTACACGTATTTACGAGACGAAGGTATAAAGGCGTCGGGTAGGTGGGAAGACGGAGGAAGACAGACGAATGAATAGCGGCCGACGGAAAAGGAGACAATGGCTCGGGGAGAAGGACGAAGAGAAGGGCGCGGAGGGTGAAAGAAAGAAGTGGAAGGCCCCGGGGGTTGTTCCAGAATAGGCAAGCGGAGACGAAGGGGAAGGAGGCTTCCTAATCAGCTTACTTCCGTAGCTCACACCTTTTGTGCCCCGGGCCAGTGCCCGGATTAAAGCATTGTCGCTGCCGGTTATTATATCACGAGATACGAAAGGCCTGTATATAGCCGCGGCTAAAGTACACAACAATAACATGTGGTTCCATGCAGATAAACTGCGCCAGTCGAAACAATGCCGCCACAGGGCCGGGGGAGAGGCAGAAGGAGGAGGGGGGGGGGGAGATTGCAAGGAAGGAAAGGGTCAGCTTGACCCCCGCGGGGATGGCGAAAACTACGGGATTCCTCGACGCAACAAGAGTTACGGGCGCACGCTTTGGTAATTTCAATTCGGCGTATAAGCGGGATTAAGGCGATAGAAATTTTCCGAGGAAACCCCCCGGCCCTCACCCCGGACCCTCGCGATCGATAGTCGTAATTGTTCGACGGCCATGGGGCGACGCCACGACGAAAGTAGTAATCTCGTCGCGTGGTCAGACGCAATATCAATTAATTCGACGGAAGTTCCGGGCGGTCGGTTCGTTAAAAATTCGCTTAAAACTTGGCGCCGGCGAGGACGGCCGGAAGTTGATATTAACGTTTGGAAATTGCACAGCCGCGGACGGGCGTTGTCCATTGTAACCGCGCGTAATAAGATTATCCCGATCGGCCGGGGAATTTCGCGGAGCGCAATATCCACGGGGATCGTACGATTATGTCCCGCAGGGACGAGCCAGTTAAGGCGAACGACGGTGCTCCGATCGCCGTCGATAAGAAGGCGTCGCTGGATTTTCTAACGGGCAAAGATGCCGAGCAGCGTCGATCCGCGTCAATCCGCCGAGCTCCGTCCCGATCGATCGAAATTTCATTTGGTCCACGGAGTCGTTGCAGGACCCGCTGCTTTCACCTCGACGTACCCTACACCGCCGACTTGCACGGCTATTCAAAGTTTAATGCATGCGAGAAGGTCGGCTTGTTTGCTCTCGAGAAAATTGCTTCCGCGGAGCCGGCTGTATCGATGTAAAATGTGATTTCCTAGGTGACCCCCGGGAACCGACGGCTTCCACGGTAAACGCTTTTGCCGAAAGAACACGTTGCAACCCTGTCGGCAATTCTACTGGGCTATGTTTCGCAGGGAAAACTCTGTCGTTCGTTGCCTTATAAAATAAGTCGATTCGCCAAAAACGAAAAGTCTGGGTCGATGTCGGCCGCAAGAAAGTACGAACGTTTTATCGCGTTGGCTTGATTAACAAAATAAATTTTTCACGCGCAGCGCGGTATCGAATAACGTAGTAGAATTGCCTACATTTGAACGATAGATATTTAGAATCTGCATGATTATCAAACCGTGAGTTGCGACAGGTGTATCTTCTTATCGAATTTCGGTAAACAGAAATTCCACCAAACACGAGATGAAATCATTCGACAAGAATCTACAATCTTCCTGATAAAAGCGCTCTCGTTGGATTAATTTAAAGATACCTTAAGAATGATTGCGTTCCATCGATATTTTTAAAATTCCGACGATCTAAATAAAACTTCCAACGTCCTCGACATTTTTGATCATTAGATCTTCAATTTTATACCGTTCCCTCATGTAATATCGTTCTTGTATTTTTCACACGGCCATTGCACGTCTGCTTTTCAGGAAGAAACAGCATTGAAACTGTTCGCTTTGAATAACTTCATACAAATCGTACAACGACAGCGTGCGTCTCTTTGTGCCTGGACCGAATGCTCGTGTACCGTTTGTCGTGGATAGTATTGACAATCGACGGGAATATGGAACGCCCGGCATTCCCCGTGGAACGTTTAATATTCGGCCGGCGTCGTGTGTAAACTTAATCAGTAACTTTGTCGTAATAAAAGACAAACAGCGTGAATACCCGCTACCTGACTGCCTGCAGTTAGCTGCGATGAGTACGTGTCCTGCCTTAGTCATCATCGGCATAATCACGCGTGTCGCCCTTACAAAGGCCTTTCTCGAGGATCCTCATATCCCGCGCGAGCGAGTTAGAGCCTCGTCCTGCAGCCGACGTTAATTAATGTAACTCGGCGAGGAATACGAGCATAATTACTTTGCTCGAGTGGCCGGAGCCAAAAGTTTGCTCGTTATCAGGACCTTCGCGTAGATACACGTAGATGACGCGAAGGCACATCGATAATCCAGCCTTAACACCGAGGATCGCGATTTATCGTCCCTCCCCTCCTATCCTCGCTAACCCTAGGTCCCTTCCTGTCCTACTCGCCGCTACTATACGTCTTCGCTACGTGCTCGCACGAGATTATATCGTGGAGCTGGCTTAAATTTCATATTGTAATTTCCCAGCCGCAGGATATTCCGCGTTTGCACTCGAAAGGTCCATTAAGCGATAGCGGCTAAGTATATTCACTCACGAAAACAGACGGCCAGTAAGAAATTTCTTTCGCGCTATTAAGCCTCAAGTAACCGCAGAACAATGCCCGTAAATTCTACGTCCTCTGTTTTCATTAGAAAAAATATATGCCGAATTAGGTAATGAATTACACCTAAAAATCCTTAAATAAAACATTAATAACCCATCCTCGTACGACTGGATATACGGTATCTTTCGATGCGAAAATCGACGATTGCATCGGACACGTTGGTCCGTTCGAGCTCGGACCGTGGGCGAAATCTCTCGGTGTTCCTAGCACTCGTTGACGGAGATGGAAATTCAGCTTTACAAGGGAACAAAGTTGCACCGGGCTAGGTAAGAAGATCCACGCTTATGTACGCCGTGACACATTGAAAAGGCGCTTATTTTACACAGCTCGGTATATTCCGATATGAGTGGTCGCTACGTATACAGGGTGCACTTGTCTGCCGCGGGCTTTCGTCTGCGCTTCCTCGTTCCGTGGGTCTCTGTGGAATATCGTGTTTCAGCCCGAAAGGACGCGGTTTACTCGTCCGTCGTGCGGACGGCCGGGTGAGGAGGGGGGAGAAGGCCCGGGGAGCCGCATTAGCCAGTCACCCCTGACAGTTGAGGACTGCGCTCCGGCAAAGTTGAGCCCGCGTAAACACACACGGCCTGTTTAGAAACGGTCGGACGTACGAGGGTGCGCAGACCACATCACTCGTGGGTGCAGCCCGGACCGGATAACCCGACATTGAAATACAGCCAGCCCGAACGTATGGCACTCTCGCCCTCAGCGCTCTCCAACCCCCTTCCCCCTGCCGTCTCCACCTCTTTTACGGCCCTTTGCTATCGGCCCGAACCCCTCGGTCATCGTCCTACGGGGCGAACCGCAATTTCCATACCCGCCTCTAAGAATCTCGCCCACCGTACCATCCGTCAACGTGATGACTTCCACGCGGCAGATATCCCTTCTGCAATATTCTTGCCCGCTGTCACGTCAAAAGGAGAATCTTCCCGGCCGTAATCGCTACAACCGTCTTCTCCCCCTTTACGCTCGGCCAGAAATTTCCTTTATTTCAGTGGGTATGATACGTCGTTGTCCGATGAACGATCGTACCTCATGTAAGAAAGAACGATTAGGGCGCTTGCAAATCGTTCCCCCGGATAAGATAAAAGGATCGAGTTTGCGGCATGACGATGTGCCGCAGAGAAAGTCAAATTTCCGATGGATAGGAGACTGTGCCATGTGCTGCCGTTTATCAAATCTTATCTGCCGATGAGGATCGGCCAAATTTGGGACAGATCCTCCGGGGCTGCCTTGTAAATAGGTCTCATATATTTCAAATATCCTGCCACTTGAGTCTTATATCGAGACGAAAGTTTTTCCAAAATGTTACGTTACGCAATATCGTGGCCTTTGATAAATTGTGATCGTTACTTGCACTTAAATCAGAAGATAGAAAAGAACAGTTTTCGACGGAGAGGAAAAAAGTCAGAACGTCATAACATTTCCTTTAAAATATCATTTATTAAGCAGAATTAGTGGTATCATGTTTCTAGTTTTTAAATACAAACCATGAAATTCGGAGAATTAAACGCGTTCCTTTGTTCTGAAATTCACGTTTCGCCCACTGGCCAAAAAGTCATAAATATCTCAAAATCCGCTGATTATAAAAAACAAGTATATTGATAAAATCATGATATAATATTACCATATGCTTACACTTAAAACAACTTCCGAGTACCTTCGAAAATACGTAATCGTGAAATCCGATAATCATTAATGTTAACAACACTTAATATTCTCATTCATCAATTTTCTGACAGAAAACGTTTTATCTTGACGTGCAAGTATTATGCACGCCATGAGCATAATGTTTTTGGGCATTTATTTAAAACCACATTCGTTCATTCGTAATTACCTTTCAGCGTTTCTCCCCGACTGATGGAAAAAACTTACTGTCGCCGTGAAAGGGTAATTTCTCGTTTAACAAACCGCGCCAAGTAAAAAGGTAATTCGCAGGAAAAATATTTCCCGTCGAACGGCTGTGCCAACATTTCGATCAAAGTTGAAATAATGAACGACTCGTTGCCCGGAGACGAAAGTTCGATCGAAAGCTCGGCACATTTCACGGCGTCGTTTCTAATAAGGTTTCCGCGCGCGAGAAACCAGGCTCTTTCTTCGAAGAGGTGTACATAATCGGGCGACCGTGCGAACAAAACAAGCCGGAGAAAATACAAGACGAAGCCGGGAAAGGAGAGGGGGGGGGGGGTCAGGTGAGATCGAAGTCTGCCGGGCGAATGCAATCGCGGTGGAGTTAAGCGCTGGAGAGTCAAATCTAGCCGAGGCAAGAGCCCGATTACTCGCTGGGAATTCGTTAGAAACGTTCCAGGATCTCGACATTTCTTATTGCCCGGCAACCCCAGTCGAGCGACCCTCGGCCGGTTTTCGTCGGGATTCGCCGAACGATTTGTAGAAACCAGCCGGAACAACGGGCTGGCGGATAAAAAAAAAAACGTGAGACTTGGTTACCCGGTGGGCGCTGGTCAGACCTTCTCTCCCCCCTCCTCCCACCCGCGCCCCTAGGAACCTTCAACGACGGCAGATACATCCGATTGGCCAACTTAGCCGCCCTCGGCAATTCCCAGGACTGTCATCGGATTACATGTCGTAAAACAGATTTTCCTCCACCCCTTTGTTCCCTTTTGTCCCCCCCCCTCTTCCCCTACCCCACTCCTCTCTGTCAAGATTCTTTCGTTTCCGAGAAATGGCCGTTTCGTGGGGGCAAGTTACGGCGATACGTCGCGGAAAATATTCCGCGAACCGTTCTTGCTTGACGGACGTGCTGTGAACTGATTAACAAGATTTCTCACGATAATGCCATCCCGGTTGACACTTGGGCTAATACCATTTTCGAGTGTGCCGTGCGCAGGTGCGTTCCAATTTAGGCATTTCCACTAACCATTCATTGCCATTGTCCAACGGTTAACACCGCACGATACCACGAACGGTGAATGCGCTTTCGATATGCTATCGATCGATAAAGATCGCCGATAGTGGACGGCAATGTTTTACACAAAGCCGAAAGGACCAGCGAAATTATCAGTAACACGCGCGCATGTTGCTCAAATCAATGTTTCCCGAAACTGGATGAATGTAAAAACAGGGAAATTAATCGGCTTGCGCAATGTTTGTCGTTTTTTCTTACGTAACATTCTTTTATCCCTGATAGGCAAGGAAATGTGTTTTTCTGCTATTTAATGCCCACATTTTACCGTGTTACGTAACTTCGGTATTAAAGACCACCCATAAGTTTTCATCGAACGAAATAATAGTCATTGGCACTGATAGTTCTCGTTGCTCGATTAAGTGATCAATGTAACGGATTTGTCAGCCCTCTTTTGAGGAACTCCTCCTCCCGGGATATGGCTGTAACCGGAAAAGTTCATTCCTGCAGCGAGTCGAGGTGCCCGGATGTTGCCTCGGGATTCGGCACGGGAAGGTATCGGAATGCGCTAGAATTTCTTGGACACGTTTTCTTAGTTGGATCTTGTTTCGCCGTGAAAATCCACTCGACCGTTACGCCGGGGTAATGATGGGAACAGCACGCCGGGGCCGTTACCACCATGTGCTGCCATAATATCGAGGAAAAGTTTGCCTGGCTAGCGAGAGAAAATAATTTGATACGACTCGCCGCCGCCATTGCCGATGTTGCGCACATCTGCACCGATCCCCAAACTTCCCCGCTCGACGCTTATCTTTCCGATGGGATAATTACGTGCCGTCAGATATACCTGTTCCAGGCGATCGTGTAACAGGCCTGGAAGTCCCGTAAAATCTCGAATAAGAATCAATCAATGCGCAGTACAGTTAGACGAAGAAAAACAGTAAGAAAAACGAGAGAGCATACTGTGGATAATAATGTACAAGAATATGTATAATATGTATAATAATAATGTATAATAATAATCAATCAATGCGCAGTAAAGTTAGACGAAGAAAAACAGTAAGAAAAACGGGGGAGCATACTGTGGATAATAATATGTTTCAATAAAGTTTGACCCTTGTCTGTTGTAAGGTTTTATTTTTGTGTTTAAGTACAATTGGTTATTTACTTGGATGTACTCGAGTAACACATATTTTCCGTCCAATGTCACGATGACATTTTAAAGTCCCGGTAAATCGCGCGAGTACTTGACATTCAGGAAAACACGTGTATCGCCATCCAAACGGTATATCTTGCACTTCCGTTGACTTTGGTTTCGATCAACGTCATATCTGTTCCTCGATTAAAAGCTCTGTTCGCGATTAACAAATGCCTTTCCTTTCCTCCTACCAATTAATTCTCTAATTCATTCGTGTTTCGATACTGGCGATTCTAATCAATGGAATAAACACTCGTCATATTTTTGATGCATTATTCAATGAAAAGTGAACAGCACTGACATCAAGTAAGAATAATTAATATTGTGCAGCTTGCAGACACTTCAGATCAGGGGAGATTACTTAGAAAGTTAATGAATCCGTCATCGACTTTAATCAAGCAAATACCATCAAAAACGTGAAGATTAAGCAGGGAAGATATAGTGTTTACTGCAGATAACGTTATAAACCTAGCCCCAATATTACGTTAATGGCGTTAGAATTAATGTTTGCTTCACATAAACATTTCGGCAATAACTTCAAGAATGATATCGTAAATTGCATCATTTGCCGTTTGCAAATACATTGAATTACTTTAAATTCCGGCTGTTCGGTAAAAAATTGTCGAAGAAGAGAACAAAAGAGAAGCCGAGGAAAATGCATTACATATTGAATGAGAAAGTTAAGAGATCGGGAAAAGTCGATTTCTCTTCTACCCTTCGGTATAAAGAGATTCAACCCTTTTCGTTCGGCGCTCTACATTCCGCCCGTTTCCCTCGGAGCTCACGATTCTACCATTACGACGCAGCAGTGGCGAGTTCGGGGGGCTTATTAAATCGTAACAATTTTAATTAGGAAAGACCCGTTGGCAAGTCGCCACTATTTTCGCTTCTTCCTCGGCGTTCACCCCTCGATTTGTAGGGGTTTCCCTGGCTTACTCGCATCGACCCACTGCGAAAATCCAGAAGATCCTCTCTCTTCCTCCAGTTTCCTTTAACTCCTTTAAGTTAACCGAAAAGTTAAAGCCACCTGCTCAAACAACGACTTCCTTTATTTATCCGTACCGGTTAGAATGCCCCCGGCGACAGGTAATCCCCGTTGATGTTTACTCATGCCGCTCGATTGGAAATACTTTTGACACATTAACCAAACACTAATTCCCGCGCGTGCATAATAAAGTTAATTTGGCAAGTCACTTTCTTCGGCACACTCCGATCTGTTTAGACGACAGATGTTTTCAATTGATAAAAATGAAAGAGGTTGCCGTATTCCACTTGACAGAAACATATCGAAATGATAAGTTAGCAATGAAATATTAGTCAGTCGTTGTGATTGCTGTTCTAATATTCCTTCGTGGTACATGATACAATGCGAAGCAAATGATTAGTTAAGTTTGAATATCCATAAATACCAACTGACGAATGAAATAATGTAATACGTAGAATATATTCCTACTGAGAAATATATATCTTCAATTTGTTTGTGAACTACTAGCTGATTACTAGCCACTGCTTGGAACTGGATTACCTGTAATATAGAAACCTTATCGAATTGAATGTGTTAATGATAACATGACCATAGTCAAACAAACTACTAATCACGCGATGCTCGTCATGAAATAAACTAGTAATCGCTCTTGAATTTACTATCGTTGCGTAAACTTACTAGCGATCTGCCAAACATGGTCCTGTTTAGAAACGTCGTAACCTACCGTTCCACTTTTGCTGCGCAGTAATTTCGTTTCGAACGACGGAATAAAGTGAGATCATCGACGGTTGTCCGAATTTCGTATGATACTTAGTTTAAATATTGTTGAGCTTTGAAGGTTTAACACGTTAACGATGTATACTCATCGCTGACAAAATTTCACTGCAAGAGTCACAATCTGGATCTACGGACTTTACTCACACCTGTACTCTCCGCGGCTTATCGATGAACTTCTGCAATTTCTTCAAATCACATACCGCTGATCTCAATTTAATCTTATCGGCTAATAGGACCTACCGAATGCCACCGACTTATCTTTTTCAACGGATTTCGTATATAAGGCTGCGGTTGGCACGTTTCCAGCATCAGTAGTTGTTGAAAAGCTTACTGCTTTAAAGACTACACGGTAAGTAATAAAACGAGTTCTTTGCGTGTAAGCGCAGTTAGTGAGCATCGAGTAAAAATCTTGCTCGTCGTACAAACATCGACCTTCTGTTTACTCGTGCAGATAAACATATCGATGTACGCTTGTTAGTTGTTCCATTGATCACCCAAACATTGACATTCCGAGCAAACTCGCCTCGATTAGACATGCAACAGTTTATACCATTGTATCAATAACACGTGAAACATTATTTTCGGAAGGACTGTAGTCCTTTTTTAAGGGTTCAGAGAGTTTTCCGTGATTGTATTGCTGAGTAATCGTTTTGCTTTGCAGATGAAATTCATGTTCGCAATTCTCGCCGTCCTGGCTACGGCCAGCACGATGAACGCTCTGACGATCCCTGACTTCGGTAAAGGCCAGCTTCACCAGGACCTTCAGGACTTCCTGAAGCTTCTCCCTGTCGATGACATCGCCGCGATCGTCTTGGAATACGCCGCTGAGGATGAAGAATTCCAGGCTGCCCTGGCTTACGTGCAGTCTGAGGATTTCCAACAGCTGGCCGTCGACGTCGAGACCATTCCGGAAATCATTGACCTCATGCAGTACCTCGAGAATGCCGGTGTTGAGATCCACATGCTGGTGAACAAGCTCAACGAGTGGCTGGGAATTGAACACAGAGTTCCCCAATTCTTCAGCAAGATGTCCATGCAACAGATCACCGGTGGACTCCGCGGACTGGTTCACGACATCATGGCCGTCGTCCCTGTTGAGAAGGTCAAGGCCCTCTACAACTACAAACTCGAGAACTCAAAGGCCTTCGCGAACTTCATCCACCAGCTCCAATCCCCCGAATTCCAGAAGATCGTCAACACCGTCTACGCTAACCCCCGTTTCCAGGAACTCCTGCAGAACGCCAAGGCCGCCGGTTTGGACCTGTCCGTCCTCAAGGACCTCCTTGTCAAGCTCCTCGGTATCGAAATCCCCTCTCAGCATGCTTTCTTCGCCAGCAGCGAACTCGAAGCTGACTTCGCGGAATTCTTGGCCCTGGTCCCCGTGGAGAAGGTTGTCCAAATCGTCACTTACTACTTCGCCGAAGACGAACAGGTCCAGAAGGCCATGGAATACGCTTACTCCCAGGAATTCAAGGACATGGTCCTAGCCGTCGAAGCCCTTAAGGAATACCAGGAGCTCGTCCTCTACCTCGACCAGGCTGGTGTTAACGTTTTCAAGTACATCCAAGCGGTCCACGACATGCTCGGTATGGATGACTACGTTCCCCCAGTACCAGCCTACTTCGTCAACGTACAGGCCACCGGTGGAATCCGCGGAATGATCGACGAAATTAAGGCAGTCCTGCCGGTCGCTGAGATCAAGGCTCTCTACCATAAGAAACTCGAGACCTCCAAGGCCTTCGCCGACTTCATCGCCCACATCCAATCCGACAGCTTCCAGAGAATCGTGAACTCCCTCTACAATCACCAGGTTTACCTTAACATGCTCGAGGCTGCCAATAACGCTGGTCTGGATGTTGAGGCTATCGGCGAGTTCTTCAACGCCATTTTCGGCATTGAATTCCCTGAACATTAAACACTTTTTTCTACCACCGTAAACGAACGCCCCCCCTCCATCGCGAGTCTCACAGCCATTCGATCGCGTGAGACATTAAAATGTTGTACGTTGCAATTGTTGGCGCGCAATATAACTTTCGTTTCTCAATCGCGAACATCTAAATTTATCAACAATTAACGTAATAAATATATCTTGATTTATAAAAAAAAACCATTTACTTCACTGTGTTTCCTCTCTACTCTAACATAATCGTCTGTCAGAAAAGTACGCTAAAATGAAACACGGGATATGCAAAAATATTAAACTATGCAGATCTGTGTTTCGGACAGCCTGGTAATTAATATGTTACTCAAATTGCACACTAAAAACACCATAGCGGCAACGGTAAGTATAAGTATCAGAAGCGTTATAATTCTTCTGGAAATTACAATGTTTTAGTGGTTGTAAAATGAATTGAGTGGATTGAGATTATCTGTTAAATATATATTTTCGGTAGAATCTTTTCCCGTTAGTATTTCTCATAGTAAAGTAGTCAACAAACACGCGTGATGCATCATGATGATGAATTGGAACATAAATAAACGAGGTAAATAAACCGCCTGCGGTAATCGAGCCTTTGAATATTCTAGCCATGGTTCGTTCCATTTAATGAAGTTCTCTTGCCTAATGATGATAGTCGCTAACAGTCTAAACGAGATTTACAAATCTACTTTTATGAGATAATTATGGCAATTACAGATAGAATGAGTTGCCAGCGAAACTTTAATATTCTATAAGGTGCATATGAGGTTAAAGTAATGTTAATGTGAATAAATATAAACAGAACTAAATCATTCTTCCGAATACAATTAGTGTTAGTAAAACATTGAAAATTGTGGTATCATTAATTTTTAGATACCATCAGTGTCGTTGCATTAATTATGTTAGTTAATTGACTTGGACCAATTCATAGTGATAGGGATAATGATAAATAACCCAATGACCGAGGGAATTAATATTGAAATTGATAATGTCGGTACTCTTGGATTTGCTTTTTATCTTTATCTTCGTGATAAGTAACTGAGTGATCATTATCCGTTTGTTCTCGACCACCTGCACCACTGGACATTAATCGAACCAAATGAGTCGAAGATAAAAAAATCGCGGCCGGTGAACTACTAAACAATCATCTGATATCTCTTGCACTGATAACTGTTAAGTCATAAACCTACAGCCCTACTAAATATTGATAAATAATCGCAAAAAAACAGAGAAACATATTGTTCAATTGATTCACATTTTTTAATACCATATCGTTGAAAATTTCGAATACACAAACAGAATTAAGAGCAACTGATTACGGTTCGACGATATATATTTATAGAAATATGAATGTTATCAATAGTGCACGCATATCTGTAATTTTTATTCCACGAAAGACTATCTTAATGAGCGATCACGCTTGTCTATATTTAATAATTTATCGATGAATTTTTAAAATTCCCTCAAATCGCATTTCGATGATCCACGTTTAATCTTATCGACAAATACGTCTTCCAAATTCCACCAGCTTGTCCGTTTCGGTGGATTCAGTATATATGGTTGCGGTTGGCGTGTTTCCAACATCAGCAGTCGTTCAAAAGCCCACCACTTTAAGGACTACACGGTAAGTAATAATATAAGCTTTATATTAAAAAAATTCATTCCACTGTAATTTAGTCGTTGTCCAGGGTAAAACGATAAACAGCTTGAATGACATTGTTTGGGTAAGCTTTTTAACTACTTTAATTTCTGTTTAATTTTTCTTTCACCCGCAGATGAAGTTACCATCAGGATTTTTAATTGCCCTGTTGGCGGTCAGTAATGTATCGGCTCTTAGGATTTCTCACGAAGACGATCAGCTCGAGGCCCATATCAATGACTTCTTCAATCTCCTTCCGTTCGAGGAAATGATTCCGATTATTCGGGAATACGCGGCGTCTGATGCAGAATTTCAAGCCGCTCGCGCGTACGTTCGCACAGATGCGTTCAAACAGCTGCTAGTTGATATAGAAACACTTCCGGAAATGCTCAAGGCCATGGAGTACCTGCAGAACGGTGGAATCGAAATCCATGCGTTTGTGAATATGCTGAATAATCGGCTCGGCATCGAACACAGAGTACCGCGTTTCTTCGGCGCGGCAAAAACGGTGAAAATAACAGGCGGACTTCGGGGATTTGTCGACGACATCATGGCAATTATGCCGGTCGAAGAGATCAAGGAACTCTATCGCTACAAGCTAGAACATTCCGAGGTCTTCCGGAATTTCGTCAAACAACTCCAGTCTCCTGCGTTCCGGAAAATCATCGACTCCCTCTACGCGAACCAACACTTCCTGGAACTCCTCGAGAAGTCTAAAGCCGCCGGCTTAGATCTCAAGCTCATCAAGGACTTATACAGTAAAATTATTGGCATAGAAACGATAAGCACGTAGACGCAAAGTATAGCGAAATGTGCGAAATAAAAGCTAAACCATGTAAAGACAATTTCAGATCACGATCATTTTCAACGACATTTTTTCCCCGAAATTTTCCATGCATATAGTCGACTTTTTCTGTCTTTCTTCCGGAGCGTACTTGGTAAATCTCTGAAACCAATCTGTTATAAATGTCCTGTGAATTCTGTTCCCGAAGTACAAGAGTAAACATTATGCTAACCTGTCCGTTCGTCATCGCAACAAAGTTCCAAGGCGTTCAGTAAAGTTTCCCCGTCCAAGAATGACGTTCAGGGGCACTTTAAACGTCCGCTACAAGTATACTTTTATGAGGTAATTACAGCAATTAAAGCAACAGTAAGTTAGCTGTACCGTTATTATAGAAACTCGTCGTAGGTAATCTCGAAGACGCTTCTCCGGTTAAAATGAAGTTTCGAGTAAGTTCGTTGACGCCACCGAGGCAAAACTAGAGAATTCGTCAGGTGGGTCAATCGCTTATTATTCCGTTCATAAGACTCGTTATAACTTTACAACCTGTTTTCCTCTGATCTGCTATTAAACAGTAGAGAATTTCCTATTTTTCGACGAAATCATCACCTGACGGGGGTAACGTGAGTTATTTTCTATCAAGGGATGAATGGTTCGTTGATAATCGTCGGCGTTTTGGCCGCAGTGTCGATATTCTTCGTCGGTTTGATGGCTTATCGAATAGGCAGCGTAATGGACATTACTGATTTTCCCTTCGGAAGCTTGCCGGACAAAAGCACCCTCGATCAAGACCTTCGAGACATATTGGAATTCATTCCCCTGGAACACATTCGCCAAATAATCGACAACTACGTCATGTACGACGAACAGATCCACGAAACGGTGAACTTCATCAACGAGCAGAAAAAGTTCATCGTTCAGGAGTTTCGTAAAATGCCGGAGTTCAATCGGTTATTGGAATTCCTCCGACTGAAAGGATTCACTGCCGACCACTGGAGCGAAAATGTTCAAGGCTTCTGGAAGTCGTTACCGCAGTTCGTGAAATCAGAACCTACTTTAACCTTGGGCGGCTTTACAATGATGATTGGCGATATTATGAAGATTCTCCCTCGAGAGGAATTACACGAACTCCTGAAACAGAAATGCCAGTATTCCAGTAGCTTCCGCTCGTTCCTCCAGTTGCTTGGCTCAGAATCCTTCCGCGAATTTTGCTGTGCCATTGAGAATAATGTAACGCTGCAACGACACGTACACTGGGCAAAAGAATCGGGATTAGAAGTGACATTCGCCATGGAATTCTTCAATCACCTATACATATACTTCCTCGAAGAATTACTTTGAGGTCCGCTTTTTTCAATTGTTTCTCCTTGAAACCTTGAGAAATATGCACCACTTCGTTGTGTAATATTTTCGTAGAAAAATTCGTACAAAATGTTTCCTAACACTGTTACTATCTTGAGCCAGCTGCGTAATTGAAAAAGAACATTAAAGAATAATACAGAAATAATGCGACGGCAGTTCCCTCGCGGCGATAACGAAGCCCATGGATTCCTTTTCCCGCTTATTTATCCATTTCGTTTCGTCGCGGGCGCGCGCGTGTATTCGGGTATTCTAACGAGGCTCCGGAGTCGTTCCTGCCCTGACTGTGCGGGAGGGTCCGTAGGCTGAGGAGCAGGAATGGAAGGAATTAATTCCGCTCAAGAAGATATCCAGGCACGAGACGTCGGTGTGAGTTTCATGCTGAAGTCACGGAACCGGCAGACCGGGGGCGGGGGCCGGGGGTAGCAAACGAAGACGAGCAGGGATGGGCCGAGGGTGTTGAGGGGGGCAGGCGGCGGGCGGCATAGTATTCAGAAGGGTGCGAGGCCAAGCGGCTCGCGGTGTCTGCGGCAAACAATTCCAATTAACTTGCTGGAATTGAAATAGGACTCGTCGTCGGTCCGTCGACGCCCGCATTGTGGACGACCCTGACGACGACGCCAACCCCGACGACGACAACGACGACGACGAGGACCGGCACGTTCCTACGACACCCTACTCCCCTCCCCCTCCCCTAGTCCTTTTTTCGCCATCCGCAAATAGCAGCGATCTCCGCATGCAGAAATTAGTTGTCGCTCCGTGTACCCGGGGAATTAATAATAACGCGGATGACCGGGCCAGCGACGTACAAGACTCTCTCGCCGTATTTCCCCGCGGGGATAGATCGAAAAAACTTCGTCAGGAGCGATTCATTCGCCCTATCAGACCCGGCTTACTCCCATTTTCAATCATTTCGTCGCTTTCCTCCGACAAATCACAAGGTAGTCATTTCCGTATCCTCGTTACGTATTAACGTTCCGTAGATAAATGTTTCGTAAAAAAGTAATTACTTTCTCCTTCCTGAGAAGTAAGTTCTGCGAGGAAAATTGTACGTGTACGGGGGACGGTTGAGCCGTAGATTTTTGGTAGTTGGCTCGGAATAGGGGATGACCGTTTGGCGAGCATTATCCGCGGCATAATACTCGTCATCGTCGTGGTCCCAGTTATCGATGGAGGCTGTCATAAAGCAGAGAACAGGCCGGTAACCTAGACAATGGCGCTCCTGAGCTGCTCAGATATTGAAGACGCCCGAAAGCGGTGTGTACCAATCCCAATGTGTACCCAACGTCTAGCCCGGCTCTCTACATTATTAAATCCTGCCTGGCTTCCTCCTGGCCCACCGACACAGGACAATAACGTTCTTTAAGCGTCCGTCACGTCGCGGTACCTATATACACGGCAGACGACGGATCCCAGCCGCTCAGAGAACGTCTGATCGCGCCTTCTCTGCTACTACTTGGAAGATCAACACACCCCCCCGATCCCGCTCGATTATAATCATTCATGATCCAGTGCATAATCAATGGCAGAGCGTGTTCCTACTCCCACGACGGCTCGGCACTATTGCCTACGGAAGAACAGTACGAAAGTGTAATATCCTTTGTTGCAGCCAAATGTTTGTCGATACATTTACGGTAAGCAAGGAAAATTTAACGAAGTGAAGTAGTATCGATTTTACAACGAGAATCGTATTTCGTAAACGCAGACTTCGTCTTCATGACTGGCTACGTGAAGTTTTGTATTATTAACTGTATAATTGTGTAATGAGACATTGTACCTGAGAATTTTAGACGGTTAAACGCGATTCTGAGGACAGATGAAGACCCGCACTGTCGCGGTATGGGTAAACAGTTTAATCTACGGTCACCGTGTCGTTTCCGTGGCATTGTCAAGGACTGTCGTTGTCCTCCGGCGAAATCCCATTGGCGCGAAGAAGGCATTACCAGTAGGACCGATCCGCTTAGCGAGTTGAAAAGTCAAGCCCCAAAAACGCGATTGAGCCCATCTACTCGCCGTTGGGAAGCGAAGAATGTCGTCACGCGGGGGTAGACGACCGGAAAGAGGGGGGAGGTAGAGGGTTGGAAGAAGTTGTATCTCAGCTTACAACGCCCCCTCCCCCCCTCTCTTCGACCTTCTCTGGATATCTCCAATACCTCGTCAGAACATTTCGCTCGTTTCCCGGCACTGCGACCACTTCGTTAAATGACTCATTTTATTCCCCCCATGCGCAAAGTGTCATTTCACCGGGCAGAAAAAACTCTCTTCCTACTTCCCCTTGAGCACCGAGTGTCCTGTTTGCCGGCAAAATCGATGCCGAAGGGAGAAGAAAAAGCGTTTACATTTATTCACGAATACGGAAGCTTCAATGCGAATGTCTTGTCCTTTATGATTAAATTTATTTGCAACTTTAACGCTGTTTTGCAATTCCGAAAGCCACGAGCACTATGTTCGAGCGGTATTAGTGTATATCGCGGAATTTCCATCTATTTCAAGCTTCAATAGATTCGTGTCTGTTTTAGAATCCAATTGATAGGTATACAAATACCGAAACAAAAAGTTAAATTACCGTAGGAACAGAGTTTCAGGCGATACGAATAGAAAGCAGAGTGCAATCAGAAAATACTTATGGGAGCGGTGTATTCAACTGGAAGTCGTTCCATTGACTAATTTAATTTCGTAAAACAGGATTCTTGAAATACAACCGTGGCGAAAGAAAATTTAAAAACATCGTGGGCGATGCAATTTGCTTTAACAAGTTTTTAAATACGTATATAGAAAGTACTCTAATTTAATTGAAAAGAAAGTAAGATAAGATAAATAAAAAATATACATCACCAACGATTCCCCTAATAGTTATTATGAATGATAAAACTTACTTTGATCACACTTTCAGTATATAATTTCGTTCCTTTTTATCATCAATTTTCCGTTAATATTATTAAACAGTGAAGTGTATTTGAGTATTCATGATGTAGAAGGCTTTTAGCGACTCGTGCATGCAGACTGTTGCTCGAGTATATACATGTATTTCTGTAGCAATATAGTATTGCACGCAATAGAGAGTGACGCTATGATTTACCGGACTTGTTGCGCATAGACGTTTTACTCGAGAACAATGGTTTTAGAGTTTCTCAGATCACTAACGTACTCAATTAATAATACTGACACATGCTGGCGACGTAAATTAATGATTAATTTTTAAGAGAATTTTATAACCATCATCAATAATACGTGGGCCTGATTTCATTCTCCATAAAGAATTAAATTGAATATTCACTTTACATAAAGCAATTATTATAAAATACACCAGGTTTTGTTCGACTGCAAAGTAAACAGCTGTCAGTTGTAATATTCGTTGCACACACATATTTTAATAATGCAATTCATGGCAATATGCAAGGTTTAACGGATAAATAGTAAAGGGGAATAAATGAATACTAATGGAAGTTGTTACGAGTAAAAATCAAACACAGGGAGATGCAAGTGTACAAGAAGGCCAAGAGAAAGTAAGAGAGAAAGCGGTAGAGTCGCGGAAAATACGATTGTGTTGGAATGCTAGAAGCGGAGTCGCAATCAGCGGCATTGGTAGTTTCGTAAGAGAAGATTCGCAGTCTGATCACGTCGTTATTTAACGAAGTTATGTCGTTAACTAGACGAACGCAG
This sequence comes from Hedychridium roseum, assembly GCA_963989215.1. NCBI lineage: Eukaryota > Metazoa > Arthropoda > Insecta > Hymenoptera > Chrysididae > Hedychridium > Hedychridium roseum. Next base: position 6,383,727 of record OZ022310.1, on the reverse strand, counting down.
GCCGAAACAATGGCGGTTGAGAAGTCTACAGCGTTAACTTCCACGCGAAGAAAATAATAGAGGAAAGATTTTCTAACGATCAGTTTTTTTCTAACAATCAGTTCAGATCAGTTCAGTTTTGTGATCGATTTCAGTACGACGGGTAATTATGCAAAATAGTGTCATGTACAGTGAAAATATTATAAGACTCCGATGACAAAGACCTGAAATCATTGTTTCTTCCACCAGAAATACGAATGATCCGAGATAGTAATTGTAAAATCTTATTCCAGGATTCAAGATTCCGTGTTTGCCCAGGGAATGGTCCATTCCATTTGATCACCGGCAAGATTTGCGACGAGCACGCAATTTCTTTTGTCCCGACAGCACAGCATTACTCCGGTATAATGACTCAGGAGAATAGAAATACGAGGGAAGGCTTTACCTGAGCTTTCATCGCGACCTGATTACACGAGGGTTTAAGCTTCATCAAAGACCTGGAATACGGGTACCGTCGAACGTAAAAGGGCAGGACGTTTTGAAGGAATTTTGCGTATCGTTTCGCACGCGAAAAATGCCCAGGTGGATCGTGCTATATATATACTCTACGCGTTTGCCCCCCCCCCCTACCTTGGCAGCAGCTGCGTCGATTCTGACTGAATGAGTGAATTTCACGCGTGCTTCCTGCAATAAGTATTGGAATGCCTTAATGGAAGCCGTCTGGGGAATATCGGGATGTCGCCTTCAGGCCTCTCGAACGCGTATAGGGGCGCGACACGTCCAGCCGTCCCCGGAAAATCCACGGGGAATCGGCGGCTGTGCCGTGAATTTTGAATATCAAACGGGAAAAACTCGCGAACGACGGCCGACGGCCCGGAGAAATAGGGGCAAACAAAAATACGATATTTGCAATGGGAAAAAGTTTTAAAGGGTACGGAAACGGGCCGCTGTGTGGGAAACGTCCTTCCGTTCCGCGGCGTATATCAAATGGACTTCCAGTGTTTATACACAAACGGTATTATCAGTACGATTGTTATGACGATGCAGGGAAAATATGACTAACGACCGTATTCAGAATAGTTCCTGTCACAGTTTCGACGAAACAGAATTCCACGTGTACCGACTTTGTCATCTATACCAATCGCGGTATTAAAAAATCGTAGCCGACAGTTGATACAGTGAAAATATTTGTCCCAGTTATTTTTCCATACTGCCCGCGCCTCTTCGTTTAAATGAATTCCTTTGACCTTCCCTCCCTGTCCCCAAGTCCATCATTATTTTTTCCTCTTGCAACATCGAAGCTAATGGAATGATACTGAAAATACCCGACTCGAGAGGAAGTTTCCCTCAAACGGCTTTAAATAAAACTTTGTTTAATGGAATGGATCTCGATAACGGAATCACATTTTCCCCGGGGTACACGAGGAACGATGAGAAAATGTGAATAAGTTTAAAAAGCGACACTAAAAGCGTGCAGCGCATCGAGCCTGGCGAATTTTCCGGCAAAGGGAAAGCGACAGAATTTTGAAGTTGCCGATGATTCGTCTGGAGTGCGTTGTACGACGGGACAAGAATAACCCGGCAGGACGGTATTGTGCGGGAAATCGCAACGAGGGGAGGAGAGGAGGGAAATGCATGGGGGGTAATTCCGTGTTCGATACACTGTGCGCGCTTAAGGCTGCGATGTTACCGGCGTCACATAAGCGTAATACCGGATAAGCCGCAATAATGCAGACCCGCTGTGCGTGCATGCAAAAGCGGTATGGATACTGCCACTCGGAGAGCTTTGAGGGTCGAACTGCCGTCGAGACGTAATCCTTCGACCGAAATTCGGATACGCGATTTAAAGGCACGTTGGAAAAATCTCTCCCTATCGATCGGGTCTTTGGTCCCGAACGCGTATCTTATATCCCATGCGATCGAGACAAACGAGTCAGAAGCAACAAAATTTCCCCGAAAGACGAGGTCTCATTTGGCTAATTTAACGGATTCATCGTAAAAAGCTGAAGTTCTGCGCGCGACAATAGGTTGGAATCTTTTGTCGAGAAATTTCGTTTTAATAGACCCGTGGAATTGATGATGATGAAAGCGGTTTGTCAGGTATTCCCTCGTGCCAATTTAATTTATACCTCCCCTTTGCGTGCGTGGCTTTCGCGCAATAATATAACGACAAAAAGCAATTGGTCCTCAATCGATTAATTATAATATTCATCGACGTCGATTTCGCACACGTGACAGCGCCCGCCCCCTCACCGGGGCGACATCAAAGTCAACTTTGAATTCACCCTATTACCCTCGATTTCATTAACCGGAAGTACCTCTCCCACCAAAGCCAACTCTGGTTACGCCTTCGGAGCAATCGCTGAAGGTCACTTAATGCAGCAGCAGTAGCTAGAATATTGCATAATCGAGTTTAATTCCCGATTTAACGCAATGCCTTCAGCAGTAATATTTCTTCGTGTGATGCGTTAACAGAGATATATGAATTCGCGTGCATGACGAATGTAGTTCCGGTAATGACACACTAACGGTTACCTAAATTTGCATTGCACGTAGACGGTAAAACCGAGTGATGCCGCAGAATGCAAACTTCCGTAAACAAGGACATATGCGTGGGTACATTTTTAGCGAGGACGTAAAGTAAACATTACTCCTCCGTCGTGGATGTAAATCCGCGATACGGCGGAGCCGTTGAATCATTGGCAAGAGAAATCTTGCAAAAAGGCCCGGCAATACGTATGAATATGAAAGGGTTCTAAAGATTGCGTATCGCCCTGTTGGCAATACCATTTGCCCGGGACATAAAGAAAGGAAAAAAGGAACTAGGAGGAAGGTCCCAGTGACCCTCTTATCTCTCATAAGAAGGACGGCCAAGAGAATTGGCCCGGCCGGAAAATACGCCGGCGCTCGTGTACGCGTATAAAACGGATTTTCGTACATTTTATACGGGCTACCCTCGGTATACGGGCGGAACGCCGTGCCGTGGCACGTAACGGCGGAATCTTTACGTGCAGACGGCCCCCGTACCTTTTCGCAAAATATGAAGAGAGATTGCACGGCTGATTTATGTAAATACCGTCGGGGCTGCGGATAAACGAGTTCTCTTCGAGCGCCGGGGCCAGGAAGGACGGCCAGGGACCCCGGGGGAAAGGGTGGCAAGTCGGGGAGGACAAGAGGCGGACGGAGAGGGGAAACCTTTTGGATGTATCGGACCGGCTCGTCGCGAAGGGAAAGGCTTACGAGAGGACGGCCGACATTCCCGGGGAGTAAATATTTTTCCACGTCTTCACCCACGGGGGAGTCGCGAGTTTATCGTATTTTGCGCCAAGCTGCCTCCCAGAGGGTGACGCCCCGGGCGCGCAGGGGGGGGGGGGACTGGCTCGCCGGAGGCTGAGAAGCCCCCCCCCCCCCGGAAGGAGGGGTCCGTCGTAGGGAAAAGCGAGACTAAACGGAGTCGAAACGGCGAGGGACGGAACACGGGAAACCGAGGTGCGACAGGTGAAGGAACGCCTCGAGATGCACACTCTCAAGCTGTGAACGTTATTTCATAGACAGCCGACGCACTCGACTCAATCTGCGAGACCCGCTCTCTTGTGCTCGCAACCCCCCTCACAGCCCCGCATGCTTCATCCACCGTGCCCTTTAAAGCGCCAAAGGTGAAATAATCTCGCAGACTTGCCTGAGAATCGGCCCGTCAAAGGCTCAATTCTCACGGAAATCGGCTTGTCTGAATTTCTGACGGCTTCCGGCACCCTGCCTGCCTGAAGGTTGCCACCTTAGGGTACGGCCATAGTGCACCGCTTCACGCTTCCCGCTTTACCGCGGCAGGCGAGCGGGAAAAAATTATATACAGAAACAAATGCGCATGGCCATAGTGCCCGGCTATAACCAGCCCAAATCTGCTTTTACCCGCTTTACCCGGAATGAATCCTCAATTCTTTTTCCCCGCTTCCGCTCAACCCGCCCGTAGATTATCGATGTTCGGGACACATATAATCCCGAGCGCACTAATAAAAATAGGTGCCGGACCATCGGCACAAATGAATGGATTAAGCAGCGCTCGTCTTATCGCATTTTTTGAAACAAAAATATTTCTTTCGTCCTTCAGGAAGAATTGGAGTTTGATGGAGGTTGCACCATTTCTTTGCTATCCGACTTTCTATTTTTTTAAATATAATTAAATGATTCCTCATCCACTCTGAAATATTCATAACATTTTTCAGGGTGACCTCTAAGTTTCGGAAATAAGGTGTAGTATTCACCTTCCGCAAAGCGAGACTTATTAATTGCGTGGACATTCGCCCTTCGAATAAAAGACGTATGTTTTGTCTTCGTCCTTATTACATACAGAAACAAATGCACATGGCCATAGTGCCCGGCTATAACCAGCCCAAATCTGCTTTTACCCGCTTTACCCGGAATGAATCCTCAATTCTTTTTCCCCGCTTCCGCTCAACCCGCCCGTAGATTATCGATGTTCGGGACACATATAATCCCGAGCGCACTAATAAAAATAGGTGCCGGACCATCGGCACAAATGAATGGATTAAGCAGCGCTCGTCTTATCGCATTTTTTGAAACAAAAATATTTCTTTCGTCCTTCAGGAAGAATTGGAGTTTGATGGAGGTTGCACCATTTCTTTGCTATCCGACTTTCTATTTTTTTAAATATAATTAAATGATTCCTCATCCACTCTGAAATATTCATAACATTTTTCAGGGTGACCTCTAAGTTTCGGAAATAAGGTGTAGTATTCACCTTCCGCAAAGCGAGACTTATTAATTGCGTGGACATTCGCCCTTCGAATAAAAGACGTATGTTTTGTCTTCGTCCTTATTACATACAGAAACAAATGCACATGGCCATAGTGCCCGGCTATAACCAGCCCAAATCTGCTTTTACCCGCTTTACCCGGAATGAATCCTCAATTCTTTTTCCCCGCTTCTGCTCAACCCGCCCGTAGATTATCGATGTTCGGGACACATATAATCCCGAGCGCACTAATAAAAATAGGTGCCGGACCATCGGCACAAATGAGCGGATTAGGCAGCGCTCGCCTCATCGCATTCTTTGAAACAAAAGTTGGACGCAAAGAGAGAGAGAGAGAGAGAAGAGACATTTATTTAGCGCAAAGAGGGGAGTATGAAGGGAGTATATAACTCTCCCAAAAATGCAGAGCATCATTCTTTGGTTATCTATTGTCAAACTTTCAACAATCGTCTTCTACGTGCTCACCATTCCGGTCGTTTCTATTCGCACTGTCTCCCAGTCTGTTGTCTGTGTGTCTTTTCCTTTCGTCTGGTTTCGGATTTGAAGAAAGTAGAAGAAAATGGAAATAGACAAAGATATTTTAATTTCCAAAGTTTTTTTGAAAAGTATTATTTGGGACAAACGTCTAAAGGGACATGCCAACCGTAAACTCGTGGATAGGGCATGGCAAGAAATATCTGCAGAAATGCACGTCGAAGGTAAGTGAGAAGTCCAAAGATATTAGTTTATATTTTTATTTAGATCAGAAGAGTATAATTTTATCAAATAAATTAATTACTGGTTTTATGCAGTTCACTATATAATAGGTATGGCATAAGTAACAACATAATAAGTAATTAGGTACTTTTATTCATATATGAATTTTTATTATATTTATTTATAATGTAAAGGGTATTTTTCAAAGTACTGTGCAAAAGTAGCTCTAATGTTTTTGGCTTCAGTAGGGGGTCTTCCTCTTCTTTCCCAACTAACATTTTGTCCTACAATATTGACATCTGTAAGGTGTCTTTCAAATCCTTCCTTGTCTATTATTGTATTGTGCAAAACACAAACGCATTTAACAATTTTGTCAGCCAGTTCCACTGAAGTCTCAATCGACTTTGAGAGTATGCGCCACTTAGAATAGGTTATTCCGAATGCACATTCTACGGTCTTTCGGGCTCGTGATAAACGGTCGTTAAACCTTCTCTTCATTTCCGTTAGTCCCTCACGTTGGTATGGCTTCATGAGGTTTGGGAGCAAAGGGTATGCCTCGTCGGCAAGGATTGCGAAAGGAGCTTTTATGCGACTGTGTGGCAACATTTCAGGTTCTGGAAACTTTATAATTTGTTGATTAATAAAATTATATAGATCAGAAGCTAAATATGTTCCACCATCGCTCTGTTTTCCGTATCCTCCCACGTCAATGGCAATAAATTTATATCTTGCATCAACAAGGGCTTGAAGTACCACAGAAAAATAATTTTTATAGTTGTAGTACATAGACCCAGAATTTGCCGGACAAATTAAACGAATATGTTTTCCGTCAAGACATCCAACTGCATGCGGAAAATTCCAAATATTATGAAATTCAGTCGCATTATTCCTTAGCAATTCTGTAGTAGGAACTGGCATGTGCAATGGCTGTAGTTCATCCCATAAAGCTTCCACTGTTTCTTTGATGATTTCGGTAACAGTGGACTTTCCCATACGAAAACTGAAGGCCAGTGCTCTAAATGACACTCCAGTCGAAAGATACCTGAAATGAAAGGAAATAACAGTTTATTGTCATTATAAAAAAACTTTATTTGGAAAAATAGTTAATAACTAATTTGATAAATGGAACGTTATTATAATTTAATCATTCATGTTGAAAATCGAAAAACAGCTAATACTGTTCATTTTTTCAGACTGTGTTCTACGAAAGAAGTGGAAATATCTCAGAGATCAATTCTCTATAGAAGTGGCGAAGATACCACCTTCGTATTCAGGCGACGCTGCTAAAGATACAGAATCAAAGTGGCCCTATTACAAGTCACTCTTGTTCCTTAAGGGAATTGTTAAACCGAGAGCCTCATCGAGCAATTTGAAGAATAACAAAGCTCCAGCTCAGGTGTTCCATGAGGATATTGCTGAGATTGTACGTGGTGATGAGACTGAAGAAAAATCACCCGAAGGGATCCAGCAAGAAGAAATTGAGGCTTTCGATCCACAGGGCAGTCAAGAAACGGAGCCGTTTACATCACCCCAGGCCATTGTTTTACCTGAGGATTGTCAGAGTAAACGTAAGCTGAATAAAGCTAACCGAAAATATAATGAAGCAATCCTTTCAATTGAGTCAAAAAAGGCAAAATTGTTAGAACGCGTATTAAGTGAACGCGGATCCGAAGACGATGAAGATTTATTATTTTTCCGTAGCCTTTTGCCACACGTGAAAAATATACCGCAAAAAATGAAATTGAAATTCCGAAATCGTGTGCAACAGTTAGTCGATGAGTTTGCTTATGCAGACCCAAATGAACAATTAAGTTCAACCGATTTTAATTCAACCTCCAGTAGTGGTGTTGAATTTCAACGACCATGATGTCACTCTGCCAGAAACTTCTGTAGGATTGCGGAATTATGAAACTCAAAATTGAATAAACAATAAATACAAAAATTACTGCATTTTTTCTTTCTTTATGCGTACCTCCATATTTTTTATCCAATAACACTGTGCAAGACGAGTTTTGTGTTCGGATCCTGAGCATTATTTTTCAATTCCTTATATCAAGGAAGAACGGAAGATGAACCACGTTTTCATCATGAATTGTTTTTGAGATAGGAAGTACTGATGTTGCAATTTTTTTTTAATAGCATTATGTTTCGTAACCTCCACGTGACCCTACTGGTGCGATCAGTCTCGAATAGAAAACCTGTTTGTCGATTTTGGTGAAGAAGAAACACGAGCACTCAGAGTTTTAAATGCCCTATTTTAAATAAGCCGTAGGTCCCCGAATTTGAAGAAAAAGCATTAAAAACACTTATGAAATTAGCGTTCTCTATCTCAAAAGCAAATTAGAACCAAAAAGCGGTTAGCCGTCCCTTCTTTCTACATGTTAGGAATCAAAAAATTACATCCAGACTCGGACACAAGCCTAAAGGAATTATTTGTTGTGAAGTCTGAACTAAGTTTTAATGAAAGGTGTGTGTTTTTTTAACGCTTCTACCGCAAAGGTTATCGACAAAATACCACACTACATAGATAAATCCAAGACAAAAAAAGGACTTACCTTAGAGTTATCATAAGTCGTTCTTCAGGAAGAATTGGAGTTTGATGGAGGTTGCACCATTTCTTTGTTATTCGACTTTCTATTTTTCTTAAAATATAATTGAATGTTTCCTCATCCATTCGGAAATATTCATAGAACTTTTCAGAGTGAGCTCTAAGTTTGGGAAATAAGGTGTAGTATTCACCTTCCGCAGAGCGAGACTTATTAATTGCATGGACATTCGTCCTTCGTTCTTGTTGAATTTTTGGATAAACACTGTCTGTTGCGAGCAATACACACAAAAGTTCCTCTCTCGATAGCGCCATGATGCAAACTGAACTGCCGCTTCCGCAAGCGGTGCACTATGAGCATCACCCGCTAAAATCGCGGGGGTTCAGGTAGCAGCGGGTACCAGCCACGTTTGGGCAGGTAAAGCGTGAAGCGGTGCACTATGGCCGTACCCTAAGCACCACCCGCTAAAATCGCGCGGGTTCAGGTAGCAGCGGGTACCAGCCGCGTTTGGGCGGGTAAAGCGGGAAGCGTGAAGCGGTGCACTATGGCCGTACCCTTATACACGCAATCACACGAAAACATGTGGCGAAAATTCCCCGCCGACCTCCCCGGGGTTTCCAAGAATTTTCGCGGATCGTCAAAGCGTTGATAAAATTCAGTAAACTCGTCCTACGGTTCCATCTTCCGGTGCAATTACCTCTGAATATCACATTTTGTGAACGCGTAAATGATAATATTTCAATGCCATAAGGTTCGCATCTCTGCTCAGAAAGGCATATGGAAATATACGTATTTTATAAAAGATTATGAGAGGTAAAGTATTGTAATTTTAAAGTATATATCCTTACGAATTTTCAATTATACGTTCAACGCGCATTTTCGTTTTATCATTTAGATTCAACGTGTCAAAGAACGTTGCTTTGTTCGTGAAAATATGTTTTTGATTTATATCCCGTTCTGTCTGTGCACGAATAAACTGCCTTCTAACAACTTACGCCGGCCTCTAGGCAATCTGGCGTACATTTGTGTCAAGTTGGTTGAAGTGACTTTTGGTTGGAGAAACCTTCTGCTTATCCGCTTCGCTGATCTCCTGTGTATTCAGCTTTAGAAATTTTCACTGTTCTTCAAATACGACTTATCGTTCGCGATTTATGTAAATAGAACAATCACGGTATAGCGTATTCAATGAAAAAGAAATTTCAAATTGTATACAGGCATGCGTTGTTAATCATCTATTTTTATTAATATCAGATTATGATGTTAAAGATTTCCACAGACCTATATATTTCTCGCAAAGCTTTATGAAATAAACGTTCCATGCATAATGTGACGACGGAGAATGGCTTATCTGTACAGAAATAATCTGACAAGCTTATCTCTTATAAAGATCAAGGAAACCAATTTTATGCGGATTCGTTGTAACTCGTAGCGGGTGCCGATAAATATTTTCTTGCTTATTATCAGATATGTATCGCATCATGAAGATCAAGATAATCGTTGGATACGTCCGCTGCGCAAATAAGAACTGAATTAGGTAAGTATTTGAGTAACTACAGAAATATTACGATTAAAAGTGATATGTATTGGTCGTGCCAGTTTTTGAATTTAATTTGCAAGGAAGGGGATTGCGTTGCACGTGACATTTATGTACAGAAGAGCCCATATCTTCCGTAACATGAAGATCGTTTATGATTTTCGCCCCGCGGTGGACGACACAGGGAGGAGACCGAAATCGAGATCCACTTTTTTCAGCGCACAGCTGCGGAAGACGCGAAACTTCCTGTCGCGAGGAAACTTTTGAATATTCAATATTCGGCAGGGGGGCGAGGGGACGCACGAAAGGTTTGAGGTAATTCGGTCTTTACTATTTTCCGTCCCTTGCCCTTTCCCGCCGTTCCGCCTACGCGGGAGAAGGACGGACGGAGGAAAGGGAAGGGTTGGGGAAGGGCAGGTAAGGCAAAGATAGAAAGGTTTGCTATCCCCTGCGCCCAATGGGTCCCTTGGATCCTCGGGCATTCTCCTCCCCCCGCCCTCCCCTCTCTTTCCACGAAGGATAAGGTCCTTGGATCCCCGAGTCACTCCCAGGGGAGAACGAGAAGTCTCCAAGAGGGTTAGATGTTTTCGATGAATCGATTCGAGGATACTTCCACTATGCAAACTCCCTTCCCGCCCGGGGAACCGGTTCCGCCCCCCCCCCCCCACCTCCCCACCCCCGTATTCCTTCCCCATGGAACAGGGTTTCGTCCTTCGCCCTTTCGCCCGAGAAGCTTCGCTCCTGGCGAGGAACAGTCAGAGCGTAAAACTTCAACCTGCAATGCTGTTTCATAATGCTACTCCTCTGCAGTTATACACGTATGCAAGAAAGAAAAACTCCAGTAACGAGCTTCTCCCATATTCTTATGACAAGTACATGATTTCTCCTTAACAATCCACGAAAGTACCCACTCGAAAAGAAAGTAAACTCGTGCAAGTGGTTCGCGTTCGGTCGAAGATCTACGTGTAATATAAATCTTTTTTAAATGCATTCAGATTTTTATGTGCCTGAATACACGGATAGATGGGTCTTTGAAAATTCTGTCAATATAATTTCAAGTAAACCTTATAACAAAAGAAAATGACAACTCAATTATGTGGCAATCAGTCATGGTTTCTCCGCACGTTTAATTAATAAAATTCCGATTAAAGGAACGGTACATGTATGGGAAAATGATATGACATTAGCGGCAGTAATACATGGTATTTGCGAAGATTAGATGGGCAGACCTTGGAACATCCGCGCATGAGTGGAGTGTCACACATCGTTGGCTTTACTCGAGTTCGACTTGAGATGCACAGAGGGTATAACTTGAATTTGAATTAATAAACGAGGCTTTGCTTCTAATGCCAGGCTTAACTCAGTTTGCTTCGACGATTGAGGCTTGCTACGGCCAACTGTAATCGGATTTCGCAGATTGCATTAAATCCTCGCTTCCGGCGATGTCGATGCGACGAAACATTTTTCGGAAAACGCGCTACTCTTGCGCGCGGCAGACGGACAATGAGAAATAATTAGGCACGCAGCTAGCCGGGTAATCCCGTAAATACAGGACAGAACGAATGTTTCACCAGCAATAATCGACGACACAGACGCACCGGATAAATTGAAACAACGCGATGGCATAATTTGCAAATCATTTCGACAGCTATAATTCACTTAGAGGGCACGTGAAATAAGCGCAATTCTACAGCGGATTCTGTTTTATCTGAAATTCCGCCACTTGGTAGGCGTGAAAATTATTTGCCTTTTTCCCGCGATATGCTTCTTCGGTTTCAATTAGAAGCACTACGCGCGAACCGTCGAAAAGCCGGAAACCATAGCCGAACTTCCCTTTGAGGATTCTCGGCAACTCGCTTCTGTCCCCATCTCGAAAGCTCAATGAATGGAAAAGAGAGGGAGAATAACTCGATTACCGTCCTGCCCTATTGTGCCCCGAAACTTCGCTAAAGTCATACACCCCGCGAATGTCTAGCTTCACGAAGAAACGGATTTCAATCGCTACGATAAACTAATTACGAACAAGAAAAGCACTCTTTTCCCGTTCACCGGAGACGAAGGGACCGCATGGTACACTAAGAAAATAATTCACCCGTAGGAACTTCGATTTACCCGAAGCAAGCAAATCTTGCTGAGCCCTTTATTCACTTATCCCAATTTTCTCGGGGCAATTTTATTGGAAAATTGGGCTTCGATAAAATCCAAGGAGCTGCCATCGGAAAACCGCAGTCCCTGACGTGGCGGCGCGCCGAGGGGATCGCGGATTTGTCGAAATGTCGCGTCCATAGAAAGGGAGCAATAGCTGCATCAACGATAGCAACGGGTTGAAGAGAAATGAATCGGGAATATAGGTACCGGTAATCGCGGGGGAAACCATTAAGGACTGTTTCTGAAGCTTATCGTGGTCGCCCAGCGAAAGCGCCACAGAGGAAGAGGGCTCGGTAGGGGAAGGGGGGAGGGTCCAACCCATCCAATTGTCGCGATAACGTCGGAATCCGAGTCAAGACGCATCAGCCCTGCCCGGAAACGACCTCTTCGAAGAGCTTCCTGCCCGTTTAGCTCCCTACCCTGGCGAACCCTTCCCCGGCCCTCGCTCACTTCGCCTTCCGGCTTCGCGCTCTCGATACCCGCCCCTCCCCCCCCCCTGCCGCCTCTCCTCACAGGAACGAGAGTTTCCGGCGTGATCCTCGCGAGAAGAGGAACGGCTGATTGCCAAGTCCTAACGAATGTATTTCCAACGGACCAAATCTCGAGACCTGAGCGAGGAATCACTAACTCTTTCGTTCCGTCGTCGCGGTATTAATGAGAAGAAAGTTACGTATTTACGGAGCAATAAGGGACAGGTATATTGAATTAAAATAGTGAAATACCGAAATAATGTACCGCATGCTCGTCATAAACGATATTTGTGCCAGCTATTTTTGATGAGAATTAAATAACTATAAATAACTATTAAATAACTAACTAGAATTCAATAATTATAACGAACTATCTGTGGACGTAACAAGGACTCTAATTACGCGTAGCATTATCATTAGCGTACAATGACAGTGAAACGATAAGATACCTTTTTCGACGTGCTGGAAAATTCCGTGGCTCGGCAGGAACGTGCCCTTGGGATTCGAAGGGCCATCGAATGAAAAGCCAGCGCGAGGGCGCATCGCGAAAGGCAGAATGGCAGAGCGAGCAATTTCGAGACACGCTCGGCCGTCGCATCGATTTCCGCTTTGGCCCAATAATTCTGCCGCCGCTTTCGCCGTTAGCAACTTGGGCCGAGGCGGGGAAAAAGCCTTGCCCTTTTCCCCCCGCTTCGGCCCTCTCTTTTTCTGCCTTTCGTGGGCGACAACGTGTCCGTGACAATGGCATCTGACGGTGCGGCTCATGCATAAATACGACGTAACAATGAACGGCGCCGCGGCAGTCTGCTCGGTCTCCGAAGGCAGTTGATAGCCATAGGATCAGAAACCGATATGAGATTCGGCCGTGTATGAATGATGTATCGAGCGGCCTCATGCCTGCTTCGCCGGCTCTCCTCACGGAAGGAGGAAGTGCGCAAGAGGGAACAGAACCGACGGAGACGGAAACACCGCTCAACTACGTTTGCCATTGCTATGAACACCGTGCATGGCTGGCCTCTGTCTATAAATTCAATGAACACCTTGACAGACGGACTATTGACACTCGAAAAATTTCTTCCCTCCTGGCAAAGGTCTACTGGTCAATTCTAATGGTTCTTTATCCTCAAAGAAACTAAATTATACAATTTTATTTCCCTATTAATACACAAAATTACTGTAGGTCAATTTCAAAGTCTTCCAAAAGACGAGTCCTTGGAATAAATGGTTATTGACGATAATTCGGGAGTCATTGAGTCCTGTAATTTAGGTAGTTGTATTATTGCGAAGCTGGCTATCTCATTTACGTTTAAAAACGGGTAGTTTGCTCGTCCGTTCGGTAAGGTCCGTTCATTATAATGTGTTGGTCCGGTGATGGGAGGAGGAGGAGAGGCGAAAGGTACACGTCAACCTTGGCCCAATCTGCCCTGAGGATATGGAATGCAGCTGAAGGGCTGATGTCTCGAGGGAACAAACTGAAAGACCGACGTAAATACAGGACCCTTATTTACTTTGCTTCAGTATTTTTATCAACGGACCCAAAGAGAGTACAGTTTAGGCCTTCCAAGGCTTCTCAGAATTCCCGGAGGTCTAACGAAAACGGTATGTAAGGATAGGTTTGGATATGAAAGGATAAGGTTTTTCAAAGACCACAGTTATTTGCGGAATGACTTTCGGAGAAGCCGTTCTCCTCCTTGAAAATCAGCATACGCTAATAAACTTGATAATTATGTAGAAGAGAAATCACAAACGACCTATCAATGTCTGCATTTCCCTGTTCGTTGGTTGCAACTTGCCACTCGATTTCTAGCCAGTACGTATGACTTCAGAGATTTATTGCATTGCAATTTCAGTAAAATGTCACAAAAAGTATCACTGAAATGATTGGTCGGTATACGAAGTATGGAGAATTGGTTCTTTAATTAATTAGCGAAATATTCTTAATGCCTAGCAAGCCCAGTTAAATACCAACGAATTCCTGGTCAGTTATCGGCTAGGTTTGCAACAATTGGTAATTCGAGTGTGTTGGACGTTATGAATCGATGTTGTTACCAGCCAGTCGAATATTTCGATAAAGGCGACATAGTGCGAAGGAGGTAACTCAGTAACCGGCAGTCTCGCCAAAAGCGGAGACAGTTAATTAGAATTCGACTACAATCAGCTTATTCTTGCCGCACAAAACAGTCCTGAAGTCAATGCACTGAAACTACAGCGAGTCGCCTGCAACTGCATTGTTACATCGGCGAAGTTTCACGACCTACTTGTCTACGTGAATCTCCACACAGCGACTTGTAAGCATTCGCTACCGTTAATACCACGTTCCCCACGGTCCTGTAAAGTTCACTACAGTTTGCCGATTGTCCACGGTGTAAACAATGCCGACTGCTATTCGCAGTGATCTATCAAACGTCATGAGCATTGAAAACGAGAAAATAGTAATCCAAAGTTACCGGGAGATCATTATCATTTTCTTTCGAGTATAAATCATTGCCTCTCGTCGTAAACGATTGGTTAAATACGGCGCCCCGAGTCTGGAAACTACGACGACCGGTTCGACGTAACTGCCGAGTGTAATATTATAAAACGGATAAATTATCGATCGACGTGTCGGCAGGAATAGAATTGCATTATCTTTTGCTCATTCATATTATAGCCGATTGCCGCAACTTCCTACTTTACGTAATCGCAATTTCGTAGCAGGAAGAGACTGAATTATAAATAAGCGGCGATAGAAAGTGAGATTGAGTTCGAGTAGGGTCATTCGCACCAGCGCAGTCACGTTCGCCGGGGAAGTGCAGCGGAGAGTATCAAACTGTCGAGAGACAAACTGTCGAGCAACAAAAACGATATTTCCAGTAAAGCTAAAGGAAAAAACGTGCAGCCACTTTTGTCTAACGCATGCCTATAAACATTTATCTGCTCTGCTGACATACTATTTGTATTTTTTGTACGCATCGAAAAAGTATATTCCCCCTTTTTACAAATGACTTTAGCTCACATGAGTCATGTAACTCGACTGCAATAACGCTTGAACACTGAAAGTCGAGACGTGGACTGACTCGTGAATTACGAACCGGGAAAGTTCTGCAGGTGACGAGTGTGTGGAATGAGGGACCGTGGGGGACGCTGGAGAATCGGTGGAGACATTGCGGAAAGGTTTGCGCATTGGGACTAATTGTAAACTTCTCCCCCGAACGACATGTCAGAGATTATTTCATACAAAATGGTTAACTACCTGTAATCCCCCAGGACCTTATCTTCGATCGTTCCTCGCCTTTTCCTAGTCGATGTTCCAGTTTCCATTATATACAAAATAAATCAATATTGAAATCTATAAATTTTTAGCAAAACACCTTCATTTGATTTGCAATTAATTCTTAATCGTAACTCGTTGGCGTAACAGTTGGCGTAACTCGTTTTCCTACCGTCTTTAACTTTTTTTCCGGTGTAAAGTGACGTGTCAATATAACGGGTATAGCTAGATTCAATAAAGGCTGGAGCGTGAAATTGATGAGACGATAGCTCGCGAATTGTGTGTCATGCGTGATTCGAGACAAAACTTTGAACAGCGTCGTCTCAGCAGGTAATTTCCCCGGTGACGTCGAGTTCCTCGTTTTCCTCGGGGATCCTCGAAAAGTTACAAGTACGGATGCGTTAATCACATGGATAATATTATTAAATGTAGGTCCTTCTAACGCCATTACCGTCGGTGCTATAAATTAATCGCCTTCACTCTCTAAGGATAAGCCAACTACAATGAGCTTCAACGAAACTGTTTATTGTTAAACTCCTATAATATATGACTTAACAGTATACAAAAATTCTACAGTAATACCAGGTATTGTACATACAGTTATCACTGTTTAGAATCAGTGATTTTCGCGTTTCTTAAATCTAAGCATGAAACTGTGCCCCATCGTGATATATTCGACGAAAATGAAATACATTTCTCTTAAGTTTACGTAATAAACCGAAAATTTCGTACAAAAAGGACGATAATGGCTCCCATCGTGCAGCCCATCAGTTTATCCGAATCTCGATGATACTTGGATAACGATAAAAATTGATAAAAACACTGCTTGCAGTGGAAAACGGAAGAGAGAGCGTAATATCACATGCGCTAATTTTACACTAACATCGTATTATTAGAAACTCGCCCAAGGCGTATTGTTCCGTGTCACTTGTATGTGTTTCACGATAACCTTACGTCATAGCGCATCTGTGGACATTAGCACGACGAGTTTGCGTTTAGGTTAATAAATAAAATCGGCGACTTCACTCGTGCTTTGTATCGGCGACCTTTGCGATACTCTGTGTCCGTGATTGTTGCTCGTTCGGTGAGTTATCTTCGCCAGAAGCTATTCTCCACGATGAAACGCACTAGCAAGGACAGCGTCATGAGGAAGACAATGACGGCTGCCGCGGCGAGGATAGCGCGGTACCCTGCAAATAAGGATTTACCCGTACAATCGAGTTATACTTGGAGATTAATACTGTTTGTCTTGTTTTCTCGATATCGTCTTCGGAAAAACAAGAGCCAGAATGTCGTACTTGATTATATAAATTTTCAAGCAATCGCCAGTTGCATGGATCACAACATTATAATACGCAATAACAATGGGCCGAGAATAGAGCTATTAGGAAATCAATTGTTTATTGAAAGTAGGAGAGAACGTGCAAGGTTTCGACGGTATGTTCATGGCGCGATTTATTGTGCAGTTGTGATAACTTTATTAAACAACGGCATTCAATGCCACCTCTGTATTTGTCGCGGTAATTTGTATGTAAATATAATGCCCCGTGACTGCTCAGGAGAAATATCAATATACCACGTCACGTTCATTAACCGCCGATAATGAGGAATGTCACGTCACGGATTAGTGACTGGAATTTCGTCGTATTATTTCATTATCCATTGATTAGTATTCGGAAATACTGCGTGACTGTAATGGAGACGCAGGCCGACGTAGCACTGATAGTAAACTACTCCGTGAAACTTCAAAATTCATGCAAATTTCCGGCTGTCGTATTTATACACATATGCGGTAAAACAGGAACCGATTTAATGAGTGACCCAATGTCCGATTAACGTCAACTTATTGATACCACTAAAGAAACGAAAACGTAACGGCACTGCTACATCGTTACGAGCGACGAGACATCTTTTTTGGGAGGAGAAATTCATCGAAAAGTCATTGCCACGAGTTATCGGCAGTGAGGGTGGACTTACTGCAGAATTTTCTTGGTCTGTCCTTGGCCGGGGGTTCGCGTTCGGAGAAGGGTACGTGCCGGTAAAGGAAGGGCGTGCTGTCGACGCGGTAGGGAGTCAGTGGGCCGAAGATCGATGCATCTTGTCCGATGGGATCGACGGGATCGAGGCGAATGCCCGTCGGGCTGAGGGACGCTTGGAAGGCTGCCAAGCCGAGCTCGGTGCTGCACGGGGCTCGGCCGATCTGGACGGAATAAGGAATGCCGGAAGGGAAGTCGAAGGACCAGCCGACGTGATTCGGCGGCGGCACGACTGTATAAGGCGGCGGATCGTCGTCGGGCAGGTTCCCCTCGACGACCCCCGGCCCCGCAGACCGCGAGGCCGTCACGTCCGAGGAATAACCCGAATCTTCCGGCAAATCCGACGATTCCCGCGCAGGACCAAACCCGTCAACCGACACGACGCTACTGGCCTCCTGCAGAGGACATTTCTCCGGTGCCTCAAGCTTCTCCTCGCAGTTCTCCCTTTTGTACGCATCGGTGGGTCTCTCCAAGAGACAGGCTCTCTCAGGTCGGGCAGAAAAGTCTGAATCAAACGGTCGGCTTGTTAGAACAGGAAGAACTTAATGGCAAGTGAAATTTACACGATCGACAGAAAAATTGATGTATGTATTTACACTTAGGAAACGTGTTAAGTAATAACTGTAGACTCTGTAGAAAATATTTCTATACTGATAAGAAAGACACCAATTAAAAATGAGTAATCTGTGACGTGTCGAATAGTCAAGTTGTTTCTTTCGTTCCATTGAAAAAGTATTTTTCTGTGTTTATCCGGCTAGAGTTTATTGACATTCGTCATCCAAACATTTCATTGACCTCATGTTTAATACATTACGCAGCATGTATTCAAAATTCCTAAACGTATAAGTCTTTTGTTTTATGTGAACGAAGAAAATGGATACATCAATTTATCGGCAACGTATACAATAAAATGACAGCTTTGAAAAACGTAGTCATGTGAGACGATAATTGTTCTCCGCTTTATCGTACTTGGGTAATTATGAAATATGGTTGTCCGTCTAAATCGATAACGGTACTCCTTTTTTTGTACAGCAAGCAAAAGAGACATTCAACAGGTTATTCGGAATCTCCCTTACATGGCACGGTATATATTTAGAATCGCATTGGTCATAATATTCGCGCGCGTGTCACGATTTTACAAAGTATCTACGTCAGCGGTATGACGAATAAAAGTACGTAAAACCTCAGAAAATACAGCGACTGCGAATGGAAACGAAATACGAAGGCGAATGCTAATTTCGATGGAAGCCTGTTTCAGGCCGTGGGATTTTCCGTCCTTTCGCTGGATATTTCAAGTAGCCAGTTCCGCGATACTGCACGTGCATCTGAGTCGTACGATGAATTACAAATTACGCGGCCGGAACTGAAAAGATCGTCGTCGTATAAACAAGGGTGTCACGGTGAGTACCAGCATGTCATTGTACAGACAATGATTTTTCTCGCTGAGATACGCGCAAATTTATGTCTACACCGGACGGCCCTGGTGGTTTCAAAGTCAAGGCCGGCCGGTTTTAATGTCAGGTACGCACAAATCGAGCAGTCGAGTCTTCTGCATGGCCAATAACACCTTTATGATACTTTCATCAACGAAGGACACACGATCGGAAGAACACGAGGATCGTTATCGATTTATTCCGTCGTTCTATGACGTGCTACAAGTCACGCACCGGCAGATCTAACGTTAATTAGGAATTCCAATTTAGCCCGTGATTCTGTTGAGTGACGTGCACGAGGGATGTGGTATACATACAATAAAAACATTAATTGTCACGTCTTCCTTAATGTTTAACACTGTTTGACAGGCTGGTCGCGATCGTCCGGGAATGTTTAATTAAAAGGTTAATCATGCTTCGTGACAATGAATCATTATGTCAAGGTATATTCTAAACATCCTTTTCATGCACATCGTGGCGATGCAACAAATTTGCAACTGGATTGACTTATTTTCAATACACGACAGCAGTGTTATGCACCGTTCAGCATAAAGATGAATATAATTAGAAAAAAGGTGCAAGATTATTATGCGTGGAAGAATTTATGCAGCTCACAGTTCATTAGTTTTTTATACCCCGCAAAAAAGACGAATGTCACAAGAGTTTGAATTGCAGAAAGACCGCTTTATTTCTCACATTTTATGCAACTTTGAAATCTCATCAACACCAATGTACGTATTCTTCAAACGATAATGGAAGATTAACAAATATCTTTGTTGAAGATAGAACAGATAGTAAGTTTTTCCTCCTGCTTGATTGCGATTTAATCGGAAAACTATACGCCCTCGTTGATACGTCGTCAACTTGAACGTGAATAAAACTTAAATAAAGCTAGTGTCACGATGCGTGCCTTTGAAAAAGACGAGATTTGAATTTTCCATGAGACTTTTCATTGGAAGACGTACCGTTCATAGAGACCGATAAAACCATTGGTTTACGTTCACTACACTCACAATGTACCGTGAGTCCTCGACTTCGCGATTCTGTTTCAAGAATATTCGAGCACAGGAATGACGGGTAAAAATGTCGCAACACTTGGGCCCGATGCGATTACGAATTCCGTTTGCACTTCTATTGCGTTAGGCTCCGGGCCCCGTGGTTTAAAGTCACGAACGAACACACAGGTGTCGTAAGCTGGAAAACGTGTGATCGTTTAACGTCAGCCAAGCGAGAGGACTACGTGAAATGAGAGCAACTCGATACACCGGTAAATTAGGATAGCAAGGAACGGGCAAACGCGGCGTCGAGTGGACGATGCTCGACGCTCGAGTTACCCCAAGGGTGAGAGACGAAGGGGGATGGGAGGGGGAGGAGGAAGCCGAAGCTTCGTATCATAGGAGAATCGTACCTTTCTCGTTGTCCCTCGACATTTCTCCATGTTACGTGTGCGGTTGGCGCGACGACTGTGCCTCGAGACGCGAATATTGCATGTTCGTGACCTGACTGTCGAGGCCGGCAGCTGGGAGTCGTCCTCGGTGTTGCGCGCAAACACCGGTCCTGTAGGTACAGCAGGGCGAACGAGGGGAACGGAGAACCCACCGATGACAGGGAAATAAGAGAAATGCGCAGCGGAGTTAACTCCAGTGTAAACAGAGAGCGATCCCGCTCCTCGGACCTGTAAGCTCGAACTCGCCGCGCGAACCGACAATAAACGTTCTCTCGCGCCAGTCCGTCAAGTCTCCCGACGACGTCCAACGACTACGAACCAATGGCAAACCGGTCCCGGACGAGTACGGCAATCACGTGGTATTCTCCTTCGACCGCGCGCGACCATCGAACAACCGTCGCCTCAATGTCCACGACTTTACCGAGGATCGAGGGCGCTACGCTCAAGGTCGCCGTTATGCCAAATGGAAAAGACGATACGTCCAGTAGACGGGATTACCGCGTCGTTCGGCGAAACACTTCCTCCCGAAGGAGCGAAAATTCCCTCTCCTCTGGACGGGGGACTACAGAAACGAAATCTTCACGCGCGAAGAAAACTTCCTTTATTTTCTTACGTCTACAAATTTACGCGGATCGAGCTCCAAACTAATGATGCTGAAATGTAAAAAAGTACGGGACTTGTAATATTTATTAGCGAATGTTTCGATCGATAGCATCAAGATCATTGTGAAACATTCATTTCATTTTGAGCATCGTTTGCCAGAAAAGATCAGCGAACATAGGAAAATTCCCACTGCACTGAGAAGTTTCCGATCGTTAGTTATGAAAGTGAATGCGACAATCATTTCGAATAATCAGTACAAAGTTTATGTCATTATATTGTTACTATTGGTAATAGAAATTTTTTAGACTAATTGAAAAAAATCTATATGCCAATCAAGGTCACTACACCACCTCTGTCTACTGATTCCAATAAATCAATAAAAATGCCTAGCATTCCATTAAATCTTAATTCCTTATTATCATAATGGTCAGAAAAAATGGGTTAAGGTCAGCATCCTGTTTAGCACGCAATCTTGATGACGTCGTAAACTGGTCCCACGCGTCTGTGACTTGCAAAATGTCGTCAATTCCGTGATCAACGTCGATGATCCTTTGTCGATCAAAAGTTACGAACTACGCGTATAGTGTGTAGTAGTGCGCATGTGGAGCGTATTTATTACGTATACACAAAAGCCACGCACTCTCGCGAATCATTTTGGATTTGCGCGGCAAAACAATGATACTCCGCTTTATAATAAATGATGAGCATTCGAGATTATGCACATAATCTTCGGGGTTTTAGGTACAAAGTATCTGCTTGGAATAACTAATTCCTGAGTCATGTCAGAGTGGATTTGTGCGGTTGCAAGAAAAACGACCTGTCGTTCCTCGTGATTTCCGCGATCGAATCGCGGGATTAGATGTCGACGGAAACGTTTATGGAAATACAAGGTCGTTAGGCTTATTTCCCCCAAACTTATTTTGTTGGACCGAGTTACGGGGTTATACGTCATTTTTGCGTGTACAGTTATAACCAGCACTTACTTTTCCGGGATAAACGCTATATTCGAGATTACGTGTTTAGCATATTCTCCATTGCCAAGCCGAGTCCTTCTACTGAACTCTACCACGATCCTCTCGTTATACCAGTTCCCCTTTCGGAACCTCTGCGCCCGTATCATCTGAATTTTTCTTCGTGTATACTACGCGGAAGTACATCGTCCACCGTCGACTTCCTATTTCGAATAACGTGACTCATACAACCTTCGCTAATGCGGATATACTGTTCATATGCTTGGAAAAAAAGTCAATGAACCATTAAAAGTAACATTTGGTCTAGCAATAGATACAAATATTCTTAAAATGTACAAGTGTAGAAAATTGAACTGTTCAGTAACTGTTAAGTGAAGCATTACAAACAACGGAAATACCAATGAACCTACGCGCGAATTTCCACATCGGTTTAGTCGAATTTTCCTATGACTGAATTAAGAACATCTTCCTTGTTTGAACGGTCATTATCATGAAAATGGATGGCCTTGGTGGAAGCCCGCTGGGGTTATTAAAGAAGACGGAAGCCGATTTCATTACCGCGCAAGCTTTAGCGGGCTGGCTTGGCGCTTTATCATACGCTGGATATCATTAAAATGATTATGGAGCCAGTACCGTCCCTTAATCTCGCAGGGCGGTCGACGAAGACGTTTTCCGCGCGTTTACGGCGAACACGGGGAGACTGCGGAGGGCAAACGCACTTTCATGGAACGTCGGTCATAAAGGTGGGTTATACCGCGCCGGTTACTCCGCAGCCGCAACGCGTTTACGTGAAACTGCTCTCATGGCACATTCGAGTGCTCTCTTCTTTCCCTTTATACGTGCGAATAACTACCCCACTGCATATACGCCGACGCACCACACCCTTTCCACGGGAATGTCTTTGCAACGACAAAACACCGAGGACACTCGAAAACGCTGTATTGTCGACCGTCGCACTTCCCTCACCCTTCAGCCAAGCTCGTCGAGTGCTAATAAATGTAAACGAAGCACCGACAATTGATCTTCACACGAGTTCCATTAATACGGAACCTCTGCACCGTGGATAATTAGCATTTTCATCGCGTCGTTAATGGCGAGAAAACTGGTCCTTTCAATGTACACGTAACAGAGTGAATTTGCTCCACGAATTGCAAAAAAGGTCCGACAAGCTGAAGCTGCGGATAAGAAGAACACTTCTATGCCTACTTATCCACTCGCCAAGAGGGCAAGATATTGTGTTTTTTTTTATTAAACGCCCGAAGATATGATTAATAGGTCGGCGTTATCTTGCGCTACGTGGCGCGTGGAATTAGATTTCACCTTTTGTTTCGTTCTTCACCGAGAGCCAAGGGGCTAACCGGTTAAGGGAAAAATCTTTGTACGTTGGCAAATCGCAAGATTGGTATCGTCGTGGCCAGCCGTTCTACCTCTTTATTTCCGTGGAAGTTCACGAGGATCGGCGCGTAATTGTCGGGCGTTAAGCCCCGCCGAACGTAATTACGCGAAGACAAAGCGGGGCCGCGAGGTATATACGAAAACGCGCTGCGGAAATACGGCATTCCGCTCCTCGGAAGTTCCGCCGAGTCGGCCCGAGAACTTTTTACCAAACTAAATCAAGTTTCCGCCTAACGAAATTCCGAGGAACGTTTCGTTACTTTGGAAATTCATTTGCACGAGTTTATAACAAAATTACGGGGACGATTAAGCTTCCGGCGCGAATAACGTTCTCCGCGGGTGCATTCAGGGAGAAGGTGAAAGGTGTAATGCGCATATTTCTTCTGCCAACTCGTCCGAAAAATTCTAATTATAACCCTTTTCTTGGGCTACGTAAATAAAGTCCTTTAATCCCTTAACTCGGGCAATTCACATTTCGATGTTAAGGGGTCAAAGAAATGGTTAATTAGTCAGGAAATAAAAAGGTCCTTGTATCAGAAAATTCTTACTCTGCCGTGAATAACCATGAATTATACCTGAGTTCAATAAAAATAATTAATTCTTCTTTTTAGCAAATAAAGAAATAAGTATGATATATGATGCAGTTTGACTTGAAACTAGTTTAAGATCACGTAAAGTACAGTTAAGAAAATGGGTGTATGTAATAATACATAAAGAGCGTCAACTGCTTCGACTGGTTTTTTACGAGAAGACGTCAATGATTAATACTAAAATGAAATTCAATCTGCTTTCTTACAGATAGCAATCAAAGTTCATTGCTAAGTACCATTGGAATACATTATCGTGAAAAATTAATCTTCACATATTTAAATTGTAAATAGTTAGTGTTGCATATTCTTCTCGTTTTACTTATTATCACGTAATACACTTTATAAGAAATATAACAGAAACTTGTTGAAGACAGGATTAATTATTTACTTCGATTCACAGAATATTGGAATGAAGTAAAACTTCTTGCACGCACAGTCAAGTAAGTTTTCCTCTTTTTCACGAGATCTAGCATACAGAATAGGCCTGGTGACTCTTTAATAGCGAAGCACGTATCAGCATCGATTAAATCTCATTGAAATGACGTCAACATTACGCTGGTGCAACCTTAGTTATCTCGCACGTGTGAAATATGAAAAGATTTACCAGAAATTTCTGCAGATACTTGACATATGTGATTCGTGTCTCTGATCTTCAGGCAAAAATAAGAAAAGAAGAAACCGTGAATGGGAAATAAAAAGAATTTTGAACACGTGAAGTAACCTTGAAGAGCTAAAGTTTCGAGCAATAAAGTAATCCTCATGTAGGGTAGAAAATTAATTTATTTTAGCGATTTACATATTCATAGTTCTCGACCAGTGCCGAAATATATCTGACGGAAGGTCTTGAATTAATTTTCTATTTTGCTACGAGAAATTGGTTCACGGCAAGACTATTTAACGATTTCGTCTTTGTGCCAAGATTTAAATTTCCCTCCGCCAGTGGATGCACTCACCATTCTAACGTGATAGGTTGAACCTTGCCAGTAGTTTCTGCGCGATTGTCCGTAGTATTTAGAAATGTCAAGGCAAGAGAGTCCAACGAACGAAATACCACTGACTCGTCGGTTAAGATAAATAGCTACGTCGAATACACATACTCCGAGATACGAGGCAATGATTCTTCGTTGATTGGCATGTCTCCGTTGGTGGGACTGACTGCCCGAAGAATGGGGAAATAATCGCACTGCTGAGTTGAAGAAACGGCCCTGACTTCTCACCGTCCACGTACTTTGCTCGGGCCAACTATCGTTTATATTGCACGCACGTACCGCCCCGCGCGATTAACCAAACATTCGGCTTTTTCGACGGATTGTATTTATCGGCCGCAAGTTCTTACGATTCACGGCGCACGACGCATCTGTATAGACGCATCTGTTTCCCGGGGACGTACGTGAGCGGTGATGTCGCGATTGAATTTCCCGCTCGTCATCCCTGCCCCTCCTTTCCGTTATCCACGCAAGAATAACCGCATCGGCGAATGATTTAGAGGCTGGCGCGGGGGATACGTACGAAGGCGAAGGACGCTTAGTTCTTCTATACAGTAGCGGCAGACGAATTACGCCAAGCCTGAGAAATATGTCGACATGCTCGAAAGATCCGGAAGGTTGGTGAAAATACCTTTTCCTACCAGTTGACAGTGCGCCATGGCGGCAGTCGTCGTGTGTTTATGTTTCCCATGCAGAGAGAGCAAGGCACATGTGCAGCTGTTGATGTATTATGCAAATGTCTAACGTCCGCAACGCAGTTGCATAAAATTGGCGCATTGTCGCGCTTTGCTGGATCAGCGCGGAAGATATCGGACAAATAAGTATATCAATTTCCGTCTCGTTGCTTTAATTCATTCTTAAGCCGTTTTATGCCGCTGCAAGTTAATTACTTCGATTGCTTTAATAACTCCAGCTCGCTAAAAGTTCGGGTCATCTAATCAATTGTAAACAACTTACTCATGACTCATGACTCGTTATGATATAAACACATAAAGTACTATTTAATTTTTTGAATCTACCACTTTGGAATTCACGACGTCTAAAGAAGATAAAGTTAAATCGTTATTGCATGCGGTGCGGTATTAATATTAATCAACGTATGCAATAAAGCACTTAGATTACGGCCGCTCATTTTAACACAAATATGTATGCGAAAGTTAATGATATGAATGCTGACTGTGCCGTCAAGAAATTCCTATGTATTTCACATTACCGCACACCTTGCTTCTTGGCGATTGGAATGCATTTTTACTATTGTAAGTTACTGTACGCTTCAAGTTTAAGTACAGAGTATTTGACAGTTTAATGCCGGTATAAATGTTCGTCAGCGTAAAACAGGCCAATAAGTGTTGTAATAACATATGACGTAAGATTTAATGAATACTGTTGTATGTGCTCTCGAAACATTTGTTACTTTCTCCGAAAAAGAGTCGTAACTTCTTAACAGGATTTATTACTCAACATGTAAATACTTGCCATGCTTATCCTAAACACAAGAAATTCACTAGTTCATCAGTATGTGTATTACAAAGATAACTTCGTATCAGCGTCCTCATTTAATTCGTATTTTATTGCCACTCTTCCTTCCTAATACACTAAACAATGAAACGATGACTATAGATTACAATTTTCCAATAACGTACCTATTGGAAACGTGCGAGGAATTCTACAATGCGACATTGTCCTAATTAGTTTCATAGACATTGGACGAGGAAATGAACGATCGTTTGGTAGCTCTATTCAACAGACTAACTGCCGGCGAGATCTTGATGAATCGTGCATTACGAGTAGCGTCTGGTCGTTGCAGTTCTTGTCACGTGGCATATTCAGCAGGTCTTGTACATTAATTTCAGACTGACAGGTGATAGCGACGTTCGTTTAAAAATTCAAGCTTCATCCGATCCACGAAAAGAAGTTAAATAGAAATAATCGGCCAGAAGTTATTGCATCTAAAGTTGCATTTGCATTTAGTCCCCCCAACCACTTTTTATCATCCTCGATGTGTAGTTTATTAAAAGTTACATTCTACGGTTTTTCCTCAATCGATAATGTAATCTTAATTCCGGAAAAGTCAGGATCGTACGTTATACGCGTCATTGTTGTTAAAAATCGAGAAGATATCATCCCGACTTACTGAGCATTCCAATACGATGTCAGGATTGTCTCTTTTGACCGTGAGGCCACGACATGTTACACTCGACCCCAATGTGGTTCGTTGTTATTGCTGCCAAGCGCCGTGACATCATTGATTTGAGTATCCAAAAAGACTGAAGTAAGCGAAATTGCCGGGAAATGCAAGTCCTCGTATCGTTTTAGGAAACGCATGCACAGATTACGAATGTGGCAGAATTGACAAAATTCCGTATAGCTGCTATAATTCCATACCGAGCTCAGAAAAATGGCCGTGGACTAAAATCTACTGAATTGCACTGTAGCTGAAATTATCGTGACTGATATACTTTTTCCGTACGTGTCTCGGGCAAATATTTACACGAAGTTCGATAATTAACGATATAAAAAAAAAAGTGAATATCTGATGGAGCGGGATTTGGATTGTCGAAGAAAGCGCAGCGTCGGATGATAATTCGAACGTGATAAGACGACAAAGAAGACACCCGCGTGTCTTTTTTATAGGGAAAACGAGTCGGTCGTCCAGTTGGCGCCGAAGCATTGATTAAAGCACGGCGCCGACCCATTTCTCCGCCTGCTCCCGGATCCTGCTTCCAACTTTTTGGCAGAGAAAAGCACGCGCAAACGCTTCACTACCGGTCCGCATTAAGAATCGCTGGCCTCACTTGGCCCTCTCTAATCCATAAATGTTACTTTCGCGAAACATAAAACGCGAGCACCGTTGCCCGCGAACTATTGAAACATAAAAATTGCCACGTGATATAAGCTTCGCTGCCCCGACCGTCCTATTTCGCAATGTGTTGTGGTCTTCGCTATGGCATTGTTAAGATTTTCACCAGACGAAAACACGTAAAAACGTGACGACCAAGGCATCGTGAACAATTCGTCACTGATATTCGAAGACATTTGGGAGTCAGCCCGGTCTTCCGATAAATACTGATCTTTAAACTCAGCTAGGCAATTGACCGAATTATCGTTCTTAGCGAGCAAGTTTATAATAGAAGGCTTTTGATTAGTATAAACAATTGGGTCATGGAGATTGAAAATCGACGGATTATCTCGGATCTGACCTCGTGTCTAAAAGAGGACCGACCTCCGGGTTTGCATAGAAACCTCAGGTCGGATTTAATTCCGGAGTTTCCGTGACGGTGGAATTCCCTCCGACCGTCTGGTTGGATGCGATAGCGAGCGGGAATCTATGGAAAAGTATTTTACGTTTCACAGAGACGTATCCGCTAAGAGGGTACGAGGAGCATCGTGGGAATGTGTCTCAAAAGAATGGAGATGACAAAGGAATCGCCATGCCGCCTTTATTATCGACACGACCCGCCAGTCCTGGCTTCATTTACCCACCGATTTTGCAGCCATCAGCCGACGGTAATCCTTACGAGACCCAGCCAGCCTTTAATCCAGCTTTTAAACCGGTCGCCAATGGAACTGCCGATCCACCGGATGAGGATACCGATCAAATGAAAAAGTCACTTTCCGACGACGTGGAAAACGCCATTCCAACAAGTGTATCTCACGATGGTCAGTAATTACACATTCTCGCAGCTAATTGTTAATTAATTACTAACTTCGGTGACCTTGGTCTTTAAGAACAACTATATAACAAAACGGATCTATGAAGGGCAACAAACATTGACTACGACTTAGAAATTAGTTAGTCCGTGGACGTATATCTCACTGCAGCTTTATTGTAGAATACGTAACACATTAATTAGCTTGTTGAATTTTTTAATAGTCACTGTCGCATTTCAATGGGTTTTAGATGGTGGATGCCAATGCTGTGGTATGACCATTCTGGTAATTGTAATAGTTTTCGTAATTGCCGTGATCGTCTATTTTGCAATAAACTATCCGAATTTTGCGAAAGCTGTACACAGCGTTATTAACGAAAGTGAAAAAGCGCGGGTGGAAGGCAAACCAGCGGGCAAAAGCATTATGCCGGTACTGGCTAATGAATTGACAAAGTTGTTAAATCACACAAGCACTACCACAACTCCAGCACCTCGTCCTCCGCCACAAGATGATGGCACGTGGTTCATCGATGATGGTTTTGTTCCACATTTAACATGACTTTAGTGTAAATTTATTTTCAAAAAATTAAGCAGGAACTTGAATTCCATTCGACGTAGCCATACATTTCTATTTCACTTTTACAATTTGTTGAAACATTTATTCTTTGTTAGTACTTTTATAAAGTAACAAAAAATCTTTGTCATGTACTTAACTTTTATATCAAACAGTATACTTCTTATAGGATTTTTTGCTGGCACTAATAAGTATCTAGTATAAGATGATATATTGTTATCATTTACTTAATAAAAGTACTTATATCGTAAATATTTACCAAATTCGTGTCTTGATATTAACGTACCTTTTCGTATTTTCTCTTACGTAATAATTTATCACGAATACACATGCTACATATAAATGAAGCTTCATATTAAACACATATTAAACACCGTTGTAAATATGGTAGTACAACATAATGGTAAATTTGAATCTGCCGCTGTACCGGAAGTTCATATGCCAATGAAGCATTTAATTTTTAGCTGTTGGCAGCAGTGTTAGAACTCATGCATAGCGTCAGAAAGCGAGTATCAAGTATCTGTTGCAACTAACAATTCGCTGTGTTGTGTTGTGAAACAATTAAGCAGTCTGCGAAATACAAGTAAGTTACACTTTTTCAAGCCAGTAGTGTATGTATATTTAAAGGAAGATACAGTAAAAGCGAAAAAGAAAAGCGCCACACGTGATAATATAGACGCGAATGAGATAATTCTGTAAAAGTTGTTGTGAGAACGGAAAGGATAAATAAAATCTGTCGAGTGCAACCGTATTGTGCAGACGGTGTTTGATAAAGCACGTTTCATAAATTTATACAGAACATGTTTCATACAACGCAAGGGTCTAACCTACAATTTTATTTCGCGTGAATATAAAAAGCCAAAAAAGATTCTGAAATATTTTATAATGCTTCTCGTCACGTAAATTTTTACGTTAATTTTAAACGCAGCTAATTAATTTTCACATTTTTATAGTGTACATATTTTTTCTAAACACAGAAATTATCCACATTTCCATATATAAAAGGTTACTTTGTTTACCTCGTCGGGAAATTTATAGAGCTGTTGCAACACCGTCATCATTTGTAACGTAGTTATGAATTTACGAAAACATGCATACAAAAATGAACCGCATTATACACTCGAAAATCTACACATGAGAAATGCCTTATGAAAATTTACGGTAGAACGACGTAAGTAAGGAAAGGGAATGATTTTTCAAGCCTTGAGGATTTTCACGTTTTTAGTAAGATTAAAAACACGGTATAACGGAGAGGCAAGATGGAAAACCAAGAACAACCGCAGACAATTAGTGCAAGGCTTGCGCCACCCTCGTATGCGGAGGCAATGGGCCTCGCTGCTGCACCGAAATACGAGCAACCTGTAATTCGAACTGGCCAGCAATCGCAGAGCCAGCCACTTCAGGTTCCTCCGTATCCGGTGCAATCGCCATTACCCGGATGCCCATATCAAAATAATTACTATTTAAACGGAGATAGCCCGCCGCCCTACAGCACCGCTTATACACCTCATACGTCGCGTCAACCTCCGACCGTGGAATGCATCGTCGTTACCGAAGAAGTTCAGGACCCCAGACGGAAGCCAAACCAAAGTGAGTCCGATTATCCCCCTCTGTAATGCTTTAATTAACCACGACCGTAGACCCCGCGTAGAAGGCAACCAGGAATATTAACTGGCTGCACCTTAAGCAAGGATTTTAAATTGAATGCTTCGACGAAAGCGTTGACGAACTTCTTGCTGTTGAAAGTCCCGTAGGATTTCAGATATAAGAACCACGTGTTCGTTGCATTCGAGTGCAGAAGGCAAGTATCGTGCCGTGATGTTGACTCTGCCAATCGATAATTCACAGTCACGTTGTTTTGCGATACGTCCTTTATTTACGCGGAAAGAAACGTTATTGATTACAAAAAAGATTATCCGCGATTTGCAGTGTTCATGAAAAAAGAGTTCGTGCAAATAACGTTCTTGACGAACGTGCTCAACATCTTTCGCAGAACTTGTTATTTTCTGTTTTATGGCATCAAATAAAAAAGTCAACATTGTACGTTCAGATCAGGAGGAATAAGGTTTTTAGTCTTCTTTGGTATATGTTTAACTTTTTGTACTAGTGTCTACGAGTTATTAATGACAAAAAAATACCTCCAATACGTGACAAGTAACTGAATTATTAGTACGAAAAAAATCTATCTAAATCACGCCTTGCTTTGTAAAAAATAGTCATCGCTTAAACGTCATGTCTTGGAACTGTCTTGTCCTCGGACACGCGAAGTACAACGTATTTCGAAGCAGTGATAATATTTTCTCTGCGCAATTAACGTGGCATCATAATCTTATTTACTTGCAACGGAAATTTCTTAAAAACTGCATACAACGGTGCAATATATTAAAATTAAAAATTCGAGGCCATAGTTTGCCATTATATGTTTTTGATAACAAAGATTTTTAATGGGAGTAAGAATATTAAATCGGTAAATTATTTTTGGAGAATGGGGCCATTTATTAGGAAATAATTTGCTAAGTCCTATTTTAAAGTTGTTTTTCCGCTGATAATCGAATGACGATCGCGTATTAAAACTATTTTTCCCTGATAACTGTTATCAGAATGTCCGCGTCAACTCAGACACCGCCGCTCGTTAATTGACGCAACGTTCCTCCATTTTCTATTATTCACACTCTTTTTTTCCAGGTTGCTGCAGTAGAAGGATTATCATCTTCGTGACGTTTACGTTCCTTACCTTGTACCTGGCGAGATTAATAATTTCCGTTGTGAGGGTCGCGTGATAATATTCGTTATTAACGTCGTTTGCACACGGACAAGAACCAGCTAAATAGTTAATTCCCACACTCTACTGTGATCCGAAAAGGACCTCAGTATTACTAAGCAGATTTTGGTGAAGAGAAAGAAGTGGCTGTTGAATACACGATACGTGCATTATGATTAGATTTTTATCATTTATCAAGTGCTTTATATAAGTTTTATCAGCGATTTAACGTAAAGTAAGGTACGTCGGTACGGACTATTATCGAGTAAAATTACCTTATAAATGACTGAAGCGATAATACAACGACTGAATAATACTAGAAGTGTAAGACAGGGCAAGATTAGTATATTCATAACCCTCTTCCTTAGGCAATAACTGTATGTTACGTACGATAAACAAGTATAAGACTTTATTAATTCATTCCCAGAACAGGTACAGTCTGTTTCCGAACGAGAGAAAACTGTGCTAATAAAGTTTCAACCTACCAAATGATCCGACGTTATATTGTAAGGGTATTATTGTACTTTTAGAATTAAAATATATACCCTCGCTGAGATATTTTTATATGATGTTTATCTGCACACGTTTTAATAATTGTTAATAAACAGAGAAAAACATGAATGATACGTACACGTTTTATAACATTACCTTCCAATACCCGAAATGGCCATTCCGTTTTTAAATATTAGTCTCTTTTAAATCAATGCAATCGTAAATGGATACAATGATGATTGAAAATTAATCCGGGTAAATGTTTTTAACGCCTCTGAATAAAATTTCATCGTAGTAACGTAAAATCGGATATAACGTTCCGCATAATCCGGTGTTATCGGATATGGTTAACTGACAAGAATAAACGTATGGGGACACGATGGATGCGTTAAAGATTCCATTCCTTTGAAGGTCCCAGCAAGGCCAAGAGAAATTCTGGTTACGTGCATAACTGCACGTCCGTCGTGGACGAACAAGCAGGTCAAAATATATTAGTGACGGTCGGTGCTGCGGACACCTTAAAACTGTCGTATATGTAACGACCATATTTCAGAGCAATAACAGTGGGTTGTCCGGAAAATAATGGGACGGAAAGGGCGCGAAAGTGTACAGGATGTTGTTCGCTTTTATTATTGAACCAATAAAAGTCCGGTGTGGGAGTAATAATTTAAAAGTTGAAAGTCGTTGGGATCCAGCCATGAACCTGAGAAACAACGTCGACACCCGCTATCGAGATCCATAAACAGTTTTTTGTCAATTCCTCAGTGATACTTATTATTTCGTCGCTATTGACAAGCAATATTTCCTTTGCGTCAAGCAAGACAATTTTCATCAGCTATCGATATCGGCTTCTGTAGTAATGATATGTTGAGTATTCGCGTGATGCAGCAAGTGCGAAGTCAATTTTAATCCAGTTTGTGGAATATTCAGCGACCTGACAAGGGTGTGGTATGTAAAAATTAATTTATCTTATTCATCAGCATAATGGCACTGTTTTATTAAGTGACAATTTAATGGAAAATGCATCATGATGAATCACTGTACATAGTAAAGTAAAGCTGTGAATAATTCAAGCAGAGGTAGTGTTAAGTGTGAAAAACGCAGTTACAGAAATAGCGAGATGATACGTAGGCTAAAAAAAATAAAGCGAATTTTTCGTATTAGTGCAACAGAAAATGCTGAATATTTGATCATGTGACGGTAGTGTTGTATTTTGGATGGATTGCACGATGCACCATGTCTCTTATCCATTTTACAAAAATAATTATGACAATCACGACGATAATCAAGCCAATAATCTTCAATGCCTTTTTAGTTCTGTTACCTGGAACGGACATTAAATGTTCAACAATAAAGCCTGACGTTAAGCGTGCGGAAAATGATGAAAATGTTAAGCTTACAATTTAATATAGTAATAACTCGTTCTAGGAAAGACGGATTGTTACTTCTCTGTTGAAAATGATATAGCGAGTCGGAGCTGGTGGAAATACTTTCTTTCGCAGCAGGAACCATTGGTACCATTCGGTGAGATTCCTACGAATAAATTTACAATAAAATGATTTAATATCAAACAGGAAAAGATACAAAAATCCTGCCCACTGTTAAATTTTCTACAATTATAAAATTTCAAATCAAAGATACGTCAAATAGTCCCGATTTCTTCTTGCGTCAAACTTATTTCTAAGTTGGAGAAATATGCGGTCAAAATGAAGTACAATACAGATAACAAAGTTGCATCGAGAACTACCAAAGCCTGTGTTGCAAGACGGATCTTAATATAAATCTGATCGGCAGACTTCAGTGCGTGCGCAGAACCTATGCCCCGCTTCTGATGTTTTCGAAGTTTCGCTTTCCCGAACAGACAAATGTACCCTTTTGGCCGAAGAGTCACACCGGTGATGACATACTTGAAAATCAACCTGTTAACGGGGCAAGACTATAAACAAACAAACACTTACTTGCGTTCTATCCATGTCCAACAACTTTATTTCGGTACTATGCTGCAGAGCTTGCCGCCCTCGCCTGCGAAACTCTCGGTTAAAAATACCGTCCAATGGTACCGATGGAAAAGTAGCATTATCGACAAAAAAAAACAGATTTGTTGCCAACACATTCGACATTTCACAGCTACGCCGAAAGTGCGGGAATTTCGAACGAGTGTTGAATTTGTTTTTGCATAGTTTTGCGTGGCGGCGGGGTTGGGGAGGGAAATGAGGGCTGTTCGAGTGGTAAAGTATAATGTGGATGATAGAGCGGTTGATTTCATTGGGAGGCATTTGGCGGGTCCATCGAGGAGATTCGATTTATACGTGACCCGAGGCATCGGTGGGGTGACGTCTTCTCGACTGGAGGACTACACTAAAACCTGCTGAAACATTCTCCATTATCGAGAAAGTCGTTGAGGACGTGCCGCTTCCTGATTCGGGAGACACGGGTCGGAAGATGGGGAGGAAAGAAAGGAAGAACGGATAGTCTTACTTTTATTGCCCGGAGGGAAAACTAGTCACGTGTCCGAGCAGCTCGGACTGCGGACGGCCTTATTTGCCTGAACCCGATGCTCCTCTTAATCAGAAGGTCAGGATCGAGTCAATGTTTGTCTCGGTTTATGACTATTCCTCCCGATGTGATTAGGTCGTCGGTTTTATCCCTCGTAAAAGGATTCAAGACGTGCGCCCCGATCCAAACTTACGTCCTTTTCCTCGTTTTATTCCTACCGCGCTCTTAGATTGCTCCGCAGTTCCTTCAATCGGACTTACAGTTACGCCCCGCGACCCACGATCGAGGCTGAAAAGTGCTTTTTAGTATATTAAAAAGTTGCCCGTAGCCGTGGTCATAATGTAAAACAGTTCGTTCAATAATTCAGCCGGGGAAGCTCTAGTCGCCATAAAAAGGACAACAAACTTCTAAGACCCGGGCACCATGAAAAAATGTTTTACATAATTTCCCGGCTACATGGCTATTGATTACCATGAAAATATGATACCCGCGGACAAACGTTGATTCGCGAATATGTTAGTTTTCTTTTATCCCTCTGCCATTGGCCGTCTTCCCTTTATCGTTATCGTCATGGGAGTTTCCGATAGCGGGAACCGTGACGTGGAGGAAAATACGATTCCGTGAAATGGGCAATGATCGATCCTTAATCCCACGTAAACCCTGAAACTTATATACGGGCAGAAAGCGTCACGGCCTATAAGTACAGTAGAAGTTCTTAGGCGGGGTGAAACGAAGCGGGATCCGTGCAAGAGCTAAAAGAGGTCGAACGAACGTGAGAAGTTGCTAGATACGCCGGTAG
The DNA here is from genome assembly GCA_963989215.1 of Hedychridium roseum. Classification (NCBI taxonomy): domain Eukaryota; kingdom Metazoa; phylum Arthropoda; class Insecta; order Hymenoptera; family Chrysididae; genus Hedychridium; species Hedychridium roseum. The sequence goes on along the minus strand of OZ022310.1, from coordinate 6,348,100 downwards.
GAGAATGGGAGGATGGTTTGGCAAAACGTGCTCGTTCGTCTACCGTGGCGATCGCCCTGCCCTTTCTTTTTCAGTCAGTTCAGTCACTTTTCTCCACCCCCAACCACCTCGTGTACCCCCCCCCCCCGCCTCTTTGGTCGATATTTTTCTTCCCGAACGAACCTCCGTCTTTCGATTCCCCTCCTCCTGTCCTTTTCCCCCTGCCAAAATACGTTCGTTAAACTTCGTTACCCACTTCGTCGGGGCATTGTTTAATCTCCCGATATGACGTGCATTACGGTTACGTACATTCGGAAGCAATGCTAATGGCAGAACGCGATGTTAATGACGGCATCGAGGTAATTAGTGCATGTATAATTCACCGGGTAACGAGTTTATTACACATTTCAATAGGGATATCCAATAAACATAATCGACCGATTGCTCGACAATAGCGGCCTGATGCCAATACGCACGTGACAATCGCATTATCGTCTGTCACAATTGTACTATGTGGGTCACTCGCCAATCCCGTTGTTTCGCGGTCGTACGGAAAACCTTCGCTCCCCACCCCGTCCCTTTATAAATTCCCCGCGCAATGAATAAAATTACCGGGGGGAGGTGAGCAATAAGAATACACTTGGAAAACGATTATTCGGACATAACGGTAGGAATTCAACAGATGGGGGAAACCGACTGTGATTAAAACAAGCCGGTCCCGGCGGTGCTGGTATCATTTGCATCTGCTTCAATTAGGCGCCTTTTAAGAAACCAACCCGAAATTGCTCACTATTCTAAGCCGACTCGTACAGCACATATATTTCATTTGCATAACTCCGGCTATTGTTCCTCGCTTTAAACCCACAATAGGGAATAAGAAACCGGCCGAGCCGCCATCCAATCGCAACGGCGATGAAATTAAAAAAGATCAATCTCCGAGCACCAATTGCTTAACACGAATACACTAAGAATTCTACAACTTTTATTTTGAATCTGTTGAATTACTAAATTTTTGTAATTCTCTTCGGGATTTTTCTCGATTTCTGTGTGAAATCTGTGCTGGCGTTATATTACACACCTGCGTGAGATTTAATATCGTCGATGAAAGTTAATAAAACGTCTTCAGTCTTGGGCGATACACTTGAATTTCGACGAGTACTGATACAGATTTCCGAGATTACGCGCACCGTTGCGTTGATATCGTCGCACTTGTGACTACGAACGTTTGAATTATCGCGAGTAATCAAGCGCGCAATGAATTTCCTTCGCAAAAGGATATTTGACTTCTCAGGAAAGGCATTCTGCTCCTTTAATATTGGCCAGGCGATGTGTGTTAACGTGAAATGAATTCAGCTGGAAAATACCATACCTTATTAAAGGCGAATAAAAGTAATACGAAGGTAATCGCGCCTGGATCTGACCTACGAATTATACTTTTGCCAGAGAATGTAGAGGCACGTTAAATATGCCGTAAAATGTTAGCGGAATTGCGATTCGAAGGATTCTCATTTTTAAAGCGTCCGTAGTTGACGTTCTCCGTCACAAAGAATCATACGGAGAAGAACGAGAGGAGGGAGGATGGCGCGAGAAACGAAGCAGTGCGAATATAACGTCGACGCGACAACGATATTGAAAATATCTGGCTGAATTGAAAATCTATACGCCGTGAGGCCGTGCCCATTCTGCGAACGCAATCACATATGTCGGCAGAAGCATCGGCTGAGCGAAAGAAACGGGGTAGTCCCACGAAGAAAGATAGAAATGAAAAGCGGCTGAGGAAGGGGAAGGGAAAGTAAAAAGATTGGAAAGACGGATGTGTGGAACGGGAGCATTGATACACGAGGGGGGCAAGACATAAGGGGGCGGCAATAGGCAAGAGGGGAGGGGATAGGATAAGGACGGAAGGGGACAGATATGAAATGGGAAGAGAAGTGTGAGGAAGGGGTAGGTCTGAGGCCATTGAGCACGGTTTCTATCACTCTTTACCTTCGTCTTATGTCTAATAACCGACTGCTCCATAATGCATGAGGCAAAAATGCTCGAGTTTCCCTCGTTGTCGCGGTGGCCGTTCATTGTCGGCACCTCCACTCCATCCCAGATCTTCTCGCTCCTTTCATTGACGGTTCACGCGGTAGTACTCGTCATTTCAACCGCCTACCCCACGTTTTTCCTTTCCTCTCCCGGCCTGGACCGTTGTTCCCCGTTGAATTACGAGCACTCGCCGTGATTTACATGAGAACCGGTGGCGCTTCGGCGAATTTAATGCGACATAGCTTCGACAAACGGTCCTATAGCCAGGATCGAGAGGAAGAGAGAAACGGAGAGAGACGTTTATGTCCCTATCGTCGTCGATAGAATCGGCAAAATTTTCTTTCATATACACCGAGAGGGAGTCGAAGGTGGGGAGAATATAGCGGAACACCTCTCCCCCGCGCCTTGGCTCGCTTAAAACTTTGAGACACCGCTTCGCTACAACTTTCCCTTTGTGTGCGCAACGAGAGAGGCGATTTAATCCTACGACAGCTCGCGCTCAATGTAATCCAATTCCCTTTTATCCGGCAAGGGGGCAGCCGGGGGGTAAGAGATAGAGAGAGAGAGAGAGAGAGGGTAAATAGTATTTAAGGAGGTGCTCATTTAAACATAGAATGTTCTAATTTGTGCTTCCTTCTTTCCACCGTGCTGGCATTAAGTGCGACTCATCTTTCTTTGCTCCTTTTCCCCAAGGTACCATCCATCCCTCATTGTTAACTATTCCTATTCGTTTGCTCTTAAGACGGCAGACTTTCAATTCGTAATGAAGACCTCTTTATTCTCTTACCTAGCCCTTCCTCCCTTTTCCCCACCATTCCTAGGCGAACTTCAACGAAAGCCGGGACTTCCTGACTCGTTGGACTATTTCGTTCGCGAAACGCCTTTGACCAGTATCTTTCACTCGTTTCTTCGTCTTGCTTTCCACACTAACCTAACGTTATACCTGGGCTTTCAACTTCAGTGTATCATTTTTTACTGTTCGCCTTAAATGTCCTGAAATTCGCTGCGACGTCGTATACTAAATAATTAGAAGAAATTTTGTTCGCCTTTAAATCATCATCGAAAAATAATGTACTTCTAAAGTTTCAGATAAGAACGATTTGGTTGATGTTAGACGAAAAAAAGGTTTATTAAATTCTTGTTTGGAAACACTTTGCCTCTGGCATATATTTATTATCTCCCATCAGTTTCATTACGTTAATTCTCGACAATCCACGACATTAATAATCACTACCGGCCAATCGTGATATATGCAATTACGTCGCTTAGCAATTAGATAATCGTCTTAGGGTAATGCGCTTACGGCAGGAGCGCGCGAGTTCGCGCAGTAATTGTGGTACGCGTTCGTCAAACAGGTGGTCATTTGGGTTTGTCAGGATTTATGGGTTCCTATTTCATAACACAGTGCCGCGACGGCGCTCGTTGAATTACAGATACAATGCATAAACGATATCTCCAGGCAGGCAAGGTCCAATTTTTCCACCTGCATTATCGTCATTCGAATGAACGTGTCCGCATTGATTTGCAATTCTGAATGCGTTTTTAGAAAACGTGGAATTTTCTCAACTCCGAGTAACTCAAAGTCCTCGCCGATTTCGCGACAATACGTTTATTAAGTGTCGATGAAGAAATTAGCCGCTACGTAAATGCAGATGTAAAAGAAATTCGCGGAAAGATTCTAAGTCCGCAAGCCAGGTCCGTTTGAGAACGAAAGCAAAGTCGAGACACGAGGTATAAATGACAGACAGAATGTCGGAAGTATCCAATCAAGCGATCTCGCTAAACCGTTGTTACGTTGCCGACGATGGAGGATCGAATTAACGGTCGTAACGAAAAATAAAAGGAACGAGAAAAACGGGGAGCCGAGGGTAGAAGAAACCCGTGACGAAGTTCATCCTGCTACGCTGTCCGCAGTTTTCGAGTGCTTTACGACGTCTACCCTGCGAGTACAGACGTTCTTGGCAGTAGATGCTCTTGCTACCGCTAAAAGTAGAGTATATACGTGTCCATGTACTCCATGTACATATGTGGGCATTGTGTGTATATATATATGTACATCGCGGGAAGGGCGACGCGAGAGTGGCAGACACATCGGAAAGGAAGAGGAGAGTAAGGGGAAGGGAGAGTGAGATCCAGAGCCGGTTCAATCAGCCGTACACCGGGCAACAAACCACCGCCGTTAATTGGATCCCGGGCACGGAGTTGGAGCTTTACGAGGGCCAATCGTGCCGAATTATCCGACCTGCATTTCCGGATCGCCTGCAGTGCCGACGGCCCCTGCGAGTCTGTTCGAAACTTAAAGAGCAGACACTTGCCGGCTCGAGTCCTCCCCGACAGTCCTCGCTGATGGCTTAATTCGATCGACTCGCCAAATTATTACCTCTCTTCCTTACTGCACCACGGAAAAGATTGTGTCCCCACCGGCGAAACTCCGGCACAACTAAGATGAGAAATAAATCACTGATAGTGATTGAGTTTTGGATAAAAAAGAGAAATGAGTTTCTTTATAATTCCTTCGGATGGGTGTTTTTGTCCTTTCTTCCTTACTCTAGGATGAAAATGATTATGTTGCTACCGCTGAATCTACGTTACAATTAAGATAAGAAATAAATCGCTAATAATGATTGAGTTTCGCCCTCTCTTTCTTACCACAAGACAAAAGTGTGACCTTTTTCTTTCCTGCATCATGGAAAAGATTGTCCTCAGCACTGAATCATTCTCAGTGATTCACATTCTAGATGTTTTTTTTCAGAAGTGTATTCTTTCTTACACTTCTTGAGGAAACTGTTGAGTAACTGGCTTGCCCTGTTTTTCTTTTTGCTCGTAAACAGCTAATGACGCAGAGCATATATTAGCGCTAATTAAAAGTTAACGCAGAACCGTAAAACTGTAATCCGTTTGTTCGTGTATTGCATTGGAGTTTTTATGCGCGCATAATTTCAAAGATACGACGCCATTCCGGCAGGGAATTGAGATATTTCCCGTAAATATCTCGGCGCGGGAATGGAAAAAAAAGAACTTCTCGTTTGGTAGAAGTCTTTAATTATAACTTAGCCGCCGTTATCTTGTATTCTTCTGCGCGCTGTTCTCCTCGTTATAACACTCACCTTCGCGTCCTCCGTTTCGTTTGAAAGTTTTCTCTATTTCTTCCCGTTCGTCCGGCAATTTAACTGATGAAGTTTTCCCTCTTGCTTTGACCGACCGGCTGCTTTTTTTTCTCTTGCGGCCCAGTAAACCGTTTAGTGCCGGCGTGTTTAGCTGGTAACGTTAACGGCCGTTTTATCTTCTTTCCGGGACGATTTAAGTCGCTACGCGTGCACGCATTTACATCGTCGTAGGAAGGTCGGCCGGGAGTCTCTACTCACGGTAATACGGTCATTTAGCCGTTCAATAAAGTAATCACGGCGAAGGAACGATCGTCCCTGTGTACTTTGGCTCTCGTAATTTCATAGCGTTCGCTAACGATCTTCATCACCTGCAAAATACACATTATGCTATGAAATTTTGGAGCTACACCCACCGTTTCCCAGGCACATTGTCTCCTCGCCCTGACGCTAAAGTCATTTTCTCTCATTTTACGGGGCGTAATATAGCGCAGAGGGTTATAAGCAAGCGCCCCGTAGGCATCGCGTAAACATAAAACACCAAGCGTAAACTCCGGCGAACCTGAACTGTGCGTGACTCTCTGCATCCTGAAAACTTTTCTCCGAGAATCATTCTTTCCGCCGTATAATGGCAAATGATCGGGGGTGATACCTCCTCGAAATTTCCTAATCTCCATGAAATTTACTACGAAAGTACCCACAGTAACCATAAATTTCCCCCCAACCCCCCTCCCCCACAGAAATATATCACTGACATTAAAGGGATTAAAAGCAATATTTGCAACTAAAAAATTTCGAAATATAGAAAGAGCAATGTACGTCCCCCTGTTGTTTTTAAAATTTCATAACAGTAATAAATTCCATTTCCACATTTAATTCTCGCTTACTTGAACGGTTGTAGAGGTAAAGTAGAGGTCGTTCAAGGACTTTGATTCCGTTTAAATCGTTCCGTCAAGGATTTTTACGAGGTCGTTTCAGGATTACTTAAAGGACGGGGAAATAATGTTCGGTAGTACTCATATGTTCGTGCCCGACGGCACGAGGTAGGCGTAAAACGGCGTAAACGGTCGACCTGTAACCGTGCTCGTCTCGGCACACGGTTACGTCCTGCTAACTTCGTCTTGATGAGCTTTCTTTACGGCCGCAATGGCGAACGGCAAAACTCAACGTTCTTCCGACCGTCCGTCGACGCTGACTTTTTCACTTTCCCACGTGCGCTCGTTCGCTCGAAACAACCCCGTTTCCTCGATAACTTAGGGCAAAGTTAAGACGTGAAAACAACGTGTAAAAATAAGACGATTAATAAATCCACCGCAAGCTGCTAATTATCCTGTAATATGTAGCACTTATTTCGTTCTTTGTTAAACTGTATTGTAGCAGGAACACAAGCCAGTGGAAGTAGATATTGAAAAAATATACGTATTATGGAACGGAGTTAATAAGTTTCTCTCTCTCTCTCTCGCTGTCTCTTGAAATATTAACATTCTGTTGCGGCGGCAATTTCATTTGCAACAAAGTCAAATTCCCACAGAGCGATATCGTACAAGTGGAGCGGAAATCGAAGGAAAGTATAAATTTCCGCGGTAAACCGAAGGAAGTAGGAATTGTGAAGAGGGGAGTGGGAAGTTGGTCGTTTTCGGGAATTCTGACATATTGTGCCTTACACGACGGTGGTTTTCCCTCGAAACCTTTCCCCCCACGCTTTCAGTAGCTTCCTACGCAAGCGGTATCTTTTGTGCGAGGACCCTTCATTTCCGGAAACCTGCGGCAGGACTTAGTTACGTTGACGGAACAAACCGAAAGGAGACGCTACTTTAATGCCGTCACAACCCCTTACTTGCCACTTAGTCTAACCCCTTTTACCCTCGGTGGGGAGAGTCCCGTCGAAACAATAGACGTTCTGTTCGTGTGAGCATTATCGTCCTTGTATAGGTACATACTTCCATAGAATATTCGTATGAACGTATGTCAGGGTTCCCACGGACCCTGTCCGTCATCCTATCCTATGCCTGTACTTATTCAATTTCGGATCCATTCTTCCTTCGGCCAAATTTTTTTTTGTCTAATGACACAAATCGTACCGCCTCGTTCATCAATACGTACGACGCAGTAAATAACAGCGTGATGCTTGATGAGGGTGTATACTGCAGTTCCTTGTTTTATTAAGTGTCTAACGTTCTTGACCCTTTGAAACAACGTCCCTGAGTTTCGGAGCTTCGTTTTACTACGAAGGAGCGTATCTCTGTTTAATCTCAAGTTGCACGCTAGCTGCGAGCTACGCCTTAAGCGCTACGAGACAAAACTGACCTACATACAGTGTCAACTTGGGAGGAAGAACTAGTTACGACCCAGCCAGAAGAACATCGGTAATCATAACTCATTCAGGATGTTTCAATTTAATCCCGTGAGCATCTGATAAGTGATTCTAAAGCGTAAAAAAGTAGAACAGTTCTTTTTGATTGATACATTTGAGAGACTATTCCACACGTAGTATTATTGAAGGCAAAACAATTTGATCGGTCTAAAATTATAAACGAAAAACCATGTTTATCGAGGAGAAATATCGAAAAGGTTGTACAACGATGTTTTGACGGTTTATTGTTATTGTTGTTCCCGGCGAGAGATTATAATGGAAAAACAGCGTTGAACGTGGTGTTCGAATGCTAGCCAATGTGATGTACGAGCCCGAGCATTTTCCAATACATGTAATTCATGGAAACACACGGGATACCGTAAAACGTTTTCGATTCGTAACGTCGCGAACATAAAATACCGTTAAAATATTCGACAGAAGGAAAACGTACACAGTCGGAAAATATATGACACATGCTAATTGTAGAAATATTCTTGTTTCAAAAATTAGATTATATCGGGGTACGATAAATTGTTCGCCGACAAACAAAACTGTCCCCCGAGTGACTACCATATGTGAGGTCGGGTGAAAAATGAATTGGCGAAAAATTTTTTAGAAACATTCGATACAGTGTTTCTTTCGTTGGAGGTGGGTGGAGGGGGTCGCGGAGGAAAATGGTGAAAAGTGAGACGGTAGGGCCGAAGAGAAGGGTGACAAATCAATGGCGGATGGTAGGGTAGGTAGTGGCATATGAGCGTTGGTTCCTATCTTATCAACGCATTATTCAACGGCGGAGGCTGTTCGGGACTCTAACTGCCTGCATTTGCATAAATCCATAGATCTCTCGGCCCTGCTCGGCTGCCCAGCCGTGTCTATCCATCTCTGGATGCATGCATACAGCAAATTACAGTGCCCGCAAGCGGAATTGTAGGTGGCGAACCCTGCTAGCCCCTCAGCTTTGCACTCTACCACCCCCCCCCCTCACCCGAAAATCAGCGGACGGTCTCACCGGGGAAAGGACCAGGGGCTATTGACTGTATATCCCGATAGGACGAGCCGATCACCGACAACAGAATCATCGTCAATAAAATTGCCAAGATCTATAACGGGTTCAAATTCATTCATTCTTTCTTGCTTTCATGCTTCTTTGACGCAAAAGACATTGAATGTGATAAACAGTGCATATTTTTTTTAAATTTTATTATTATTATTATTATTATTATTATATTATCATTTATTATTATTATTATTATTATTATTACATTATTATTATTATTTATTATTTATTTTACTCTGATTTTTTTCATGATATCAATTGTCCTGGATTTAGTGGAATATATCGAAAGAAAATCACTGTGCTGTAACGCAGCTCGAATCTCTAATTTTCCCAATTCTCGAATTCTGCGTGCGACTTCACGTATCGCCGAGAGAGAGACAGAGTGGGAGAGTCGGTCAGCAGACTGGTCACGTGACGCTTCTTCCGTGAAGTTGCCCGCCATTACAATTACGATCTAATATCGCACATCAGTCTTCCGAGTAGTAAGAAACGATGTTAAAAAGATTGATGGTACAATGACGAATGTAAAGGTGAGAAGGGAATACTGGGCAATCTCTTTTCGTGAGTTGAATCGACTGGCTGCTGACGCGCTAATTGGCAAGAGGAACAAAGGCAAGTTCGTGCTACATCGGTGTTTCAGCAGAATACCGCATGCAACCTCTTAGTTGGTAGGTTTGCAACGATGAAGATACCCCTTGCATGCACGTAGTTCGTTAGCAAAAGGAGTCGGAACTATGCGAGTTTCGAGGCAAATACCATCGAATACGTGCTCCGCGATGTTCATTCGATTTTCCTCTATGTTCAGGTGCGTAGAATTACCCGAGATACGTGTCCTAACATTCACAGTGATTCACGGTACCGTGATATTTCGCCAACGCCAAGTACAGGATTTATCGTTTTGGAGAATTTGTATTCCACTTCCACTCCCGGGGAAAAGATCATATGGAACCATTTCAGGAAAATGTGCGAACAATGTTGGCCACCGTTCTTAAATGTAAGTACTGATATTTCACGATAATTATGACTAATGATAATGATATTCGTTGCCATAGTATAATTATAATAACCGTAATATTTCGACAATACGATGTAGAAGATTGAAAAATTTCAAGACTGTGTATTCCAATTCTCGGAGAAAAGATCACGTGAACCATGTTAGGAAAACTCGCGTGCAATGTTGGCAATCGTCTTTCGGTATAGACAATGTTTTTGAACGTTATGAGAAATAGCGGAAATACGTTCCTGCGTACTTTTGGAACTCCTTTAAAAAGGTCGTTGCTCACTGTCTTTATACCGCGAGTACAAAAGACAGAGAGAAGCGTAGAGTGGTCGAGTTAAGTCGAGTTTCTCCTCGAATGTCCCTGACGGGAACGAAATGAGTAGTTAATTAACACCTCCCACCGCCGGCCTTCCTTCGACCCTCCTCAGCAACAATGGCGAGCAATTATATATATCTTCTGCCGGCGGATAGACTCGGAAAGCGGTCCTGTCATGCCGCTGCATTTTCACCGTGTCCTTCCGTCCCCTGACTCGTCCGGACCATGAGAAAAAGTAATTCGTCCTGCCGACTCGGCCATTTTAGACGGTGCCTAATTAATTCGGGCAATGATAATGAAAAATCCACTTAGAGGGATCCACTAATCCAACTTATACAACGCTCCTCGTAAATTCGTTTTACTTATTTCCTCGTTCCAGCATGTCAGAGAAAGATTTCCAAAGTACAAAGGACGAAGAGTCATGCCTGTACAGTTCTTCTTCATTCCACTTCCTGCGATCTGCCACGAAATTGCTGTAAGGCTGAAATCGTAAAGCGATTTTTCTTCATTTACCACGTTGCTTGTTGAGAGTCAGCCGCGGCGATAACGATTTGCAAACTGGGGGGGGGGGGGGGCGTAGGAGGATCGGTTAAAATCGTGGAGCAAGATCGGCAAGCTAAGTAGGGGGATTCGTTTAATCCTGACATTTACGGCTGAGCCGAAACGAGCCGCGCGGTGGAAACGTTGAAGCTCCATAGCTTCTTACTTCTACCTATATCGACATCGGTTATCGGTTTTCGATCTGAGCAGCGAAGCGCGAGAAACGCCGAATGATAAGGCCGCCCTAGCTAATATCGTAAACGATGATTTAACCATGCATCCTTCATCGCCACATTTCGAAAAGCTCGCATTACACACGGTCGGAAATAGATGGCAAATCTTGAAAGTCATTCTTCATCTGATAACATAATACTTATCGCAAAAAGGATCTCTTTTGCTCATTGTTGAAAAGAAAATTAAACAGAGCAGTCTAAACTAATTTCCATGACAAATATAGTGACGTAGAGATACCAAAATACGCAGAAAGTGAATGAAGAGAATTAATGTATTCATCTTATCTCAACGAAAATAATGATAAGTGATGTAATTTACGTTCTTCCTTTCCGTTTTGAACACCTTGAATGTTGAGACGAAAATTCACTGTCGGACTTTAGTGCAGCGTGCTCGCGCGTTCCTAAAATTGCGAGTACGTTGAAATGTGCATACGCATTGCGTGCGCTTGCTTATTCGGATGATTTTACGAGTGAAGCACTGCATCGCGCTGGCGCACTGTAAACAGTAATTATGTGTTAACTACCCGTTAAGCAGCACTTCGTTCTAATGACGTCATAACGTTGTACTAACGACGCGTCGGTAATACGCGCGTACTACGCGGAACGGCGCACGAAAGGCCAAACATTACAAACCTCATGCATTACCGTGGATTCCGCTCAATTAATGAGACCCCGCGGCACGACGCACAGAACTTACACGGCATTAACGCGTTTCGTTCCACCTCCACGGTACGCATCGGCTAATTACTTACGTGTGCGGAAAATCCCTGGCAATGGATTGCATTAAGCATCTTTTATTTATTAACCACGTGGAAAAGGCAAACTCTAGCTACTTTAAAGTCTAAACCGTGTCGCTAATCTTTTTCTCACGGAATTTGCGAATTTTATTTTTGACCTGTGCATGAATACATTTCGAGGATTTATAATTATTGCGGTTATCTACGAGAGATTTTTTGGGGGACGTGAGAAATAATGAACAAGTTTGATAATAACAATGGCTTATATCGTTAATGATTCCGATCACTCGCTGATGAAAACTAAAGTCCAGTGATTTTCTTATCTTGCTTCGTCTATGCGTAGGCACCTTCTTACAGGAAGGAAAATCCTGGTATTACGATTCGGGGGTTGCATTCGGAAGCGCATCACGCAGTTGGCTTTTATTGGCTCCTTAACGAAACATAGGACACGACCCTTAACACAGACTTAACGAGAGTTCCACGCGGGGCGCATAGAAATCGGCGGAAATATCCTGGCGAACGTTTCCCTTGGGGTAAAGGTGGATGAAGGGGGGGGGGGATGTGGAATCAGAGTCGTCGATCGCGATCGCAGCTTACGAGAACCGCGGGACGATGGGCTCGTAGTTAGCGCAGCAGATCCACCCCGACCCCTTGGCGCGTAGATTGCAACGACCCCTCCCACCTCCCCCCGTTCCCTCTGCTCGCCTAGCTTGGCGTTAATTGATCGAATTACAGGGCACGGGCGCCGGTCGAAATTGAAGAGCAGTCGGCGCTGCGTTTTCCGTAGGGCCGGCTTTAATGGAAGCGTCCATGCAAAGCGGAAACCCGCAGAACCCGACGGAAGGGCCGCGGATAAGATTTCCACGATCACCCAGTCACGCTGCCTACCAATAGACGAGTACCCCTTTTTCCCTCCCCTCCTTTGCTCACTGATCCACACACACAACACACACTCGTACTAAAATAGATACCCCCCCGCAGGGACGGTGGAGAGTCACTTCAGACCGATCAAATGATGTTCAACGTTCCTACAGAACGGTCGAGTATTCATCGCAGGTTCATTCCCGCGAATTCCGTTTTGAATTAATGACTATCCCAACGAGCCGCCCTTCGATCATCGATTAACGGTATTACCGATTATCGTCATTAATGGTTCCATTCTATTGGTATACCTTTATTTTAACCTTTCTCTCGTCGTCTCATCTACCGCTGAGCTGTTCCACTTACTCTCTTCCACCTGCCAGCAAAATATGTATGTCTATAAGAATGAATGCAATCGGGCGTATAGGAAGTTGAAGTTACTCGTCTTTTGGATGAGTTCATTTGTTTATTTCGTTTTCTACACGAGGAAGAGTTGAGAGTGTTTTACGGTTTACGTGATAATAAGGGATATTTACGTGGGCGAACGCGCTGCACGATGCGTATGCCACTGACTTCCGGTGCATACAGGATCGACAATCAACGGTATATGCTGGAAATTCAGCCGACGGCTGTGCCAGGCATCGATGATGCGATGAAATACGCCGGGATATGCCAACGAGCAAAATCTGTCTGAGCAAATTTTTGTTTGCCAATTCCCCCACGGGAAGCAATTTTCGAGTCGAACGTTTATCGCCGCCACTTTCGGACAAATTCGATAAATTGTCGGGCTGAAGAATGATTTGTCAGAACCAAACAGAATTTATTCGTTTCCGCAAGTTCCTTGCTCATTGATTCCCACGGGTAGCGAAGGCGAAATGTAATGAATGACGAGTTTCTCCGAGCGGGCTTGTAACGTAAACTGATTCTAGTTTTCCAAGTTCGGAATCTCAAACGGGGAAGTATCGTCTTACGCTTCGGCAAAGAAGACTCGGTTTCATCAAGGTAAAGTAAAGCCGCGGGAAAGATCCAAGGGAGTTACGTTTCATTCGTCACCAAAGTGCAGACGGCAGTCAGGGGGAGGGACGGGAACGCTAGACGGGGATTAAATCGATTTACGCGTACGTAAGAACCAGCGAATTCCCATCGTTCCTCGCTATTCCCGGCTTTACATGCAGCCGTTCGCCATGCATACGCGTACGTGAGCGTTTTAAATTCAACACACTGTCCTGGCTGGAGCGCACGGGCTCCCGGCGGGAGGGGGGGGGGGCAAACGGAAACAGCGTCGTAGGAAAAATAAAGAATTGCTTCGCCAAGTGAAACAGGAACGCGATGCAAGTAAATTGAGTAAAAAGGACGAGGTGGGGCAGAGAGGAGGTAAAAATGCGGAGATGAAAGCGGGATAAAAAGAAAGACCGGGAGGACAGGGACAGCCGGAGGTGGGCGGACGAAAATCTTGAAGAAGAAATCGAAATTGCAGGTTTTGGGTGAAACGCTGGACCAGCTGGACGTGACCGGATTCCGAAAACGAGCCGTTGAGTCTTCTTCGGCAAGATAAATAGGATATTCCGAGATAAATGCTTACCTACGTGCTTTCGAACGGTATCGAGAACTCTCTTCCCATCTCTCTCTCTCGCTCTCCCCGCCTTCTTCCTTCCCCTCGTCGTTCTCCTTGTCTCGCCTCCTCCCCCCCTTATCCAGCCACGAACACGAGCCGAGAAATGAATTTACCTACGAAGCCGGGCGACACACCTTCTTGTCGTCGGCGTCGTAGCCGGTGCAATGCGAGCATTATTCAACAGCGTTCCTCGAATTAAATGAACCGAATAATTACATCGCGCCGTATGCCCCGACGCCCGTGAATCTCCAATCCCTTTCGCCCTCGTCTCCTGAACCTTCAGCAACGTCGCAGTAACCTTTTTGCATTCACCCGATGGCAACGGAATTTAACTTTCGACAACCGTATTTTACGAGAAGACGTTGCATAAGCGTCTCTGAGTCATACTCGATAATGCATATCTAATAACGCTAAGGCGATGAAATATGATGTTAGAAGTCTATGAATAATTCGAACGATGTTATTGTTAAATCGCCGTTAGTGACGGTTAGTGAATCATGCGTCGGTGAATTAAACGAAACAAACGTGTGCTTTTCCTCTGGGCGGAAACGGCGAGGCTCTCGGCAAATAAGATTAAGTCACGTCTCCTGCGTACGAAAAGGGTTGGCAATTTCGTGCCTGAGGGCAATGGCGGCCTTCCTCGCCCTTCGTTGCGCCCTGTTCCTCTCTGTTACTCACGACACTCACGTTTCCGTGGCAATGGTACACTCGGAACATCACATAATGAAAACGACTACACCTTACTGCGTTAAAGTAATTTTAAAGTCTCGCTAACGAGCGGAATTCAAGGAAGCATAGGTAAACCTTCTATCGAATTTTACTATTACAATAATACGAATAATACAATTGAAAAAGTAATTACTTTACCCGATTAAGTCCCGCCAGGGAGAAGTGTTGGAATACGAGGATTGCGATAACCATTATTATTCGACGAGTGTCCTGTCAGTTCCTACGATTCTGGGCCATTCTTGATCGCTGGCATCTCGATGCGCCGTTCGATCTGGATTTCGCGGGGTATATTTGCAATTTAGATTAGAGTAGGTAAGATACGCGGATGGCAGGGCGACAGGATCCCCGGGCGCATCGTGGATGTAGAGCCCGAAGGGGCAGGGAGAGGGGAAGGAAGCAAGGGACGCGATGGGGCAGGAGAGACAAATGTTTCGTGGGGCTTGGTTGCTTGCAGCCGTCACGATGTTAAATAATCGCGTCGCCGGCACGTTTTCGCGTAACGAGGACGTTTATCAGGATCCAGCAACCGGGAACTGATTTACAAATAGGCCCCGGGAGAGGCGGCATCGCCGTCCTCCTCCGCGCTTACCCGTCGCCCTCTTCCGGACCCCTCACTTCCCCTAAGTCAGCCCCCCTCCTCTCTCCTCGGCATTCTCCCTGGCCGGGACAGCGGGGCCGCATCTTCGTCCGATCTCCGTTTCCTCGCTTCTTCTGCGCCCTGGCAGAGACGAATCAGCTCGAATTTTCACTACGTCCCGGGAAAATGCTCGGCGCGTCCGTCGGCGCAAAATTACCCGGCGCGACCGACGAATGCGAACGTTCTTACGCGTCTGATTGCTAAATTGATTTCGTTATTGCAAGCTGCACCGTGTTCCCAGGAAGATCGATAATCCCGTCAATGGTTCAGGTGGAAAGGGGGGGAGGGGGGGGGGGGGGAATTTCGCGTCCAATACGTTAATTCTTACGAAATTTCACGCCGTTAGGTAAAGGGGGAAGGACTGAGGGGAAGGCTCTTTTGGGCTTTACAAGCAAACTCAAGACGACCAGTCGTCGTCCAAGGTTTTCGCAGCGCAAACTGCCCCGCTTTTCCTCCCCGGGGAAATCATTTTCATTTAAGATCGGCTGCGACACCGACTGCGATCAACTCGGCAGACGAACTCTCTCTCCGAATAAATTATTTCCGACTATCCGTTTCGCGTTTTCGCTCTCCCTTCTTGCCTTTCCGATCAACCACTTCTGACGAGTCTCCCTCTCTTTCCTTCCACCTTCGAGCGGAAATATATTCTGCAAAGGGCTTCCGCCTCTGAAAGTATCCGGAGAAAGCTTCACGACAAACACTTGCTTCCATGACTTTGCGAGGAACGACCCTCGCTAGAACAATCGGTATTCCGTCCTTTGTTTTATACCCGTCCAAAGCTCGCAGCCGAATTTCGCCTCGAGGACAAAATGAATTAAATGCCCCGGGCAAATATCGTAAGAACCAATGAAAACCGCGCAACAAGGTACATCTTAATTCCCTATGAAAATTTTCTTCGAACCAAAACGGTCGTTACAATGAAATTATAATAAAATGGTTCGTATATTCTCGTTGGAAAGAAAATGAATGTTGAACTTTCTTCGGCCAAAGCAAAGTGGTGTCCGTCTTTTTTGCGTTTCGACAAACGCAAGTTCTTTGGAAACAACATTTTCAAACTGGTAGGAACGATATTCTGCGAATTCTCTTTGTTTACTGCTTCGATAGGTCAGATTACTTTTGCCCGATTTCTTGGAGAGAATCAAGGTTTACGGGATAGGACGAACATATGAGAGACGTTGGGAGATTTCGAAAGGCAGGAAGATACGGGGAATGCGCCGAGATTCGCTCAATCCGTCGGCGATGGTTTCCGGTGCTGGGGGTGGGGCAGGGGAGGACCATAAAGCTTTCCGTCGTTCTCGAGAGGTTGTATAGATCGAAAAGTCGGTGACGGTCCAAAATGTAAATCTATGCATAGCTTTTGTTCCACCAACTTGCCGCTCGAAACAAGTTTTCCTACTGCGCTGGTTCACGGTATATGAACGGCAGATGGAAATGACGAATTTCTTTGCCATATTACCGACGATGGTTAGTACGAATTCATTAATTCATCCATTCTACATTCCTTGAAATTTAAGAACGAAACTTTTCGTCGTCCCTTCTGTATTTTTTAACCCTGCGATTGAACTCGCAGTAGATTGTTATTCCCGTTGCCGAAAGTTGTTGTCCTTGACGTAATAACCCTCCACATGCCGTTGGCCCTGTGTTTCCGGCTTGTCCCTTGTTTGTTTCTTCCTCCTATTCTAATCCATAATACCATCTCCACGTCAGATCCGCGTGGCGTAACAAGATGTTCATCGAGTCCTACCTCCGCAAATGTTTGCCCGTAAGACGAAGGGAATATTTGTCCGACCATAATAATTCACGTGATGGTAAGGCGACTGGGCAAACGGGTCGGAAGGATAACGATGTTCCGCGACCCATTCCCGGGGAAAAAAAAAGAGAGGGAAGCGGAAAGTTGGAACGACGAGATAGAAGCTTCCGGTTCGCTGACGAGGAGAGGGAGGAGGGGCGAGGGGAGTCCGGGGGTCAGTCTGGAAGCGTGGAAGAAGGGACCATCGCGGGAGTAGCGCCTCGGAACGAAACTAATCGAAGAGAACAACGTGAAAGCCTCTCATCCGGCGAGCCGCTTCTATTGACTTAGCAAAGTTTGGATTGCAGTGCGGATAAGACGTGCGGCAGAGTCAGCGGGCAAACCGCGAGATTCCGTTGAGCTTCCCTCCGTGCGGAGCTTCCTCATGAGATCCACCGGAAGGAGGGAGACAAAAGCCGACAGTGGAGCGATGGGGGACATGGGGGGAGGGCGGTACTGCCGTGTATATAGGACAACTTTCGACGTGCACGCTGGCGGAACGCCGGAGAAGAGGGACGACGGGGGCAAACGCGCCGCTAAGCGCTCGACAAGTCGCCAAGGGACACAGGGGAACGAGGAGAAGGAGATACAAACCCGGAGCGCCCGAGACGTTAATTCCTACTCACGGCCAGACAATCCCGGAAACTCACCTGAGGTCCGACCACCTATTACCTTTCCGCCGACCAACCGCCGGAAATTCCATGCAAACGGAAGCGAGAAAAATGATCGCATTTATTTCCAGCGAGCCTTTGTTCTCGTTCAACGGCGAACGTCGGTGACGGTCTTTCCTCGTGGGCAGACGGGGGTCTTTTAAAAATTTCTCGAGAGCTCGGCGAAGCCAGACGTTCGGATCTCTTGTGTTCCTCCGGCGGTAAACGCCTGTGCAAGGACTTTGCCGGTTCATGATAAAAGCCGGCCAAAAGAAATGACGACACTGCGCCTAGGCCCCCGTGACTTCTGGAGAATCATTCACAAAAGATGACAGGTGCCAGGCATGATTAACGATCCTAGCCGACACACTCAGCGCCTCGGCTCGGTACTTTTTAATCCCTCTGGGAAATCCAAAACAATCTCGGCTGGAATAAAAATATCCACGCACGTACGGTTTCCTCGCGACCTGTAATTGTTCCATTTCGTGCTCCTCTGGACCATAAATATTCCACCAACACAGAGCCGTTTCGGAAGAATAATCCTACGTAATTCATTTATCCGCTTATTATCATCGGATTCATTAGAATGAACAGCGAACGACGGCAATTGTCGACGTTTATCATTCGTTTCCCCCATTTTATCTGTGAGACTCTTCGCGTTAGCCATGAAATTAATAGTTTTTGCGAAATTCATTACCGTTTATGCCGGAACCCAGGAGAAAATATTGAATTACGGATTTTCACGTAAGTATCTGTAAACACAAATGAACACTCGCAAATGTTATTATTGCATTCCCTTTAGCAAATTTTGTAGAGTATGTTATACACAGGTAAAGATAACAAAATTCGTACCTTCAGTTAATGCGTTAATTGTCTAACTACCCAAGATCAAAGGGTTACCGTGGAAAATAGCAAAGGCAATTATGTCAATAACACAAAGAGAATCCAAAACCTTTGGTACACACACACAGATACACACACACACACATATATGACTTTAATCACATTTAATAACAGGCATAATAATCGTAATCCAAGAGCTTTAAATAAACGATATCTTTAAGGCACCATCCCTCGCGTGACAGCAACAATGGAAATAATAACATAGTTAAAAAAAATCATTCATACCTTCTAAAGAGTTATTTAATTTACGCAGATGTAGACTTATTTACATTTCCAATAAGCGAGGAAAAAAACATGAATAATCATTCCCGACTAAACTTCTCCGTTATAATGTCCGTTATCAGTCTAAAGACTGCACTCACTTCTCGCGAAGGCGAATGAAGTGATACACTTCGTTACCTTCGGCAGGGGATTATCGATCATTCGGGCTGCAGGTACAGGGAGAATTTTCTTCTCTGTCTGCGTATTCCCCCGGCCCAAGTGGCCGTTGCCCAGGGCGACGTTGTAAAACTTCTTTCGCGGCCGGTAGATATCAGGTGGGGACGATAAGGGGGGATGGGTGGCAGGTAGCTCCGGCGAATTATGCGGGCACGGAAATTCGGGAGCAAATTTCAATTGGACGGCAACAAGCGCCCTGTAATCCGGGACAACGTGCATACGTCCGCGTTTGCTGGCCAGGGAAATCGCAGGAGCGTTATATGCCCATCGGCCGTTGGAAAAACCGTTGCCAATGAAATATGACGCTTCGATTTGACGTCGCTTTATTATAAAACCCCCGCGCCACGCTATTCCAATCGCAATAAACCCCGGTTCATTCTCAGCGCGCGATTCGTTGTCGTTTCAACAAACCGTGGCTCGGTTCGTTACGCTCCCCCCTCCCTCCCCCTTCCCCGCCTACCCTCTTTCCCGCAGTAACGACTTTCTATCTATACCTTTACCCCTGCCAGATATATCGATTATCCCGCGTATCCAAGGAGAGACCTTATCAATACGAATCGATCTGCAGATGGCTGCGACGTTTATCCAATACGGTCCTTTGCTATTACTTCTATTTCGGGATTCGAGATTGCTCGACGTTGGTAGCTTTACTATCCTCCGTGGGTATTCCATGCCGGCCCGACACGGGCCTTTTGACGTTTCTATAATTGTTTTCGAAGTGGGGCCAAAATTGTGGCGGTCTTCGCGCGTCGCACACCGAAAACATTTTTTGCCCGCAAATCGCGCGGGCTTCGGCTGAGTGCGTTACATGGAGAGCAGGAGGCATTACGGCGATTCGTAATTCCCGTTTATTTATGCCGTTTGTAAATAGGATCGGCCCCGTCCCTATCGACCCCATCGACACGAACGCCGTACAACGCGGGAACATCGGTTCCCCCTCCCCTGCCCCCCTCTCGCCCCTCGTCACTCTCTCCGATTCCGCAGCCGTTCGCCATTTGAAATTCACACGAATCGACGGCGCACAGTTGTTCCTATTTCCACGATTTCGGAATAACAGTCGCGATTATTTGCGCACCGAGATTCCCGTCCTGGCCAAATCCCATATGATTTCGAGAGATAGCGATTGAAACCGCAATCGCATCAGGCGCACGTTATTCCGCCGGCCGTTTTACAACAAAAACGTAAACAGATGTCTCGCCGCAAAGTGATTAGCATCTGCTCATGAAATCACCTGCGGACATTAAATTCTTTTAATTAAGTCCACAAATGCCTCGTCGACATAAATTAACGGAAGCAAAAATTACAACTTTATCGTTTTTCGCTTGATTTAGCAAGAAAAATGTGAATAACTTTGTTCATTTGTAGGAGATTAAGGAAACTAAAGCTTGTCAGTGAAATAAAGTTCATCAATGAAAGTATTTGCATGAACTTTTCCCGAAGTCTCGTATCGTTTTTGTTTCTTCGAAAAATATTGTCGGTTTTTTGAATGAAAAAAAGGGTACAGGGACTCATGGGTAACGGGCAAGCGCTGTAGTTTGGTCTCTACGGCGATGGCGCGATTAAATTCATAGTTGCCAGAAGGAAACTATTCCGAGGAACTTGGCCGCTTCGCAGTTTCGCAACTGTCGACTAACCGGCAGTCGAGAATCGCAGGATATCGAGGGATCGAAAGGACGATACAGAAGCCGGGCAGGCCCCAGGACCCTGCGAGATAACGTCCTTGCCTCAGACTCTATTATTACCTGTAAGCCCCCCCGACGAGCCCGTTTTCCACTTGCAACTGCAACTCCCACAACTGCGTAGCACTATCTGCATGCCTATTGCCTCCTTAGAAACCCCGATACAGAATTTTATTTCAGTCAGAAACGTGCAACGACAATTCACGATGTTGCAAATCAATTACTGAATACCTTACAAAATTGAAACGACGATCAAAGTAGGTTTTTGACAGAATGAGGATAAACTAATATCAATGGTGTGTCAAATTTTCACTTAAATAGTAATGTTTCCTTATCGCTACACGTCTAGCGTCAAGTGTCGAAATGAATTTTTGAACATCTCGTAAAATGTACGTCAAGAACGAAGTAGATTTCTCATACGAATTAATATTGATTTTGATTCTGACTTGAACGATAACATTGCCATACCGGCACACCTGTATAGAAAGAATCGACGGCCAGTGTAGAAGTGGAAGAAGAACGGAGAATCGGCTGCAGGAATCGAGCGGACATTAAGGACGATATCCGTTGTGCATGCGGCGAGATAAACCTTTAACTTTCCGGTAAATCATGAGGCGAACGGCAATCCGGACAGAACAGTGGCCGGGCACGTGCGTTTTATTCAGTCGCGCGTGAATAACTCTGGCGTACAAATCGGAATTGCTTCTCGGTTCTGACGCCCGCAGTGGCGTCGGTGCAGCACGTACGCCGGTCGGTCGGTTGGCTGAAACGACCGTGTTTGCTTTGCCAGTGTTCAGCTAACGAACCCATCCTGCTGGTGGCGGCTTTGGCTTTAACTCTAACCAACCTCCTCTCCTGCCGATTCGGCTTTAAAGCTCGCGCGAGCGCGTTCCCCGGAAACCGTGCGAACCGGAAGACTTGGCGCACAAGCCACAAGTCCTATTGCAACCGCTCGCTGCACCGGATTCTTACGGAAATCCAACGACCTCCGGGAAATCCACCCCCCACCGTTCCACCGCCCTCCTCACCTATTCGTCTTCTTCTTCCTACTTCCTGCCGCGCGTAATTATACGGCCCAGCCGTGTTTGTCGTAGCACTTTTCCTCGAGCGACGAGAAAACAGGACGCGGTAAGGGAATGATCGAACGACATTTACGGAGCCAGAGATACAACGGACAAGTGAGGATATTGGATTAAGCGAAATGAAATTCAATTGACTTGCACCGATAAAATACGGTTATCCGACAGATTTTTCAGCGGGTCAACTAAATTTAGGAAGGAACTCCGCGTCATGGGGGTAATTGAAACGTGTCACGGAAATGTAATGCGCA
Source organism: Hedychridium roseum (assembly GCA_963989215.1). NCBI lineage: Eukaryota > Metazoa > Arthropoda > Insecta > Hymenoptera > Chrysididae > Hedychridium > Hedychridium roseum. Next base: position 6,326,119 of record OZ022310.1, on the reverse strand, counting down.
GAATTGGAATAGCAGGGCCTTTATTAATCGCCATCATTTATTCGTGATATCTTGAAATAACTGCGTAATTATTTCCGTGTAATGAATGTTGGTTCAGCGAATTCGACGATCGGGAATCCAGAGGGAAATTACTATTCAGCAGCACGGTTCATACGATCCGCTATTTTTCGCTACCTAAACACCCCTGAATCCTCGAATTTCCGTTAAAGAGCGGCAGCTTCGCGCGGAGTTTTGGGAAATCCCGATTCATACTCGTTCCGTGCAAACAATTTATGGTCGTTAGAGGATGATCGTGATAAATCGCGTCTTCCCTGACGATAGATCGGCCGGCAATGGGAAGGACTCTTCGTTCCTCGCGTTCCTCGGGAGCGACCTGCCGAAATATATTGCCGGGAAAACGCGATACACGCTCGGCATAATTTATCTGTTTTCGAAGATGGCTGTGCCGATAAATTTCCATATTTTAATATAAATTCCTAAATGCTCGGCAGGGTCGTTCCGTCAAAATAGTCTTTATCGACCGTTCCTACATCGACCTTTCTCCTTCTACCCGTCGCGATTAGCTCTCTCTCTCCTTTTTGCTCCCCGCTATATTTCCCGGCGTTCAGTCGTCCCGCTGAAAGGGTAATGAGTGAAACAGCTCCCGACGGGCTGTGCCGCGTTCCGACGTTTTTCAGCGGGACAGTAGAAATCCCGACGATTCAAGTGTGCGCGCCGATGAAATTCATTGGACCGATAGTGACATGAGTCAATATGGACGACCGCCTATGACAATCCATAAAGCACGTCAGTTGGCTACGTCCGAGGAATAAAAACGCTTTAACACGAGTACTTGCTTTAATTGCATTCTCCCTAGCAAAATATCACATGGCACGGTGCATTTGGCTCGCTCGGTCAGCGTTTTGCCAATTTAATATTCCACCGTAGGATTATATTGCCAGCGCAATAACGCTCGCCGGCAATCGGATAAGCACATCGCTAAAGACACTTAACAAATTGGATAATGATAATTGCTCGCGGTTTGCTTTGATCGACACGGTGCATTTGCGAAATAAATCCACGCAAACTCCCACCATTTATCCAGCACTATGCTTCACCCGTTCGCTGAATCGTAAGCTCGCTAATCTGTAAATTTACAGAGAATTATATTTCGTCGGATCATTTTCTTTTGCGCCTCAATGCCGCGAGTTTTAATGCTAACCTGAACTTCGTGTCGTGTGCTGAGAGCATAGATAACAGCATCGGCCACGTCTTCCGGAAGTAAAGCAGGATGTTTTTCCAGGAATTCATTTATCGGCGGAGCGTCTTTTGCTATCTCCGTTTTAACAAAGCCAGGGCTAATGCTCTACAACAAAAAATAATTGCCGGAATAACGCGACCATATCAATGATACACTTTTAATTATTACGCCATGGGTGTAATAAATCAATCGCACAAGGAATAAAGCAGAAATAATAAACATTTGATCAGCCAATTTATGGGAAATGTTTGTAATCGTAAAACGAATATTTCCGACTAACCGTTACTCGAATAGGGAGTCCAATCTCGCTGATTTCCTTCCTAACCATCTTCGTGAGGGCAATGGTTCCATGTTTGGTCGTCGGGTACAAATTCCATCCGTTGTAACCGTCGTCTTGAGATAAAGATTGATCTGGTAGTTTGTGTCCCAAAATACTAAGGCAATTAAAAAGCAAGAAGAGTTTTCTAAACTACGTGAAAGCTACAGATCTGTATAGAATTGTATTTGAAATCTATTGAATACGGAACGGGGGCTGTAGAATAATGTTTTGAAATGTTAAGGGTAAACGTATGGTCGAATACATACAGAGTAGCATAAAATGCGGGTATTGAGGCAGTACCGAGGCAGACTATTGACAGCCGCTGGGTATAATCGACGATTCCCATTACTATCTCGCGGAGCGATAAGCAGTAAGGGTCTGATAAAATACAGCAATGAAAGGGATAAGCCGCTCATAAATAACAATACCTGTTGACATTGAAAATATGGCCTTCGACGTTCCTCGCGCGCATCGAACGCACCGCCCTATTGATGCACACAGCCACTGCGAGGACATTAATATTTAACAGCCTTTCAAATGCCTTCCTGTCGCTCTCTGCAAGTGTAATTTATGGAATTTTTAAAAATGCCCCAGACGCCCGGCGAAACGAAGCTCTTCCACGGTAATATAGCCCGGGTACCACCCCTTGTTACAGTATCGCCGACCCTGCAACGCTCTACGTAAAATAAAAGCCGCCCTTTTCCGCTGATAACACCCTCTGTGTTCGCATGTATGTCCAAGCCGGGCTCTCATATCACTCAGCGCTCTCTTTATTAACGTATTTTTTACTTATGACCGGCAGTCGTATTTATGTGATCCTGCCAAGCCAATCGGCAAAGTCAAACGAACGGGCCAATGGAATTTTTCTTCTCGTCGATTTTCAAGAGATTTTCGTTTAGTCCGTCAAAAAAATGTCTTATTGTTTAACTCTTAACCTCGTGAATGGAGTTTTGCGGTACTCCTCGTTAAGTATGCGCGGGAATAAAGGAAATTGGTAGCCTACTGTGCGCAATTTTCGTTGAAAATTTCATCGGAATCAGCCGGGTATGAAAGTATACGCCTACACACACATACGCAGACGCACACAGAGGCGAACGAATGGAAGGCAACGTAATAACACGATATTCGTGTTCAATGGCCTGCAAAATTTACTACTCCATCAAGCGTATGGGTCCGAACTTTTGACACCATTTCTACATTTTCTACGTTATTAGAAAAACGTAACGCGCGCAAAACAATCGTTCGGCTAAGTCGAATTTGCAATAGTTTCGCCAAGTATTACGCTCAAACTTGGAAATGAATTAATGGGAGAAATTTCCGTTTTATAATGGTTTTCCTTAGCGACGGCTCGCAGTGCTATTTTACCGCATATTTCCCAGCGATCGTTTAAATACCGGCGGAAATAGTACAAGAACAGCGCACTGTATTGAAATGAGAAAAGCACGGGAAACGTGTAATGGGCGTTTCATTTCGATGAGATCGAAGATGAGAGTTTTTACCAATGACTCTCGTGTAATTAATGACTCCGGCGTTGTTCACCATGACGTCCACTCCGCCCAGCGCCGTTTCCACGTAGGAAAAAGCTTTTTCCACGTCACCCTCGGAGCTTACGTCACAGAGCACTGGGTACAATGTACCGGCCGTGCCTTCGTTTTTCCTTTGCTCGGCCGTTTTTACTAATCGTTCATACTGGATATCGAGGCCAGCCACATTCAAACCGTTTCTCAGTAGAGCACGTGTAATTGCTTCGCCGATACCGGAAGCTGCGCCTGTCACCAGCGCGGTTTTACCTCGCCAACGATCCATAATCGTCTACCTACAAACACTGGGGAATCTCGTTTCACCTAGTTTTATACCGACGACCACGTCGATGCCAGATATCTTATTGTTAGTCGCTCGGCAAAAAAGGCTATTATTCCGCTATTACCAAATGCTTCTTGATTGCACTGACAAATTTCCCGGGGAATAAATACGTCGAAATTCGTTCAGCCGGAATGTAATCGACTTGTGTACTCGGTTAGCAAGTTCTTATCAGTTTCTCTACACGTCCGGGTAGTATCTACAAAGCATGACACCGATTAAATTTTCGCTCATTAGCCATCATTAAAACTCGTGCATACAGTATACACGAAAATAATGCTTCAGTTTACTTTTATACTTCAAAAATAAATCGCTAAGAGTACTCTACTATCTCCTTGAAGTCTTTTGAGTTCAAGAACCGATGGCAACATTGAATCTGCGTTTAACAGTCGCAAAACCGACCGAACGACAATATCGTTTATTGCCACTCTGCAACGTCGGTTATATAACTCGAAGCAGTCGAACGTATTTGGCAAGTGATAACTTTCCCACGAGCAATTATACTCACTAGCAATGCGAATGATGTATAACCAAGTTTGATTGCTCGCGATTCCAGCGGAGACGAACAAGTTGTTTCACAAAATTCACACGACTGAGCGACGTAATTCGTGGTGCGTAGCTTCGACTTACGAGTACGCGTGAATTGGGTTTACCATTAGAAACGAGCACAGTGGGACACGTTGATATCTGTTCTGGTCCACGTGACTGTCTGACGGGGACGATACTGATGAAGCTGCTACGCAGATACAACCGGACGCAGCCACTTTTCCTCGTAGGAAGGTCGCAACTCGTAAGCGCGGATGAAGCAGTTGGCAACGACGACCGAAATCCCGCGGCTTAGCTTCATCCGTTTACCCGCTGCTTCTCCCTGCGTTTCCCGGCTTTCCCGGGGACCCCCGAGGTCGCGTTCTTTCCTCGTTTTAAGCGAACCCCGCGACGTGACTGGCCGCAATACCCTGGCCGAACTCAACCAAGCCCTTCCCCCTTCCCCCGCGCGCGCGGAAAAGACGGAAGATTTTTCTCCGGCGAAGCCTGTCTGCGAAGCAATCTCTTTCGCGGCGCGTTGCACGGAATATCAGGGGACCGCGAGGAATCCGAGAGATCTCCGCGGATGACCTTCCGAATCCCGTGTCAGCCGCGAGCAATCTTATTGTGTAAAGAAAATACACGGCAGACCGTGTAGACCGGCCGCGTTCACCGGGAAAACCGGATAATCCGGGCACGCGATTTACGGGCCTCGAGCACTATGCAAAGAAAATGGGATTTAAAGGACACGAGTCGATAGAAGTCCCACGAAACCTGTGGAAGACGTTCTCGATGAAACTTTTCATTAAAATTTGTTTCTTCCTTAACAGCAAACTCTTAGCGGTTGGACAGAGAGAATCCAAAATTATTAGACAGTTTCATTGCAGTAAATATTTTTTATATACGACGATAAACGAACCGAGGATTTCGAGGGCTTAATACGAAAGAAATTTTCATCATCTTCGGCGTGCTGATATAAAAGCTTTCTATTGAGATTTATTTTTTTGTTAACAGCGAAGTGTTTTTTGTCATTCGAAAAGGTTTCCCCTGGATAAGGAAATATCGTGTTTGGTCGAATGAAAGGTTTATGCGAACGGCAAGTAGTTCCGTTGTCTTATCGAAGGATGTTTTGTTGTTTGCGCGGAAGGATCCACTGGGTCTCGATTTACCGAACAGCAAGTGGGATTAATCGGAATCGATGCTCATTTCAAAGTTGAAGTAGCCGAATGGCGCATCGATCGATCTTGTCGTGCCGGCAGCTGGTGCCCGTAGTCCGGCGGTGGACATTATTCTCGTTCACGCGCACTGGCCAACTCGAACGACGAGGAAATCAGCAAGAAAAGCAGAGGAAGCTTTACCCGTTTCCTATAGCGGGCAGCAGATGTTCTCGGCCGGCTGGCTATTTCTCACTAACGCCGTGATTACACGCATCGCTCGGCCGAACCTGCCGGACTTGTTCCTTTTTTCATCGCGCAAGTATGAGGCCGCAACAATAACTGAGCTACACGAACCTACGGCGCTCCTCCGTGCACTTATAAATTGTTACTCGCCCGACAGATGCATCATTTATGAGCGCCGCTATGGTTTATTCATCCACGCCGATAAAAACATTTTGTTCGCGAGGAGTCTCGGCAAATTATTCGCCGGCTCATCGCAGCGATACGTAATAACGCGAATTCAGTCGTTGAACGAAACGTAATGGCAGAAAAAAATAGAAGACCGTCGCAGTGTACAGTTTGAAAAATTTCCTTCGCGGCTCATCGTTACCGCTCGAGTGTTTTCGAAATTTCTAAGCGTGTCCGAGGTTTTCCCATTTCGCAGGACCGTGGAAAAATTCGTCCCGGTTTTTGTCCCTGAACGTGCGGTCGACGTTGTTTCGCCGGACACGTCCGGGCCGGCATTTTCACGGCTGGTATAATTGCCGCGAAACTGTTGACTCGTTAATTTGCCGGCGCCGCGGTCATTTTCCCTTCGGCCGAGGTAGATGGTCTTAGGAGCACGGGGCACGTTCTACACAGGCTCAAAGCCCCTACAGCCCTGCGCCTGCTTCACAGCTCGCAGGGTGCTATCTCCGGCATACATATTCATGAGGCAATAAGCCAGCCGCTGATCTTCCGGGAAATGGAACAACAAGGGAAGAATGGAAAGTAGGTACACGGTGGCCCTTGGTCGGCCGCGGTCCAGGTCCAATGCTTCTCCCGCGACGCCACCGGGGAAACACTCGTCAACTGCCCCCCACACCGCTCCCCCCGGTGCCAGAGGACGCGTTTACGACGGCATTTTATTCCGCGCGAAACTTCCCCGGCACTCGTAGAAAAGGACGCGTTATGTCCTTCCCCGGCGCGATATTATTTTAGTAGAACGTTTTGCCCAACTCGGCCACCAAAGCTCCGGATAAAGCCAACCCCCTTCCGAGAGAGAAGGAACACGAGCGGGGAATCAAGTCAAGAGGATTTTATAGAAGTATTTGTCTCATAATTAAAGACTTGTGCCAGGCACCGGCTCTTAAGTATGGAAATTTATTACGAGTGACGACAACAGCCAGGACAAATGCAACTCGGCGATTCCTGTGCAATTTTAACACGGGTACTCTCGTATCCGCGGTTTTCACGAAGCAATTAACGTGTCTCTTTTTTTATCAGGCATAATTACGCGAACGGCACTGTTCTCGAGTTAGACTTAGATCATTACCGGGCTGCGTGGACGGTTTTCTTTTTCCGCACACAGTCCTCCCTTCTGCCATTTTCCTTCTCATCAGGAGGCTCGCGGAGCGAATACCAAACCGCTTGGCACCTCTGAGCTGAATTCGAAATTTTGCCGGTCTACGGTGCGGGGATCGATAAGGACACGTCCGGTTCTAATCTCGTCGTCTCGTTAGCCCCGCGCGTTACGTCCAAATATTGATGAGAAATCCGATCAAAGACGTCCGTTTAGCGGGACGCAAGTAAATACCGTAACGACGTTTCGGGCTCTGGGGTAACGTACCCTTTGTCTGGGCGTCTATTAAACGCCGGTTTCCTCGCGACAAAGACTTATATTAGTTCTACGCAATATCGGCAGAAGCGACGGAGGCTCTCGGCCGACATTGTCAATCGCAAACCGGCGAAGCTTGTCATGAAGGACTTTACGTTACCTCGGGTGACGCCAGAGGGTTCTCAAGAGCACGAAGAAGTGGAGTTTAAGGGAGAAGTGGTTGTTACGAGGTGCCTGGAAGCCAAGAGTCTGGAGGATGCTCTTCATTGCGCGCTACCTGTCTTTGACGGTGTCTTCGCCCTGTCTTCTGTTATTTTACACAAAGGGTAGCTTAAGATTGTGCCGGCCTTAGATATTCCAAATACCTCCAGACCTCAAACCTACTTAATATTCAATATACAAGAGATAGCAGAATTTTGCGACATGCTTCTCAAGAATACTTCTGTTAAATCCAACAACGGTTGTCATCCGTTTCGCCCAAATTACCTACTTTTTAAATTCACGTACTAATTTCACTTAAAATATTGCGTTGAAATATCGCCGGGAGTTGGGGCAAGAGATGAATAAGGTCTGCAAATGAGAAGTTCGGATACTGAAAGTCTTTATGCATGAGAGGCAGTAAACTCGCGGAAAAAGGTCGACCCCATTTTACGCAAACCAATGAATGACGACTCTTGCATGCCTACCTCCTTGGCACATTTCCCCTTGCCATCTATTTCAATGTCTTCCGATTAAATGCAAATCCTCATAAACGCAAAACTTGTCGCATTTTACGTCGCCGAAAAGGCGAATTATCGTCATCATACCTATCGACGACTCGCCCTAACTTTTACGGTTCTCTTAAAATATTTAAGAAGTTGAGAAAGCCCTCAATTCGGAGATGACGCACAACTATATCTGCATGTAGTAATCGTTAGCTAGACTTTCTTACAGCTCGTAAAACAACAGGAAGAGCGGACAACTCATTTCTCGAAAACTTACGACAAGTACGCGGAGGATTAATTTGATGAAAATTATGCCGAAGGATAAGTAAGGAACCGGTGGTCGTAAAATCAGTTAAGATCCTCAATCAACCACGAACGTGTGTATACCTCCGGGATATTATACAAAGTTTCCCGTCTAGCGTGGTCATCGGATTTTTTTGTTAAGCAACGTGCCAGTCCTCCAGCCATGGAGTGGTTAACGCAATTCGAGAAGAGCGGACGCGTCCCGTCAGACGTAGGACGAGAGAGGTCTCTTCCTTTCAAATCGAGGAGGGTCCACTCCGGCGTGAACGTCCCTCTTTGTCCAGTTGGCCCGGGTCCTCGTGGAGGCCGGGTTATAACGACGCCCTCGAGCAGGAGGGTACCTATCTCGTCTCCAGGCCTCGTTCGATTCCACCCGCCGAGTGACGCAATTACAACGTCAACATCGCCGAGCAGCTCGGCTCGGAGATCGGCCCTGCCACGTCTAACCGGAGAACGATTTCCTAACGCGAACTTCCCACCGGGAACTTCAGCCTGCGGTCTCGGAAGGGGGTGTAGGGCCTGGACACCCCCCCCCCTCCCCGTTCTACCTTAATTGGCCCTCGGCGGGTGACTGGCTGACTGGCTGGTGTCGCTGCTTCATTACGCAAATTGACTGACCGTATAAGTGCCGCTACCGAGACAGCTCCTCACGACAAAACCACCACTTACTCTTATAGCTTCAATCTCATTTTCCTCCGACTTGCTGCCCCCGCGCATCGAGATAAAGTTCGTAAAAAGATACGTAGCGCACATATCGCTGATGCAAACCACTTAAATTGTGTGTAGTTTGCGAACAATGTTATGCAAATTTTTACTACGGTCACTTGATACTGTTATCGCGAAAATGTAATTGCGGAAAATACTATTTATTATATTACTTATTTGATTCGCGGTGTGAAATCTTGTTCCCCTTTATACGTGTATCTGTGATAGTATACCGACTTCGATGTGAGTAACTTTACGAGAATTCGTATTTAATTGTATTCGAAAGTACGTTCTATAAGCTTTCATCAAAGTTCAGGTCTGTGTAATCTAATACGGAACCTGCATCGCGAAGATAAAAACTTAATGAACGACTTACCTTCGCTTCGCCATAAATTAAGTTATTTATGAATCCTCCTCGTTTTCAGCATCAGCGTGCTGAAATTCCGAAAATATATTAGAGAAAAGTTTGAGAAAATTGCGAGATAAATTCGCGAGAAAATTCCCGGAGATAGCCGAATCGTGCAATAGAACATAATAAATTTTTTGCCAAAAATATTGACGCACGAGGATGAAGTTACCAGGTAAACAGGATTTTGCATTAACCACTAGACACGGAAAGAAGTGGCCACTGAAGGGAAAGGAGGTGGGGGGGGGGGGCGACGAACGTAGATGGGTGAGAGGGTGCGTAGGAGAATAAAGGGCGGACAGGTATCTCAACTTTTCTCATATCGTTTCACGTTCGTTATTACGCGGCGAGTTGCCGCGAAGCGGATGAGTAAAATTAATGGCTCCCATTTGGAACTATTCCCACGGACTTTTTTTTTGCCCTCTTTGCCCCTCAGCATCCCCCGGCCGTCCCTGACTTCCACGTTCACACGTTAACGTTATACCAGCGGGATTTATAATTAACGCTAGCGCGTTCCTCGTTCGGTGGCCGATCGCCCGGCGCCGTGTGAACTTTTATCAAATTACTCGCGCACCGTGTACGCTGACTTTCCGGCGGCTACGTTTCCACGTTTCACTCGATCGAACGTAGCCGGAATTATTTATCGTCCTACGATTATTGATATACGCCGGCGATTACTTAATCCATTTCCCATTACGTGCAACGAATCGCACTCCCGCGGCTTTTATTCCAGTTGCTCGCCGATGATTTCCCGCTACACGGAACACGCGGTTCGCTCTGATAGACCATTAGCGTCGTTTAATTTTGCAGCGGCCTTAATTTTATTCATACGTGGCGGGCATTTTCGCCAGATCATGTAAATCCAATCTCATTCCGTCTGTGCTTTACTCACCCCCCGTCCGAAGGTAATAAAGTGTGACCTATGCAAACGAATTAATTGGATTATTATCTCAGCAGCGCCAGATAAAAATCCTTCTCCGACAGTTTTCCAAGCGGTTGCTTCATTCATTAAGTGCGGCCGTGATGTGGCGAATGTGACAGGGACAGTTTTTTTTACTCCCAAAGCAAAAGGAGAATCATCTGATAAATAACGGCAAGGAGCAAGGAAAAGCTTCGTCGCTGAACAGAAACTGTGTCGCTTCGTCGATGATGTATGAGACGGATAACTCCGAGGGGTTGCCTATGTAATTCATTCGCAGCTCTGATAAGAGTTATTTATCGATCCTTTTTTCCGCAGGGACGAGCGTGCGAAGACTAGAAAAGAAAGTCAATGGTAAACACGAGCTACGCACAGAAACTTAGCACGACCCTGTCCTCTCCTCGTAATAAATTCAAACCTAGCTCTTTACATTACATTACTCCCCTAACACGTGCCGCGAGACGCATTAAAATCAAAATAAGCAAAGTTCAAAACCACCGTTGCCAACTATGTATATTGTTCGAACGAAAGGTATTGCCCAATTTCTACTCTTTCTTCTCATTAAACTGCGAAACGCGCTGTGCAATTTACTCTTGAACAATTTTACAACAACGTCCCGTTATTACATAATTTTAGGAAGGTTGCAGCGGCGTTGGAAAATGATGCAATCAATGGCGAGCGTCGGTGAAATTGCTCGTATAACGGCTGAAGCAGGCAATAATCAAGCTTCATTGTTTCTGAAGGCGACGTACGAAACGATAACATAGAGTAGCGATTGATAGAGAGGAGGGGGCAAGACGGTAGGTCCGATCGATTAGTTTGCCTACCAGGAGTGCCTGTGGTACCTGCGGTACCGGTGCGGAGAGTGCCTTAATTAATCCTAGAGAGGGAAGATATATATCTAGCGGTGTACCTGTGGTCAGCATAGATTGTATTTCGCGGATAGTTTGTGGACACTGCACGAACACCCACCCCCCTCCCACCCGGCCCTCTTTTACGATCGTTGGAAAATATGTGACCGTTTTTAGACAATCACCATCGAGTCAAACTTATCAATACTTTTGACATTCAACTGACATCCTTTTTATGTGCGTAATGTCGATTGCATATATTCTTGCCTTTTGTATTAATCGAATTTGCGAGCACTGCATAACTTCGAAATTGATTGTTTGGTTTACTTAATCTTTTTATCTGTACTCACTCTTTAGTCTTCAATTAAAAATATTCGCGTGAAACGGCACACTGTGTAAGGTAAACGCTTAATAAGGACTGGTGAGAATTGCGAAATTTCGTTCTGTGTAGAGAAAATGATTACGCGAGAAGAGATGGTTGGATATTAAACTGCATCGCATTGCCAATGGCAAATATGACTTTTCCGTGAATTATTGCAATCAAAGTGCACATTTGTAATGCTAGTTGGAATTTAACGAGCCTTTGAATTTCATGAATCGATATCAGTTCGTTTCCTCCGTATAAATTTTCGATAAAATGATAGCATCGAGGTACTTCGTATTTCTGGCAGGCACCGCTCAGAGGAAAAACAAAAAGTTCGCATTAGTTCCTTTCCTCTTATCGACCGTGCAGTCTCGTTAATAAAGCTAAAACCTGCACAGAGAAAGGTATTTCAGCAAAGAACCGTTTACTGCCCGATAGCTGAATAAATGTACGTTGATGCTGAAGGGGAACGTTTTACATTAAATGCCTTTCATTCGTACAAAATAAGACCACGATACTTCAAACTTAAATTCTTCGTTTCTGCAAATTTCTTTGACACCTATTAAATCTCGTCTTTCACGAATTAATAGTCTTCGTGGAATTCTTCAACGTAGAATGGTCGAATGTTTACTTTAACGACAATGGGTGTACACCTATTTGTGCACGTTGGAATCGGAAGGCAGCCATTGTCCTGATCCTCGCGGGTAGGGCGCCATAAACTCGGATAACTGAGTTCTTAAAGACATCCGCATGGCCGGGAACGACGTTAACTTCCGCTCTGGCCTTCGTACGAGGCTGGCTTTTATTAAACGTGCCGCGCTGGAAATTAGGAACGAGCCGGGGGACGTGGCGCGAGGGACTGGAGGGTAAAAAGGGAAAAAGGAGAACCCGCGGCACTAATTTCTTTATGAGATACGATAATCCCTCGCAACGCGCGCGTACGGCAACGGACCAGCCGAGCAACGAGATGACACGTAGGCGCAGCAGCGGCGTTAATTAAATTAAAAAACATTGTATGCGCATTATACCCGTCCGTTTATCTGCAACGGCCGACGGAATACGACGGGCCAAGGGGACGGCAAGAGGGCCAAGGGGACGGGGTATGAAAAGCAGAGGGTCGATGGGCCAGCAGACGAGAACGCTACGGAGGAGCTACCTTTTTCACAATTAATTCGACAAGGTTCCGCAGGCGGAAAGGAAGAGGGTCCAACGCGAGAGCATCGAGTCCTCGCAATATCCGTAATGGGAATTAATGAGATTATTGGAATGGCTCCGACGTGAAGAGAAAAAATGGTTTCCCCCCAACCCCCGCAGCCCTGACGAAGGGATTGCCATCTTCGGGCATCTACGACGGGAATACTCCCGCTTTGATTATTAGTTCCCGTTGATTTATAAATTGTCTGAGCGCTCGCCCCCCACTCCCCCACCACTTCTACCGTCGTCGTTTCACGGCGACCTGAAGCTGACAGAATTTCATCGGCAGGAGATTCTTTATAATTTTCCTTTACGAACCGGCCGGATGATTTTAAACGACTAAGGAGTTATATACACGATCGCTTAATTAAATTATAAAGAACATCCAACGTAAGAATACCCCACCCACCTCGACAAGGTACACGATTTTTTTAACTATGCTGTTAGTTTTTGACGAACACGAACCATGGAGAATGATACTTTTGCCAAATAAAGATCGTTCATAAATAAATATTGAACTTAATTTCGTATGGATTAATTACAGGCGGTTAGTTGTCTTTGTTAAGTACTGTTATATGTTAATTAAATGAGGTGTAAAATGATACACGAGAATAATAATTATCATGTGTTCAGTGGAAACTGGTTTGATTTATCAATGATGCAGTATCGTAGTAATATGTTCTCCCCTTACACAGTAATACATGTTTAATGCAAATAGAATGATATGTATGTAATTACGTTTCTACGAATTAACATTGCTCACTATCCCAACGAGAAGTGACCTTCATAAATTCGATTATGTCACTTATCAAAATGTTCCCTTTTCAGTCTAATTTTCAAGGGTTTTCCGAAATTTCATCTTATGGGATTAGTAATATCGATTACACGATTCTTGGTTCCGAGTTTCGTGGAATGAAATCCTGCACTTTCATTTCTTTCCCATTTCTACGCTATTACTCTCGACTCGTTCGACGTCCTTCCCTCTTCCTTTTCCTGCGTCGTTTTGCTTGGTCGCCGTTATTTTCCTCATTTTCCTAATTCACCGGCGAATGGCCGTAGACAAGCCGTCGGCTATTGGCATAACGCTTGACAATAAAGTTTATGCCCCTCGTGCAAACCAGGGATCCCTACATTACGACCTAGACAATCGTTTATTGGACGGTGCGCACGGGCTATCGAGCATTAATAATGCTAATCGTGTGTATATGCCATCGGCTCATTAATTAATGTCGCACGACGATTGTATTCCGTAAACAATGAAAATTGTACGTGATTGCGGGCAACGTGCTATTGCAAACCCATTAATAATTACCTCATATAATTCACGGATCGACGATTAATTCATTTATCGCTACGCCGGACGTCCTGCCTCGCCCTTATGAATTGAACACCGTATTTTCGCGCTTCACCAGGCGAATTTATTTAAAATACATTCTTTATACCGAAACTGGAAGAGACAGATGAACGATAGCCAACGTTTATATCATTGTTTTTAATCTAAGCCCAGTGTTTTTTCTCGAAAAAATTTGAGTTATGAAATGAATACTCCCGTAGCGTTGCTAGTTTCAATTTTATGTAGGGATCGTTGGTGAAAGTTTGTTAAATAAACACACAGAATGGGAGAAGATCGTTTCTATCTCAGAAGGAGCTCTTTTGTCCTGCGTATTTGTTTCGCGGGAAGATCGATGGCGGGCCGGGGGGAAGGAACGCAATAAGACGCGGCCGCGCGGCCCGATATTTTCACGTCAAGTACGTAAAACGTCGTTTCCCTGAGGTACGAATCGAAATGACGCGGGCATTGCGCGGGGCGTAGTAGTAGGCAGCAAGCCGGTGACTCGTTCCGGGTTGCCGCATTCGACGATAATTGAACGATTCAATTTCCACTGTCAGCCGCGGCCGACACTCCTACGGCGGCGTCCTTCGGCCTCGTTGAATCGAGCCAATCAACAAAACGACCCTTAAAGATCGCGAATCGTTGCGCCGTATATATCGGCGCAATTTCACCTTTCCTCCAACTTCCGGTAGAATTTCATCACCCCTTCCCCCCCTCTGCGCGCGCGAACGTCGACCGCTTCGCCGGTGTTTCTCGTACGGTCCATCGACGATAATTACTATTCCCCCGGGTACAAGGTGTAGAGGACAAAAAAGTACTGCCTGTCCAATCTACTCACAATGCGTCATTCTTAATTCGACCTACGACGGGGCCGGAGTGAAATAGCGTCGGGGGAAAACAGGTCAGATTGTTGATGTAACACAAATTGATAAAGGATAATAGAAGCGGTGAAAAGAAGCGAGGGCGGCTTTCCCCGCGGACGGCCATTGTCGGTAAACTTATGGAAAAGTTTATGAGAGAAATATACCTTAAGAAAAAGTCGGATCTGTGAAAGAGCCGCAAGGAGATGAAGAACAATAAGATCTTCCGGGGGCGAACCGCTCCCCGAAGACGTGGGAAGAGGCTCAAGTTTCTAGGCTGCCTTATCAACGACTCTGCACGCACGACGCACAACCGACCATTTATCACTCATAACGGCTCGAGTTATGAGCAAGCAGCGAGCTTCGACGCTGTACGTCGTTAAAACGTCTGTTCTCATTACGCAACTACGCCACTGTTCTTGAAAATACATTAAACGCAAAGTTTCACGGAGAGTAGTGCTTTACTGTACGGAATTTCATCCGCTGCTACCGACGAAATTATATGCTTATTCCCCTCCCGGGAAATATACACCACGTATTTATTCGATATCAACGGTCCCGGCAAATCCTAATCCAGTACACCAGCAATGGACACTGATTTAATCCTTTCAACGTACAGTCCTTTCAACGTAGAGCTCATTTTTCCAGTATAATTATTGCCTTTACATCGAAATAACATTACACGTTAGGGAATCAATACTTTGAACGGCAAAAGAATGTCTTTCGAGTCCTTCTTTGACTTGCTTTTTGGAATTTCTTTTTAGTGTTTTCCCCGGTAGTCTTCACTCTGCTTTGTTCCTCTTCCTCGACGTCACGCCTCACTCATTCGGCGAATTCTCCCCGGCGGCGCGGGAGGAGAGATTAAGTCGTAGGCGCCCGGGAGAACGAGGAATCGCGCTGGCACAGACGGCCGTTCTCATTTCCATAGCAACAATCCGGGCGAGCACGTTTTCCAAATTAACCCGCGCTCTACGTAGAATTAACCTGACTTCCCTGTCCGTTTCTCCTTCCTGTTGCGCGTCCTCTTCCTCTTTCTCCCCCCCCCCTCTCGTCGCTACTCTTCCCTCTCATCCTCTTTCGCTGCTTACATGCCCTTCCATTCTGGAACCCGTTTGCGTTAAAGACACGCAACGTTCGTGCATTAAATCTCGTCATTAATGGACGATCAAACGACCCTCGTAAGAGCTCGGCAGCATTCACTGATAGTTTGGCACTTATTAACAATATTTGCACAGTTGAGCGTTCTCAATTAGCCGTCCAATTATTTTTGCTCTACGAATACGCATGATCCTGCTGGAGGTTCTACGGAGGAAAATGGAGGGTAAGGCGAAGGTAAACCCGACTGATAGTGGATTACGGTGTGACGTTTTGGAGGGAATTCAATAAAGCTCCGGTCCGTTAGGAAGCCAGAACCTCATCTTTCGAGGGTCTTAGCAGGGAGGCCGCGCGAGCGCGAATCGGACGAAAGGGAGACGGTACAAGGCCGGCTGGTTTGGCTAGTGTAGGTGGTAGGTAGGGTCACTCTCATAAACCGAGTAAATCGAGCTCCTTGCCCATAAAACTCCAAGGATCTCTTTGTGCGACTCCCCGGCTCCCTCGGGCGGAACGTGAGGTAAGACAGTGATACGGAAGAAGCTAACGGAACGAGATAGAGAAAACTGGCGCGCATTAAGGAGTACCGGGCAAACGGCCGGGGGTGGAACGAAAAAGAGACGACTGAACCGTTCCAAAATGAAGACCAGAGGATGAGGGAGAAGAGATAGGCGCGAAAACGACCAGACGAGGCGAAAGGGGAAAAAATGTTGGCTAATAATCGATAAGGTAAGGACTATTTTTAACATGTTTTACCTATGACCAAGGAGTTATCATTTTTCCGGATCACGGAGGTTTCTTTTTCTTAAAGCGCATCTCTGGTATACGCAAGGGAAAAGGTAAATAACAGGAAGAGGGTAAAAGAAACTGAGAGAAGGCGGAATACGGAAAAGCGAAGGGAATCGAAAAGTCCGAAACCTTGTGGTCGTGGCTGTTTTACTTTCAATGAATTGAATCTCTTTCTTTATCCGTCCTCGTATCCATTCTATTGTTTCACTTTAGCTGCCTCGAAGCTTGCCAGAGCCACGAATTTTACGCCAAACACGTGCTGTCTTGAATTAAAGACAAGCATTTCCAACGCAACGCCATATACTCGGCCCAAAGGACTTCCGTATATAAACACGTCCGTTCTCTTGCTTGAAACATGAACGAAAAAGTCATAAAATTCTACCGCGAGCCATCGAAGCGTATATTTTTGAAAATGATCGTTACGTGCACACAGCTCAGGCAACAAGGGAATCGATATGACTCGGGGGAAGGGGGCGTGGAAAAATTTGATGGAACTTGGGCAATCCGTCGTTGGAGATCGAGGAGACCCGGTGATATCGCAGGAATCGTGGGGAAATCCGATTGCCGGTGGCATCTCGATTCGTGGGCCATTATATAGGCATACGGATGGAGAGGAGACGACTGGCGACGAGTTAGCTCATATCAGCACGGTTCGCGACTAACAGGAAACGCATACATACCGCTCAAATTGATTGGAACTGTTCCCGGCTGATATCTCTCGTTCCTGGATGGTGAGGGCTGCGCCAGGCCGAGATAGACGTGGACCGCAGCACCTTGCCCTGCCAAGGACGAAAGAGCGAGATGAAGAGAGGAGGAAGAGGACGGAGGGGGTGGGGAGCCGAAGATCCAGGGCTTTGGGGAAGGTTAGTTTATCCGGGGCTATATCCGTAGACCGGCCCCGTGTTTACGGAGCGCGGCCCGTACGACGAGGGGTTCTTCCCTGGAATTAATTTCGAAGCTTCCACCGAGAGCACCACTCACCTCGCTTATCGTATCACTCGATGCGAAGGCGTATTAAGCACTCGCTGGCCATCTCTGAAAAGTCTTCCTTGTTTACTTATTAACGACGCCAGGAGGTACCCTGCACTCAAACCGTCCGATGGGACTTAGGAGGACGGATTCCGAGGCACAAACTTTGAAGATCCGGAGGAAATTGTAAAATTCCAATTTTATCGCAGACAGGGTCATCGGTGACAGAAAAATTTAGATAATAAATATATCGGTTATAAATGTAAGTCGTCCCTCCGTTCTGTATAAAAAAATAGGGTTCAAGGAAGAAGTCTTCCAGGCAATTGTAATTAATGTATAGCTCTTCCCTTTTGTTTCTTAACTGTGCTCCCGGAAATTTGTGGTTAATGTAGCGAAAATTTCGAAATCAATAACGGTTTATGTTTACATTCTCGTACGACTTGCTTGTCGCATGTGCTTATTGATTATTCCTGGCTGGTTGACAATAACGTAGCTGCGACGAGCCGCGGTTTATACGCCTCTCGATTCAACGACTCGGATAACCATTGGCGAAATTCGAAACACGGATTATGTTCAAGAGGCTTCGTGAATATTCATAGAACGTACATATCGATATATTTATAATGGTACCGCGTGTAAACCATCGTTCGTGTCCTGTATACATTTTATACGAAAGCACTATTTGTCAATCTGGACAGCCTGTCTACCGCAAAAAGTGATCACGACAGAAACGTGCTCATAGCGACGGCATTTCATAAAAAAGATTTGTCAAATGTCGGCCAAGTCAATGAGAAAATTTGACAATAGCAAAGGGCCTCGCGTTGGATCGCATAATTTTTCTACTTTCAGTCTGAATTTTCCTTACGTACTTACATTCATTTATTCGTAATAATATTTAGATTTTCTTGCGTGATCGGGTAAAACTTACCGAAGCTCAAGGAGCAACCCTTACGTGGATAGAATTGAAATCCTCGGTTCGTCATTAAATCCGGTTTATCCGCGCCTTTATCCGAGGGAAACCTTCGGTACACATTCGACCGGTTGGAATTTCATTGCGGGAAAGTCTTGCGGACAGTAAAGGCGCTCGTGGAATCACACTCCATCGGATCGGACCTGGGAAATCTCCTCTCAGCGGAATAGAAATTTCCCACCTCCGAAACTTCCAATCCGGCATTTCCGATTCAACGCGTAAAACCAATAAATTTTTGTCCCATCGCTTACAGAGAAAAATATATAACTAGCATTTTTTGTGAGAATATTTTATTCGCATGAACTCGAGTCGTTTTTCTTTGACGATCTTCTAAGAGAAAAGCACGGGAAGCCTTAAGCGAAAATGGGTGCCAGCCGTGGCTTTGGCCGTTTTATATGACGTGCCCTGGGTAATTCCCAGTGCGAAACTGTCCGGGCGACGAGCCCCGGAACGCTCTTTTTATTTCTCAGTTGGATTTACGGCATATTCCTCCCCTCTCTTATCTTCCCTCTCCCCCTCTCGCGCTTCTGCTTTACATTTCCATCTTTATTGTTCCATATCCTAAATTCCTCTGGCATGCTTCTGACGCGTAAAAGCACGGCTTCAATTGCGTACGTATTATTTACTTAAACCTTACTGCATGGTAAATTCAAAGACTTTCTCTCACGTCCTACGCTGACGGATCAGAGAGCGAATTTACGTTTATATTATCGGTGAACATGCCTGTATCGTGCGTGAAGGATCGTGAAAAAGACCGACCGTAGGCAGATCTATCGTATGAATTCTCATCCCGCAACTCTGCGTTTGACTGGACGTGATGACTCGGCGCTCGTGATGAATACCGATATTCGCGTATCGGTGGCAGCTTGGAAATCATGCGAAACATTTAAACGAACCGGATCGAAAGAGGGAATAAGGTAAACACGGGTACGATACACATAGGTACGTACGTCGATAGGGTGAAAAAACCACTTTCCAATGGGTATTCGGTATTTAATTACGAACACGGTGCGGCCTGTCGGGGAAATTTGACAAACGGTAAATGCAAGATCCTGGGGAAAACCGTAAGGGAAACGAAAAAGAGCTTCCAGAAAGTGTTCGATTGAATTCTCGACGATATAATCCTTTGTATGAGCACAGTTAACGATATACCTGTAGTATACGATAAGTGTATTAAATGTATCCAAGGTGTTTCACATTATACCGTCCCTTAAAAAACAATCTTTTATTGATCACTTTAAAGATAAATAATTTCTTCGTGTGCAAACTAATGTTTTTACGATTATACACAATGCACATCAAGTATAAACCAATACTATTAAATATTATTTTCGTTGAAGGTATATATTATTGGCTATATTTAGCGTTGTTTTTATGTGATAAAAACATAACGAGGAAATATTTCGCAGGCAAATATTTGAAGAGGGAAAATGGAGTGGAAAAGTAATTCGAGTAAAAAACGTATTGGCGAGGCAGTGGAATCTGGAAAACAACGTAGAAAGCAAGGCCATCGAAGGTAACGATATCGTCGAATATTGCTCCGCAACACAGTGAAAACAAAAATATCAAAAGCGGAAAATGATGGGGAATGCGCGCCGGTGCGCAGCGGACCCGCTGTAAATACTATCAGGATTCGGATATCGACAACGCGAATGAAACAAATAGTCCGTTCGAGCGGATCAAACCCATCAGGGAGTTTAGTTAACTTTTTTAATGAAACTGCGAATCGAACGAACACTCCCGGACGAATTAGTTGCACGTACGAGCTCGTAGTCATATTTAAGGGTACCGCGGCGAAGCCCGAATTGGCAAAAAATATCAGATTTTGTTACGATTCGTTTGGGAAGCGATGTTTTGTTTTTGCCCCAGCAGTTTGCGTTCGCATTCACACGTGGGTTAATTGGTTCTGATTTCACTGTAATGTCGGACGTTCGGCGCGAGGGCGAAATGCAGATCGAAGATTCTACGTGCCGTAAGATCCAATTAGGAAGTCATGTAGGATACGGCAAGGGTAATACAGCGAGTCGGTGGCAAAGCTTTCCGGAAATGCCGTAGGAAAAGATACTCGAAGAGCACGGGCCCGTTTCACAGCAGGTGCTGCCAAGAATATTGGATAAAACTTTCTCGGGCCGCGTAGAAAATAATTTCACGAGCTGGCAAGGACCACGATGTTGCCTCTCTCAAACACGCGGCACTTTCCAACACGTTTTCTTTGTCTTCTCGTTTCGCCCTCAGTTACCACCCCCGGTCTGCCTTCTCTCTTTTCTCCGATCTTCCATGTCGGCGGTGAAACTTATCCCCGACCAGTGCGAATCTTCTCGACACGTCGTGTTCTCTCTGTAGACAAAACGGCCAGCCAACGTCACCTGGCACTTAACATATATGCAAAACTCCATCTTCGACCGTCGTATGGACGAAACTTTACTCTTTCCGCCATACGTTAATAGAACGAACCACCTGACGATCAGTCCCGAAGCCAAGTGTATTATCTACGAGTCTTCCTCACGTAAATGCTGTGAGATATTCCAGCTCTTACTACTTAAAGTCACAACAATCTATTCCCTCAACGGAATATCGTAGTAATTAACTTATCAACACCCTAGTAATTTTTACGTTACAAGTCATTTTGTTACCAGTCATTTCTACTTGAAGAAGATTAATACGTTTCCCTGTACATAAGGATATACCACTCAAATATCGCGGAGACGTATCAGGTAGTGCTCAATAGAAGGTATATCGTTGCAGTGGATAGAGCAATACACGTTTGGTTTAATCGGCCAGTAGAAATTCGCACTGTCAACGATCCCGAGATGAAGCCCGACATCAGCAAACTCGCTAGCTATCTACCGGGCATGGGTGAATTTCCATGCGAGTGCACGCGTCTATACGGACGATCATCGAGAACACGAACATGGGCTATCCGGTTTACACTGGAGACATAGTTAATACTTACCGTTAAATACGTACCGTCGAAGCCGACCTCCAGCGAGGCGACGGCACACCATTAGCATCCGCAATACAGCCTGACATTCCTATCCTGTGGCACTCTGACTGCATGCTCCTCAAACCGCTTCATCCCTTCAATTACGTCATTTACTCCCGGGCCAACCCTCGCGCTCAACTAAGCTCCTCTCCATGTAACGAAATAATCAGTTATCGATCAGAAATGAAGGTTGTAAAAAATGATGTTAACAAATCAATCTAAATCAAGCGAACTTCCACTTCAGTTATGTCTGTATGTTTAGTCACGTTTTGATTTTTTAGACTGTTCACTTATGAATGAAATTTATGTAACTGAGAGATTGCTTATCACTGTCCTTAAGATGCGTCCTGGTTACTTGTTGCAGTATTAACGAGGAAGTTTAGCTGTACGGTGTGGCCATTGACGCAAACTAAAGCCTTGTGAAGCGCGGAAGGTGCGCAGGTGCTGAAGGACATCGTGTTTAACAGGTCATAAATGTGGGTCCCATCCAAGATGCGTTGCTGTGGACACCTTCGAGGAACATCTTACACCATCCACGTTACCTTGTATCCCTGCCTAAGGTCTCTAAGCTATTATCACTGAAACGCTTTGTAAAGTGAATATCTTCTGGACTTACGAATACCGGCTTTTCCAACTAGCTTGATTCGTAAAGGTTTCATTCAGTTTTAGACTTTGAATTTTTATTATTTATTTATTTATATAATACAGTCTCTGTTTCACATCGCAGGTTGTCTGAATTAACTAACATCCCATTGTTGAGCCTAAATCTCGTGACTTAATTTCGTTTTAAATCCTAAATAAATTGATATATTCGTATTCCGTGCATAGTACATTATTTTCAGGAATAGATGACGCCCCTTTGTTTTTTTAAATATAAATGTGCTATTAATTTAATTAGTTTCATCGACAGAAACCTTTGACGATTTCACTTTTTTCGATTTTTGCTTGATGCCATTTTGATAGAATGTTCGAAATTGTTCGTTAATGCCGGAGCAAATGTTATGTTCTCCAAACGTGATTACACGATTTCCAGGAAGATTTTAATGGTTAACATTGTCGAGTGACCAATGACTGCATTCATTGCGAGAAGGAAGGTGCGAGGAGTGGTAAATGACGCGATAAGCCAGACCGAAAGACTCGTATATACACGACACATCCGCGTAGTTCTTTGGCGGGAGAAAAGGTATACCTCGAAGGTACATTAATCAAGGCGAGATAAAGAGTTGCTGCGGGGACGCGAGAGCCGAATACATACACATCCGCGGCAAACAAAGCGTCACAAAAGAATTTAATTTCGCCGCCCGCGATAAAAGGAAGCCACGCGATTTTATTTACTTGCCGGCGCAATGTGACCGCCCTGAAACGGAACGATGAATTACCCTTAAATACGCGAAATTCGTCTCGTCGCTATCCTCTCTGCCAACCCCAAAGCCTTCCACGTAATTAACGGCGTTTCTACTCTTTCGTTAATTTACAAAGCTAGATAGCTTTGAAGGGTATTCTTTATTCAATGTCTTTACACCAGTTGCAACTGTGAAAATGCGAGAAACGGCTTTTTAAATCATTTACAAAATGGTGGACAAACGAATTTCTTGGTCAGACTCATACGCGATGATATAAAATATTCTTTAGCCGCCAAAATATAAATGGTACGATGTTTTTAAAATATACACTTCACGGTTAAAAGAACGTATTTTTCTAATAACTTTTCCATGGCCATGAAATACCCGCGAAAATAATACAAAAACGTGATATAAGTAAAATATAAATAAGCAGTTGAAAGTGATGATAAATATCATGTATTTTTGTAACATTAGAGGACAAAGAATAATAATTCCCGTAGATATTTATTTTTATTTTCTATTTTTATGGAAACTTGCGTCCAAATTGTAATGTGAAGGAACTTTATCAAGTTTCGCGCCACGCGCCTACAGTCGTAATCGAGTAGTCACTAACAGGGTCGTATCATGTTATGGGATGAAAAAGTTAAAAGTAAAAGTTAACAAGAAACATTTTTAACAAGAAACAAGTTAACAAGAAACAAAAGTTAACAAGAAACAACAAGAAACTCCGTCAATTTAATGAATAAATCATATTAATTGTGTATATGATATACTTCACAGTATTTTTCAATATACAATCTGCGAGACTTTGTACTTTCTCTTCTAATTTCTATTACTATACAATACTGATTTCCTGAATAAGATATTTAATTATTCATTATATGTAGCATTGTAGAAAATTACAGGAATTTGTTTACAAAGTATAAGGATAGTACTAATAATAATGTTTGCAAATTTCATGGGGATTTCAGGAAAGTTTCTGAGCATAATCTAATCATGACCATGTGCGAATCTTCTATGTTGGCTGCAATGGCACCAAATTTAAAAAATTTTGAATGTCCGTTTATTCGAAACGATTGAGGTTGTACAGTCTTCGAGTGTCCTGAAGTGTGTACGGTTCAAAATGATGGACATTATTGATCATTTAAAAGCTGCTTTACAAAATTTCGATCCATCCATAGTAATTGATAACATTAGTTTATCTTTTGTAGAACAATTGCTACCACACTATTCAAATCAATCATACCTGGTTGTCTACAAAAATGTAAATATAATATGTGACATTTCGTTAATATTTATTTTAGTGTGATAATTTCACCTTTTGAGATACGGTTTACCGTAATAGAGGTTAAATGGTCTTGAATGTATCATCTTACAGAAAAAAGAGTTTCAGTTTCTCTACCACTTATATACAGAGACTGTAGCATGCCTAACTGTAAGTCACATATGTAATACTATTGAATTTTACACAGTTTATTTCCTTTCTGTAATAGGCATCTCCTTTAGAAACAAGTCCAGAAGAAACAAACAATGCACCTATAGAAGAAACGGAACCAAGACTAGACGTCACAGGATCACCATTGGAATATTCATTTGGCAAGGAAAATTTTGATGATTCCATTATTCAAATAAAAAACACCTGGAAGAAAAAAGAAGAAACTTATTTACCATTAAGTAGAATAACAGCTAGGTAAATAGAAAATAATACTGATAAATAGTCTTTGTTATTATTTAATTCTAAAATTATTTTTTAATTTAGCAATGTACTAAATGTATGCCTCGCTAATTTGAATGACAAATACCATTTGCCAATATTTGTACTTTGTGATTGTAAAGACAATGAAAACACTCTTTTAATTTGTGCTATTGATCATGAAGAATGGTTTACTACTGTACATGTCTCTAATCGTGGCATAAAAAGGCTTAGTAAAATAAACCGTGAATGTGCAAATAAACAACTAATTCGGGAACATCGAAAAACATCATCATATGCACGGGAACATGAGGTAGAGAGTTTAATCAGAAATTATTTATAATACTCATTTTTTACTTTGTGTTTTATATATTTCTTTCAGGTCAATGTATCCATCTTAAGTGTGTTCGAACTGTTTGGAAAACAAGAAGATACAACAGAGAATAGTACAAATGTGAAAAGTAATAATTTCGAAGGTAGTTTGAGTGTTGTAGTAAAGTCACATAATCTGACCTTTAACGTGCCTCTAATAGAAATATGTGATAAAACTTTTGTAAGTATTAAACAATACATTTAAGTAAAGAAGGTTACAAGATATACTGAGAAATACTTATCTTTTTAGGTAATTCAAATCATTGCAGGAGGGACAGATAGTCTTTTTAATCAATTATGGAAGCAAATGATACTACTAGACCAATATTTAAAAATATTACATAGTTACAAATCCAGTAACAAATCTTCACTACAGTACAATGTAAAACCTTTGGAATTCCCAAAAGACTTTTCATCTTCTTATACAGAGGTATATGCTTATTGCTGTAGATTAGTCAAATTAATATCTGTTAATTATACACTATATTATAAACAGGATTACGAGAAAACGGTGAAGAAGTTGAATCTTCTGCTGAGCGGTGATCTTAGTTTCAGAACACCGCTGTCATCATCGGTACCTGTCGACAACTTCAATGATATACAAAAATGTAGCTCAGAAAATGTGGACCTCAAACTCAAGGAGCATATAGAATATATGTTCTTTAGACCAGACTTGGACTTTACCGATTATCTATGGGAATTACTAGCGCGTAAGTAAAACAATACATACCGTGTGAAAGATTGAAGGATAATGTATATTGGTTTTTTAGATATTAAGAGCCACGCGGAAATGACAGATTGTCTTTGCAGTGTATTTGAAAATATGTTAAAAACTGGCGACCAACCAGAGGTACTTACTTTATTGGTAATAATGGAAAGTTACCGCATATGACCGTCAATTTTACTTACAGTTAAATTCGACAAATGGCACAAGATTCGTTCAAACTGTACGTGAATTAAATAATCAACAGACATTTTCTCATCTACTAATGGGTAGTACACCCTTAGAACTTGTAATAGACATGGGATTCGAAAAACTAACTAGAGATTACATGTATCTTGTGATGAACTCACGGTTAATCAATGGATGTACTGTACGAAGTAAGCTTTATGATGTATCACACGGGGAATATAGAATAGAAGAATACAGGTAATAAATTGTTATTAATTAAGCATTATCAAGTCAGTTGAATAGTGTTATATTTCTAGGCAAAAACTAATAACTTTGGCGCAGATACACATTTGTTTGGAAACAGTATTATTTGTACAAATGCACTTCGATTGCCCTACCGAAAACCTGCAATTTTTATTTAATCACACTTTTGAAGAAGTCATATACAATGATTATATGGCCCAGAGCTTCAATGAATTACGAGAAAATACCACCTTCACCTTTGCCTGTCCTGTTGTAAATAACTTGTTAATCGACAATGAAGTACACAGAAGGTAAATAAATTTATAGACTAAATCCTACAAATTGTGTGGACATGGCCGAAACATCACGAATATGTTGTGTGTGTGTGTATGTAACAGTGTCATATATATATGACACTGTTGACTATCTAATTTGCTACATATGGGACATCTCCAAACAGGAGTCCCTCCATGTGGCGTGCTACAATAAATTCCGAAAATGAGTTCTCCAAGTTGACCACGACTACGTACTATTCCAAAAGACCAATATTTCCGCCAAACATTTGCCCCCCTCCGTCGCAAGGTAAATATAACGTATTTGCCTTAGTACCCGTAGTGTTATCTCCATGTTTTTTAGGTGAAACGGATGTCGGAGAAGAAATTTATTATGCATCAGAAGCAACGATTCTATCCAGCAAGTGTTTAGCAACATAATAAAAACAAAATATTTTTGTATAGCTAGAGGTCCATGAAATATTGGCAATAAATTAATTTTTTTTATCATTTGCAACCTCATAGTCAAGATTTTCTAAATACCTATACTACGCTATTTCAATTCTGTCTTGTTTACACATTTCAAAATGAAATGTCCGGGCACATATAAAAATAGTAACACCGTTGAAGGTAGTGTTATGTATGAAGTGCGTCGCATGTGATCTGACATCACTCAAGCAGGGTCTCGTATTATGTGCATTACTATCTGCTATTAATGATAAAACATTAATTGTTTGTGATATAGTACTTGTAATTAAAAAATATGTTTATTTAGTTGACTACTCTAGTTCATATTATGCTTGTAGTATCCACAAAAACGGTTATAACCTATAAAGTAAAGGACTTGTTATATACAGTTTACTTTGCTTGTATACAATTTACGCCCGGCAATGGAGGCCGTGAATAATGTCCATGATAGAGGGTTTATCGCCGTGCATGTGGGTATGTTGCAAAAGTACACTGTTTTCTGTTATATACCCAGAATATTTGTATTCGAATCTGCCAGGTTTTCTGTTTATGTTGCTAGTCTTCATTATTGCTTGATATTCAACTTTTTGAGTTTATATTGAACAAGTGGCATACAATAAGCAGTTATATAAATAACATAAGACCTGCATTTACTAAAAGTCTGGTGTCAACAATATGCATATAATGGTGTAGCTTATATTTTCCTGCAGGGGCTGGTCAACATTCTCATAGACTTAGGGAAAAATATCAACAGCTATGTCGTGAAGCATGTAGAATGGTAAAACAATGTTATAATTAATGTCATTAAATTATGAAATAATTGTATTATTATGAAGCAAGCACGTATAAACCAATATGAAAATATTTTTCTAACATGATTTCAGGCAGTTCAGAAATTGCAAATGAATTATACTGCATTAGATGCTGCAGTGGAAGCTGCTATAATATTGGAAAATTCCCCATTGACTAATGCTGGTTATGGATCAAATCTTACTATAGATGGAAAAGTAGAATGCGATGCTAGTGTGATGGATGGCAAAGCTTTACAATATGGAGCAGTTGGTGCTGTTAGTGGCATAAAAAATCCTGTTCTCCTAGCAAAACATCTTTGTCAACAACAATCAGCCAAAATTGCCCATGGTCGGATTCCACCTAGGTATATTAGAATTCATCAAAATATATGTGATCTTCTACATAATCGGACAGATAAACAATCAGCGTTTCTGAGTTTCATTGTTTATCATTTCTAAAAGCTTATTGTACATCTTTGTTCCAGTTTTCTCGTAGGGAATGGCGCTCACGTATGGGCGCGGGAAATGCAAATTCAAACTTTACCACCTGAACAATTGATCTCAAGTATAAAATAAAATATGTTTCAAAATAATTGCTGTAGTTAATCTTTCGATACTATCGACGTACTTTGTTATTTGTTACAGTTAAAGCTCAGAAGATCTACAAACATTATAAACGGAAAATAGAAGATTGTGAGGTCAGCCAGATGCACGATAAAGTAAGAAAAAACTTACCCATAATAGTTTAAACTGCAAATTCATGTCTTTTAATTAGGAGTCTTACTTTTTCTACAGTATATGAGGAGGAGGATGGATACCGTTGGTGCAATATGCGTAGATGAACTTGGAAATATCGCGTCAGCATGTTCCAGCGGTGGAATAATCTTAAAGTATCCAGGCAGAGTTGGTCAGGTGTGTTAAGACAGTAGAATCTGAACGTCAAACGATTCACTGTAAAGTGTACTGACATGTTCGTTTACAGGCAGGTGTTTGGGGATGTGGTTCTTGGGCTTACAAAGACCTTCAGACACGTACAGCTGTCGGTGCCAGTACATCAGGCTGTGGAGAACATCTAGTCCGCACAACCCTAGCACGCACGGCAGCAGAATCTCTTTTACACGACCCTTGCCCAACAATTGCTTTACATCGTACCATGAATACAGACTTTATTGGTGAAAACTCGTAACTATTTCTGCCGATGATACTCAACTTTGCTTTTTCGGGATGATTGCAATAAACCACTTTTAGTTTGTCGCACGAGCGAAACAAATACACCATTGTTTTCGTAGAGTCGAGATTTCTTCAAGGATTAGACCAGAAACTCGGCGGTGTAATGGCCATTCGATATTCGGCACACGACGGAGTCGGCGATTTTTTATGGTCCCACACGACAAATTCCATGATTGTAGGATACATGAGTTCCGAAGACAAATCACCAGTGGTAAGTCAAACTAATAGTAATAATAATAATAACCTCACAAAGAAAATCTCTCTTCTATAATTTTAGAGTCGTACGTCAGTGTTGCCATCGCATGAAGTTGGTAAGAAAGCAATGGTGGAAGGAGTATGCTTTAAACTAAAAGATGAAGATGACTGAAAATATTTATACTATGAATTGTTTTGACCCCAAGTTTTTTTTATGAAACATTTTGTATACAAATAAAATTGCCCACTTTTTCTATAACTGTGACTAGATATAATACTCTGAAGAACTAACCCACCCTGATCTTTAACAATAGCAGATTCGTATACTGAGACATAATTTCACATACATTAAAGACATTTGGAAGATAATCTAGAGACTTCCAATTTCGTTGAATCTTTTGAGCTTTTCTGGAAAGACATCTTTAAATAGCACAGGATCTGCTCGAAATTCGACTGATTGTAGAGGCATTGTACCATAAATTGAAGAAAATCGGTTTATACATTGAGTACGCTCAACCATATGAGTTAAATCAGCAGATAACATTTCAGTATTAGTACATTCTGGGCATCGAAATTTTTTCTTTGGAGTTACCTGTGAAAACGTTTAATGAAAATAAATGCAGTTTCACATATACGAAATGTAAGTATAATACCAAATAAATTCTAGCTACTTCTCACCTTTATAGGCGCTTTACCCGTGACGTTTGCTACCAAAAAATTCATTGCTATATCCTCGCAATTCATATGTTCGTCAACCCACTCTTTAATATCTCCTGGCATTGCAGTTGTATACATATAATTCCAAAACTAAAATTAACGGCTATTTATTAAGACAGTCACGAGTTTTAATTTCGTGTGTGAATATTTGCGATAACGCACTTGAAATGTAGAGGACGGGATGCCATCGCAAAACTGGGAGGGATTGGAACTCCGAGGGGAAAATACATTACTGTACGTATCATACCTTATGATGAAATGCAGCACCAGTTAATACCATGGAAATGCTATTGGTCCACTCACTTTCGTATTTCCAGCAATTCGTTCCATTATCCCACGTGTGAATGCGTGATGGAAAACCTACGATTCGATCTGGGAATTCCCTCCAAACCTACAACAGTTCATCGGAATGTGAATTGTTTGAACAAACTTAGTACCATACTTACAGATTATTGCCTGTAAAATTTACGTAAGGAATTACAAAATTACCTCATATGCGAATTCAACTTCATCAGCCGTTAACATTATAATATCATCATCTATTGATAGTACCGCTTCGGTTTCGATCTCATCGTAGGGATAAAAACGATTTGATAATTTATTTTCTTTTGTCTGGATCACCTTCAGTGGTTTACCAAGCTTCGGCCATCTGGATGCTATGATTGGAAAACGTACGAATAATCTTAAAAATAAAAATTTAGATTATTACAGTAAAATACTTACAGTGTGGAGGATTCTTGTGTTGATTATTCCAAATTACCAAGATCTTTGAAAGACTGGGTACTTTAACAAGTTTATTAATTAACAGAAACAATAGTTCTAGTCTATCATACGTAAGTATGACGGCAGTAAAACCCCGAGTTTTGGGTGCTGTTACTGGCAGAAAAAGCGGCGTTGGTGTAGATAAATGATTACCCTGTAACATACGCATGAAAACAATATTCTCCTTGAAGAACTTTATATTAGAATTATTTCTAGTATAGAATAATACCTTATGTCGCGCTGATGGCGGAGGGACATTCCAAAAATTGTAATCCTTTGCAAGATGCGGAAATACGCGGTCCGCGAGTATTTCCAACGTAGTTTCCGTTATCTTTTCCATGGATTTAAAATAGTTGTCATACAGCCATGCACCTTGCTGTTGTAATTCTAATATTCTTTTAACCGAAATTTTCTTCAAAACAGGTATTAGTGATAGTACATCTACTTCTCGAATAAATATTGCTGCTCTGAAAGAATAAACCAAAATAAAAAACGAATTCTACTAAAGTGTTGTACAAGGATATGCTGTAAAATATATTCAACCTTGTCCAATCAATTACACCATGAAAAGGCATCACTAGAGAATCTGCTATAATCACTGGGATGCACCCAGCTGCCATGGCTTCAAGAAGACCACTCTGACCGAGTCTCGCGCCGCGTATTACTAAACAAAATTTACTCATCTGTAAAATTCACAACAATTAACATAATCAGAAGTTCGTATTGAAACTACTTGAATATATAACATTCTTGCTCTGTGCAGTTCCTCAACATAATTTTTTTACTTCTGTTAATTCTTTAGCACATACTTGCAACACATCTGGATACTTGTATGCATCTTCCCCAGCACAGCGGATTGTACTGTTCATGGGATTGTAATGTAAGCAAGGTCCAAGTATTAGAATGTCTTTTGGATGTGTGCTTTTAACTTCCATCAGATCTTGCTCAAATGCAGAATTAATATTTATTTGAGCAGATATGACTAATGTTGTTCTATTCAAAGTAATAAATTAGATATAACTAGTTCTATATATATGTGTGTATTCAATACAGGATAACATACCTAACTGGCTCATAAACATTTTGTGGTTTTAATTCCATTACCAGTGGACTGTATACTGGTAGACTAATATCAAAACTTGGTCTATAAGTTAACGAAGACAGGCCAGCTCCAGCAAGCATAGCCTTCCCAAGTGGTACATCAA
The DNA here is from genome assembly GCA_963989215.1 of Hedychridium roseum. Classification (NCBI taxonomy): domain Eukaryota; kingdom Metazoa; phylum Arthropoda; class Insecta; order Hymenoptera; family Chrysididae; genus Hedychridium; species Hedychridium roseum. The sequence goes on along the minus strand of OZ022310.1, from coordinate 6,294,577 downwards.
GTACTGTGTTATAATCTGGTACACTTCCAGGAATCATATTGAATATCAAATGATTTTCTCCATTATTCCAACTAGAACAAATTTATGGTAATACATGTGGTATAATGCTATGTATTTAATTTTCTTATTGTAACCACTTACAATGGTAGATTCCTCAGAGCTTGTGAAACATACTGTAACCTGAGTCTATTTTGATTAAGAGTATCAATTGAGGGAAGAAAAAGACATGCTTCATGTGGATTTGGGGTATAATATTTGCTAGATATTACTGTGTTTAAAATTTGATAAAATTCTTTTGTTGGCTGACTTGTAATAGGTTTATCAAAACTGTCCATGTACAGCTTCGGAGGATAAACATATATTAATAGTTTGTTTCCTTGACTTCCACAGCGATATACATTAAAACAACCAAAATAAGTGCAAGAAGAATTTGTTGCCTCTGCCACAGGTAAGTCAGCATCTAAGACTTGGATAGGTAAACTACTTATATCTGACAATACTATCGGACTATATGATGAATTCTGTTGTATATCTCCAAATTTAAAAATATGGTACACTGCCATAACTATTACACACGCCATAAATATTAACAAAATCACAACACACACATTATGATAATACTGGTGTACACAGGAATGTCTATTTTGTTTATGCACGGAGTTGCTTCTTGATGAAAACATCATTTTTGGTATTTATCCCAAATTTCAGGATATTGTTTACAACCTCCTTTTGGAATGCTTCTTCGAAGTTTTCGTATTTCATGTATGACACAAATGTCACAGAAGCTTTTTTCTTAAATATAAAACTAAGCAAGTCTTTACCACTCTTTAGAAAAGCTGGTAATATGTTATGTTGCATCGGTCAAATGCAGTCACGCTTGCATACAGACAGTGCTGTACAGAGTTCTCTTTTCGTTGGAATTCGGAAATTTTTTTAGAACTTTATACTGTATATTGACATATCTGTCAGCATTTTATACCGGCCACTGATCTATATAAAATTGAGTTTGATACACTGTATTGCAATTCGGCCAAATTGAAGTGGCAAGTAGCGCTTTTCTAAATCTACGCGGTGATCGACTCATTTATTTCGAGCAAAAGGCAAAACCATCGATGAGATATAGAATAGACCTAACGTCCAATGTAATTTTTCGGCCACATTCTTGGGGGCCATGTGGCCCCCTTGCCATTTTGGTGTTATGCTTTATGTTACCAATGCAGCTTGAAAATGTATAGCAGCGCTATAATTATAATTTTACTATAATTATATATTACCACAGACCAGGTGTAGGGATAAACCACTCATGCAATGTATTTTCGTGTCACCTCATTGTGGGGCTCTACAGCCCCATTACCATTTTCGTCTTACAGTCAACGTTATCGTCCGGGCGCAGTATAAGATGTGGACGCTACGCATGGCAGGAATTAAAACTAAATTTTTAAGTTTTTTACAGCCACGTATAATGTACACACGCGCTTAATAGCATTAGCGTTGCACAGATTATGTACGATTGCAAACTCGATCGAAATGCTAAACTTTTTCGATAATCCAACCCATAAGTTCAAGGCAGAATTATTGCGTCAAATTGCTACCCAAATATAGATCAATATACCATAGATCATATTACATAGAATAAAGATAGATTATAGATATATTAGAATACATTAGAATAGTAACGATACATCACAAGACTTGTTCTACTAAACAATCAACATGTATCAAACAACGTATTAAACAATGTATCAAACAAAAGGGACATTTGCTCCGTTAAATAAAATTAAATTAAAATTAAATTAAATTAGCTTTCAATTGTTTTTCCTTCTCCACTTTCGGTTTAATAGATGTACAATAGGCCAAACGCGATATTACGCTGAGTTCATACCGAGACGGGGGCTAATTTGATGGAACCTTTATTTGGATTCGCTTGGAAATGGAGGTGGTCAAGTTCGGGTCGCCGATATTTTCAAATTTTTTCTACATGTAGTACTCACCCTGCAAAGTAAATTTACAAAGCCGTTCGACCCAACTTTAATGGCATCTTTCCGCTGCTGTACACCTCCTGCGCTCCAATCAGTACGAACAATTTTGTAATTTCTTAATAAATTTTTTAATTTGTCGATAAAAATATATATCGCATGGTTGGTACACAGGAGTGTACCACTCCTGGAGTTTGGGAGTAGTATTTTTATTGTACACGTGTTTTCCCCAATTTCATTTGAAAAAACGTCAATGTAAACAGTGAAGTTCGATTGTCCCCCTCCATGAATCAATTAGTAATACAAAATTTTCGATTCATCTACTTCTTCGTGTACAAAAGGTCTGAACGTATCTGATCTCTCTATCTGGAAAATGATTTTTTAAATGTTTTATTTAATCATCGCGGAAGTATTATATCCGAATTGGTCATAAAATAGGTGATAAAAAATGCCATAAAAATGATGTCCCAGGGAGGTCCCAATATGGTCCCCCATTTTTCGGGCATTTTTCGGGCATTTTTCGGGCATTTTTCGGGCATTTTTCGGGCATTTTTCGGGCATTTTTCGGGCATTTTTCGGGCATTTTTCGGGCATTTTTCGGGCATTTTTCGGGCATTTTTCGGGCATTTTTCGGGCATTTTTCGGGCATTTTTCGGGCATTTTTCGGGCATTTTTCGGGCATTTTTCGGGCATTTTTCGGGCATTTTTCGGGCATTTTTCGGGCATTTTTCGGGCATTTTTCGGGCATTTTTCGGGCATTTTTCGGGCATTTTTCGGGCATTTTTCGGGCATTTTTCGGGCATTTTTCGGGCATTTTTCGGGCATTTTTCGGGCATTTTTCGGGCATTTTTCGGGCATTTTTCGGGCATTTTTCGGGCATTTTTCGGGCATTTTTCGGGCATTTTTCGGGCATTTTTCGGGCATTTTTCGGGCATTTTTCGGGCATTTTTCGGGCATTTTTCGGGCATTTTTCGGGCATTTTTCGGGCATTTTTCGGGCATTTTTCGGGCATTTTTCGGGCATTTTTCGGGCATTTTTCGGGCATTTTTCGGGCATTTTTCGGGCATTTTTCGGGCATTTTTCGGGCATTTTTCGGGCATTTTTCGGGCATTTTTCGGGCATTTTTCGGGCATTTTTCGGGCATTTTTCGGGCATTTTTCGGGCATTTTTCGGGCATTTTTCGGGCATTTTTCGGGCATTTTTCGGGCATTTTTCGGGCATTTTTCGGGCATTTTTCGGGCATTTTTCGGGCATTTTTCGGGCATTTTTCGGGCATTTTTCGGGCATTTTTCGGGCATTTTTCGGGCATTTTTCGGGCATTTTTCGGGCATTTTTCGGGCATTTTTCGGGCATTTTTCGGGCATTTTTCGGGCATTTTTCGGGCATTTTTCGGGCATTTTTCGGGCATTTTTCGGGCATTTTTCGGGCATTTTTCGGGCATTTTTCGGGCATTTTTCGGGCATTTTTCGGGCATTTTTCGGGCATTTTTCGGGCATTTTTCGGGCATTTTTCGGGCATTTTTCGGGCATTTTTCGGGCATTTTTCGGGCATTTTTCGGGCATTTTTCGGGCATTTTTCGGGCATTTTTCGGGCATTTTTCGGGCATTTTTCGGGCATTTTTCGGGCATTTTTCGGGCATTTTTCGGGCATTTTTCGGGCATTTTTCGGGCATTTTTCGGGCATTTTTCGGGCATTTTTCGGGCATTTTTCGGGCATTTTTCGGGCATTTTTCGGGCATTTTTCGGGCATTTTTCGGGCATTTTTCGGGCATTTTTCGGGCATTTTTCGGGCATTTTTCGGGCATTTTTCGGGCATTTTTCGGGCATTTTTCGGGCATTTTTCGGGCATTTTTCGGGCATTTTTCGGGCATTTTTCGGGCATTTTTCGGGCATTTTTCGGGCATTTTTCGGGCATTTTTCGGGCATTTTTCGGGCATTTTTCGGGCATTTTTCGGGCATTTTTCGGGCATTTTTCGGGCATTTTTCGGGCATTTTTCGGGCATTTTTCGGGCATTTTTCGGGCATTTTTCGGGCATTTTTCGGGCATTTTTCGGGCATTTTTCGGGCATTTTTCGGGCATTTTTCGGGCATTTTTCGGGCATTTTTCGGGCATTTTTCGGGCATTTTTCGGGCATTTTTCGGGCATTTTTCGGGCATTTTTCGGGCATTTTTCGGGCATTTTTCGGGCATTTTTCGGGCATTTTTCGGGCATTTTTCGGGCATTTTTCGGGCATTTTTCGGGCATTTTTCGGGCATTTTTCGGGCATTTTTCGGGCATTTTTCGGGCATTTTTCGGGCATTACCTAAAAGTTAAGTAATTTAACGTCAATAATAGCTGAATTCGTTTTCGATAGCTTAACGCGTTTTCGATAGCAGCACGATCGTACATCTCAGACCACTTCTAATTTCTTATCATTGTCTTTTGTATTTTATCATATATTCGGCGTTTTTTTTCAGCGCATTTTGTACTTTATCTTGTATCTTGTATTTTATTATATATTCGGTTAGGTATCAAAACAGCCTAGTGCTGAACCTCGCCGTTTGTACACACCACACTATGTCTCCATTTTCTTTTTTCTACATGTACTTTGTATCTCTTGAGTGTCTCTATGAACATGTGTACAATAAAGACGTTTATTATTATTATTATTATTATTAATGTATTCTAACGCATTTTAACGCATTTTCAACAGATTTTCACTCATTTTAACGCATTTTCAACAGATTTTCAACACATTTTAAGATAAGATAAGATAAGATAAGATGTATTTATTTATTTATTATTAAGATTTATTTAACGTATTTAATCGCATTTTAATGCATTGTAATGTATTTAATCGCATTTTCCACAAATTTTAACTTCTCTAAATGCATTTTCAACGCTTTTTATCGTATTTCAACGCATTTTAATGGATTTTAATGCATTCTTAACGTATTTTATCGTATTTTAACGCATATTAATAGACTTTAATGCTCTTTTAACATATTTTATCGTATTTCAACGCATTTTAATGGATTTTAATACTCTTTTAACGCATTTCATCGTATTTCAACGCATTTTAATGGATTTTAATGCATTCTTAACGTATTTTAACACGTTCTAATCCATTTTAACGCACTGTAATGCATTATTAATATAATTTAACGCTCTATAAAGCATTTTTAATGTATTTAAACTCATTCTTGACGTATTTTAATACGTTTTAATGCATTTTAGCGCACCCTTTATTAAAAAATCGTATCAGTTCCACTATAAATTTCAGCCAAAAATGCATCCGCAATCAGATTTGACGGCAAAGAAAAGAGTACACATTTTCCTAGAAATTTAACTTGCCATGTATTGCCCAAGTTACAGCTTTCGCTTTTACTTACAGTAATAAAACAGTGTTATCTATTACCGACCGTGGAAAAAGATCGATAAAACAGATTTCTACTATAACGACCAAAAATTTTGAAAAATATTATTTCATCCTTGATAACTTCCAGGTATCTTTGAGTGATCTTTAGTTTCATATGACTGTTGTATGTGAACATAAGTTATATAATATTCATGATATTTAATATAGTGTTCTATATTACCGGCTGTGGAAAAACAGATTGATAAATCCTGTATATTATACATTGTGTATATGCTATATATAACGTATTATTATCCATTTTAATGCACTTTAACGCATTCTTAACGCACTTTTATGTATTTTCACGCACTATTGGCATATTTTAAAACATTTACACGCCCTACAATGCACTCTTAACTCACTTTAATGTATTTTCTCGCATTATAACGCACTATTAACTTATTTATACTATCTTAAATAATGTTTTTTAAAATATTGTTTTAAATACTTATACTATATAATTTTTAATATTTTAATATATGCACTACCTACGTCTTATATATACTATTACCACTTAATATATGTACTATATACGTACTATATATGTAACATACGTACTATATACATATTATATATACTATATACGTACTATACATGTAACATACGTACTATATACCAATTATATATACAATATACGTACTATATACCTATTATATATACTATATACGTACTATATATGTAACATACGTACTATATACCTATTATATATACTATATACGTACTATATATGTAACACACGTACTATATACCTATTATATATACTATATACGTACTATATATGTAACATACCTACTATATACCAATTATATATACAATATACGTACTATATATGTAACACACGTACTATATACCTATTGCATATACTATATACGTACTATATATGTAACATACGTACTATATACCTATTGCATATACTATATACGTACTATATATGTAACATACGTACTATATACCTATTGTATATACAATATACGTTCTATATATGTAACATACGTACTATACACCTATTGTATATACAATATACGTTCTATATATGTAACATACGTACCATATACCTATCATATACACTATATACCTATTATATATGCTCTTTTAACGTATTTTATCGTATTTAAACGCATAAAGACGTTTATTATTATTATTATTATTATTATTATTAATTTAATGGGTTTTAATGCATTTTTCACGTATTTTATCATATTTCAATGCATTTCAATGTATTTTAATGTATTTTAATGCATTTTTAACGTATTTTATCGTATTTCAACGCATCTTAATGGATTTTAATGCATTCTTAACGCATTTTAATGGATTTTAATGCAGTCTTAACGCATTTTATCGTATTTTAATGCAGTCTTAACGCATTTTATCGTATTTCCACGTATTTTAATGTGTTTTAATGTGTTTTAATGCATTTTTAACGTATTTTATCGTATTTCAACGCATTTTAAGGGATTTTAATGCATTTTTCACGTATTTTATCGTATTTCAACGAATTTTAATGTATATTAATGCATTTTTAACGTATTTTATCGTATTTCAACGCATTTTAAGGGATTTTAATGCATTTTTCACGTATTTTATCTTATTTCAACGAATTTTAATGTATATTAATGCATTTTTAACGTATTTTATCGTATTTCAACGCATTTTAAGGGATTTTAATGCATTTTTCACGTATTTTATCGTATTTCAACGAATTTTAATGTATATTAATGCATTTTTAACGTATTTTATCGGATTTCAGCGCATTTTAATGTATTTTTCTGCTAGTATAGTAGTTTTTTCTGCTAGTATAGTAGTTTTTCGGCTAGTATAGTAGTTTTTCTGCTAGTATAGTAGATTTTTCGGCTAGTATAGTAGTTTTTCTGCTAGTATAGTAGTTTTTATAGGCTAGTACAGTAGCATAAAAAACTACTATACTACCATACTAGCAGAAAAAACTACTATACTTGCAGAAAAACTACTATACCAGCAAAAAAAACTACTATACCAGCAGAAAAACTACTATACTAGCCGAAAAATCTACTATACTAGCAGAAAAACTACTATACTAGCCGAAAAATCTACTATACTAGCAGAAAAACTACTATACTAGCCGAAAAACTACTATACTAGCAGAAAAAACTACTATACTAGCAGAAAAATACATTAAAATGCGCTGAAATCCGATAAAATACGTTAAAAATGCATTAATATACATTAAAATTCGTTGAAATACGATAAAATACGTGAAAAATGCATTAAAATCCCTTAAAATGCGCTGAAATCCGATAAAATACGTTATAAATGCATTAACATACATTAAAATTCGTTGAAATACGATAAAATACGTGAAAAATGCATTAAAATCCCTTAAAATGCGTTGAAATACGATAAAATACGTTAAAAATGCATTAATATACATTAAAATTCGTTGAAATAAGATAAAATACGTGAAAAATGCATTAAAATCCCTTAAAATGCGTTGAAATACGATAAAATACGTTAAAAATGCATTAATATACATTAAAATTCGTTGAAATACGATAAAATACGTGAAAAATGCATTAAAATCCCTTAAAATGCGTTGAAATACGATAAAATACGTTAAAAATGCATTAAAACAAATTAAAACACATTAAAATACGTGGAAATACGATAAAATGCGTTAAGACTGCATTAAAATACGATAAAATGCGTTAAGACTGCATTAAAATCCATTAAAATGCGTTAAGAATGCATTAAAATCCATTAAGATGCGTTGAAATACGATAAAATACGTTAAAAATGCATTAATATACATTAAAATTCGTTGAAATAAGATAAAATACGTGAAAAATGCATTAAAATCCCTTAAAATGCGTTGAAATACGATAAAATACGTTAAAAATGCATTAATATACATTAAAATTCGTTGAAATACGATAAAATACGTGAAAAATGCATTAAAATCCCTTAAAATGCGTTGAAATACGATAAAATACGTTAAAAATGCATTAAAACACATTAAAACACATTAAAATACGTGGAAATACGATAAAATGCGTTAAGACTGCATTAAAATACGATAAAATGCGTTAAGACTGCATTAAAATCCATTAAAATGCGTTAAGAATGCATTAAAATCCATTAAGATGCGTTGAAATACGATAAAATACGTTAAAAATGCATTAAAATACATTAAAATACATTGAAATGCATTGAAATATGATAAAATACGTGAAAAATGCATTAAAACCCATTAAATTAATAATAATAATAATAATAATAATAATAATAATAAACGTCTTTATGCGTTTAAATACGATAAAATACGTTAAAAGAGCATATATAATAGGTATATAGTGTATATGATAGGTATATGGTACGTATGTTACATATATAGAACGTATATTGTATATACAATAGGTGTATAGTACGTATGTTACATATATAGAACGTATATTGTATATACAATAGGTATATAGTACGTATGTTACATATATAGTACGTATATAGTATATGCAATAGGTATATAGTACGTATGTTACATATATAGTACGTATATAGTATATGCAATAGGTATATAGTACGTGTGTTACATATATAGTACGTATATTGTATATATAATTGGTATATAGTAGGTATGTTACATATATAGTACGTATATAGTATATATAATAGGTATATAGTACGTGTGTTACATATATAGTACGTATATAGTATATATAATAGGTATATAGTACGTATGTTACATATATAGTACGTATATAGTATATATAATAGGTATATAGTACGTATATTGTATATATAATTGGTATATAGTACGTATGTTACATGTATAGTACGTATATAGTATATATAATATGTATATAGTACGTATGTTACATATATAGTACGTATATAGTACATATATTAAGTGGTAATAGTATATATAAGACGTAGGTAGTGCATATATTAAAATATTAAAAATTATATAGTATAAGTATTTAAAACAATATTTTAAAAAACATTATTTAAGATAGTATAAATAAGTTAATAGTGCGTTATAATGCGAGAAAATACATTAAAGTGTGTTAAGAATGCATTATGGTACGTGAATATATGTTAAAGTATTCCAATAGTGCATCAAAATACATTAAAGTGCGTTAGGAATGCGTTAAAATGCGTTGTAAATGAGTTAAAATACGCAGAAAATGCGCTGAAGTTCGATCGAATACATTTAGAGATTGTTGGCGTTAAATTATGAAATTTTCAGGTTATTTGATGATTTTCGGTGTGAATATATGAAAACGTTGAATAACCTGTGGTAACTGTCAAAGAAGTGTCTAACTTGGATAATATTTTTATCCCATATTTCATCTGTGTCCATATTGTTACCGATCCGCTGCCTTGACCTACATTGATGACGGCGATAATCAGTCTAGCGATTGCAGATTCGTTACCGATTTTCTACACGGATGTAAATTGAGAACGGTGATAATCAGTCTACTGATTACTGACAGAATACCAAAATGTTTAATTGAACATACAATTTTTGATACGTTAAAATATATTGAAAATGCATTAGAACATTAAAAATTGTATGAAATTGCTTTAAAATAGGTTAGAACGTTTAGAAATGCATTAAAATGTGTTGGAATAGGGTAGAACACGTTAAAAATGTATTGAAATGCGTTAACTTCGGGTAGAATATTTAGAGATGCATTAAAATGCGTTGAAATAGGTTAGAAAGCGTTAAAAATGTATGGAAATGCGTTAAAATAGGGTAACATATTTAGAAATGCATTAAAATGCATTCAAGTAAAAATATAAATTAAATGTGTTAAAAAATACGTCAATAGTGCGTGAAAACACATTGAAATGGATTAAAAATGCGTTGTGGTGCGTGAAAATGTGTTAAAATGGGTTAAAAATGCGTTATTGTGCGTTAAAATATGTTAAAATACATCAATAGTGCGTTATAAGTGCGTCAAACTACATTAAAGTGAGTTAAGAGTGCATTGTAGGGCGTGTAAATGTTTTAAAATATGCCAATAGTGCGTGAAAATACATAAAAGTGCGTTAAGAATGCGTTAAAGTGCATTAAAATGGATAATAATACGTTATATATAGCATATACACAATGTATAATATACAGGATTTATCAATCTGTTTTTCCACAGCCGGTAATATAGAACACTATATTAAATATCATGAATATTATATAACTTATGTTCACATACAACAGTCATATGAAACTAAAGATCACTCAAAGATACCTGGAAGTTATCAAGGATGAAATAATATTTTTCAAAATTTTTGGTCGTTATAGTAGAAATCTGTTTTATCGATCTTTTTCCACGGTCGGTAATAGATAACACTGTTTTATTACTGTAAGTAAAAGCGAAAGCTGTAACTTGGGCAATACATGGCAAGTTAAATTTCTAGGAAAATGTGTTAAGAATTATTACTCTTTTCTTTGCCGTCAAATCTGATTGCGGATGCATTTTTGGCTGAAATTTATAGTGGAACTGATACGATTTTTTAATAAAGGGTGCGCTAAAATGCATTAAAACGTATTAAAATACGTCAAGAATGAGTTTAAATACATTAAAAATGCTTTATAGAGCGTTAAATTATATTAATAATGCATTACAGTGCGTTAAAATGGATTAGAACGTGTTAAAATACGTTAAGAATGCATTAAAATCCATTAAAATGCGTTGAAATACGATGAAATGCGTTAAAAGAGTATTAAAATCCATTAAAATGCGTTGAAATACGATAAAATATGTTAAAAGAGCATTAAAGTCTATTAATATGCGTTAAAATACGATAAAATACGTTAAGAATGCATTAAAATCCATTAAAATGCGTTGAAATACGATAAAAAGCGTTGAAAATGCATTTAGAGAAGTTAAAATTTGTGGAAAATGCGATTAAATACATTACAATGCATTAAAATGCGATTAAATACGTTAAATAAATCTTAATAATAAATAAATAAATACATCTTATCTTATCTTATCTTATCTTAAAATGTGTTGAAAATCTGTTGAAAATGCGTTAAAATGAGTGAAAATCTGTTGAAAATGCGTTAAAATGCGTTAGAATACATTAATAATAATAATAATAATAATAAACGTCTTTATTGTACACATGTTCATAGAGACACTCAAGAGATACAAAGTACATGTAGAAAAAAGAAAATGGAGACATAGTGTGGTGTGTACAAACGGCGAGGTTCAGCACTAGGCTGTTTTGATACCTAACCGAATATATAATAAAATACAAGATACAAGATAAAGTACAAAATGCGCTGAAAAAAAACGCCGAATATATGATAAAATACAAAAGACAATGATAAGAAATTAGAAGTGGTCTGAGATGTACGATCGTGCTGCTATCGAAAACGCGTTAAGCTATCGAAAACGAATTCAGCTATTATTGACGTTAAATTACTTAACTTTTAGGTAATGCCCGAAAAATGCCCGAAAAATGCCCGAAAAATGCTATCCTGGGACCATATTGGGACCTCCCTGGGACATCATTTTTATGGCATTTTTTATCACCATTTTTTATCGTCATTTTTTAAAAAATCATTTTCCAGATAGAGAGATCAGATACGTTCAGACCTTTTGTACACGAAGAAGTAGATGAATCGAAAATTTTGTATTACTAATTGATTCATGGAGGGGGACAATCGAACTTCACTGTTTACATTGACGTTTTTTCAAATGAAATTGGGGAAAACACGTGTACAATAAAAATACTACTCCCAAACTCCAGGAGTGGTACACTCCTGTGTACCAACCATGCGATATATATTTTTATCGACAAATTAAAAAATTTATTAAGAAATTACAAAATTGTTCGTACTGATTGGAGCGCAGGAGGTGTACAGCAGCGGAAAGATGCCATTAAAGTTGGGTCGAACGGCTTTGTAAATTTACTTTGCAGGGTGAGTACTACATGTAGAAAAAATTTGAAAATATCGGCGACCCGAACTTGACCACCTCCATTTCCAAGCGAATCCAAATAAAGGTTCCGACAAATTAGCCCCCGTCTCGGTATGAACTCAGCGTAATATCGCCTTTGGCTAATTTATTGTACATCTACTAAACCAAAAATGGACTCCCGTGGGGGAGGAAACACAATTGAAAGCTAATGCTATTAAGTGCGTGTTTATACGCTGTTGTAAAAACTTTAAAATTTAATTTTAATTCCTGCCATGCACAGCGTTGACATCATATACTGCTCCCGGATGATAACGTTGGGCCTGACACGAAAATGATAATGGGGCTCTAGAGCCCCTTAATGAGGTGACACGAAAATACATTGCATGAGTGGTCTATCCCTATACCTGTGTTATTACCTACTGTGTTATTACCTACTTAACCGATGTTGCCATTTGCTCGAAATAACCACAGACGAGATATAGGATAGACCTAACATCTTACGGAGTTTCGTGGCCACAAAACTGAATTACCGATGCAGACAAAATTATAATTTATAGTAATATAATTATGATTATACTAATAAATAATCATAGTAATTATAGTTATAGTAATATATAATTATACTAAAATTATAATTATAGCGCTGCTATACATTTTCAAGCTGTATTGGTAACATAAAGCGTGACATTAAAACGGCAAAGGGGGCCACATGGCCCCCAAAAATGTGGCCAAAAAATTACATTGGATGTTAGGTCTATTCTATACCTCGCCGGTGAAATAATTGTATTGGGTGGTATTGATTATGGTCCAAAAAAGCACTACCCGATGCTTCTCAGAACTCCATAATTTCACGCTTCGCCGCTAGGTGATACGGTTTTTGCGCAAACGCTCAATCGATATTTTGACACAGCGATGGTTCATCACATAGCAGTAACTACACAGGTACGGCATCCGCTACATGTTTGTATACAGTTTCCCGCTACAATTCAACGGCGTTTTTGTGTAACGTAGGTGATACCGAATTGAGTTTTATAGGGATCAGTGATACTCACTAGGTGCATTTTCTTTTGTGTGCTTATTTACATTCAAATTTAAGTATGTCAATCACCTGGCTGGCGTCGCTTAATGGGTGAAAAACTTAGGCTACTTTCTATCTGATCATCACTAGTGACCCATCACCGATATTTATTCTTATTTCTACAATACAATTATACAATGAATCCTTTAACGTAAGTACTTTTATGAGACTTTCTGCCTTAAGATGTCACATTTTGTTTTGGGTTATATAGATGAGGTTATGTCGCCAAATGAGATATTTTTATTTATTCAGGAATGTTAAGAATGTTACAAAACTTGCTGAGCAAGAACTCTACAGTAATCGAAAAACCTCTTGGCATGATCAGTATAAAGACAGTGCATGGATTTTTATTGGTGGTCTGCCATATGATTTGACTGAAGGAGATGTGATCACAATATTTTCACAGTAAGTGCATATAGAAACACAAAATGTTACCAATTTTCTTCTATTATAAATCATGTATTGAATACTCCATAAAGAATATAAGAAGGTATTAATTATAATATTCTGAGCAGGTATGGTGAAGTTGTAAATATTAACTTAGTCCGGGATAAAGATACAGGAAAACAAAAAGGATATGGTTTTCTTTGCTATGAAGATCAAAGAAGCACTGTACTAGCTGTTGATAATTTTAATGGCACCAAGGTATAAATACTTTTAAATGGCACAAAGTAAAATCATAATATTGGAAAACAATGTTGTAATATGCTTTATTTACTGTTTTTTTTTAGATTTTGGGTAGAACAATAAGGGTAGATCATGTAGCAAGTTATAAAGCTCCTAAGGATTCTAAGAACATTGACGAAGACACAAAAAAACTCAGAAAGGAAGGATGTGCTCCAAAAAATTACTGAAGTAACTACATGATAAATACAATAATCTGTACATAATATATAGAAACCTTTTTATTGCTTGTGAAATAAAATATATACCTTTATCAGGTTTACAAGATTATTGATTTGTGCAAAAAATCATATATGATTATTATTAGCCCATTTACCCTAGTTATATGGACTGGTCAGTGAAATTACACTGTTATTACACACTTATGATACTTTCAATCCCTTACAGCTTCAAAACCATTGTTGGTCGATTAGTCAGTCAGTTGAATGCTCATTGTGTTACATATATCTTACACCTCTTTTGATTACTCTCCTCCTTAATAAATTTATTCATTCTGGGAAGAACTATGATATCAGGATGAACCAAATTCATTCATCCATTTCTCATATTTTTCTAAATCTTCTTGTGAGACACTTTTGTTACATCTTTCAACAGCTTCATCAAAGTCTGCAGCAGACACAGGCAAATCTAATTCTTCCTTAGGTAATTGTCGGATTTGATCCGGTTTCAACCCTGCAATTTTTCTTCTCATAGACATCATAGAGGCATCCCTAAAAAACAAATGATGTTTTTAATATGTACATGTCGAAGCAACATTCATGTTTATCAGTATTTCTCAAGTTACCTGCACACATTTGTAATATCAGCACCGGAGTATCCTTCAAGTTTTCTCGCAATATCAGCAAGATTTACAGATGAATCTACTTTTACTTCTCGAAGGTTTATTTTCAATAAAGCCTCTCTACCCTCTCCTGAAAAATAAAGTTTTGAGTATCTTTCTTTAAAATATAAACAAACAGCAGTAGCGATGCTTTGAAAACTCACTGTTCGGTAATGGTATATAAATACGTTTTTCTAAACGTCTTCTAAGAGCTTCGTCGATGTCCCACGGGAAGTTCGTAGCTGCCAGAACCATCACAACTTTACTGGGATCCTCGCTAATAAAAAGATGTTTCATGTCTTTGAATGATGCATGATTAACGAAAAACAAACAGTTATTGCGTTTACCTATTAGAACTAATGCCATCCATTTGGACAAGTAACTCCGATTTTACTCTTCTTGAAGCTTCATGTTCAGATTCTGACCCTCGTCTAGAGCACAGGGAATCAATTTCATCGATAAATATAGTGCTGGGAGCGTAGAACCTCGCCTATGTTAAAAAAATACTGAATGTTATGAATGAATGTTAGAACATAGGCGATGTTGTGGTATTACCATTTCGAAAAGAAGTCGAACTAATTTTTCAGATTCTCCTCTATACTTTGATGTTAACGTTGATGAAGAGACGTTAAAAAAGGTAGTACCACATTCCGTAGCAACGGCTTTTGCAAGCATTGTTTTGCCTGTCCCTGGAGGACCTACCATAAGAACACCTTTCCATGGTCGGCGGATACCCTAAAAATTTGTATCACATGCTTGGTAATTTTATACTTTAAAGTTGTTCTCTAAATAGCACAACAAACAATTCGTATTGATATACTTTGAAAAAATCTGGCATCCACATAGGAAGAACAACAGCCTCTTCTAAAAGACGTTTTGCTTCGTGCAAATCCGCTATATCATCCCAGCGAATGTTTGGATTCTTTTGAACAATATCTCGTTCTATAAAATTATAGCCAGTGTAATTCGCATGGTTTAGGCAATTTTGAAATTCCTATACTATCTATGGTCTTGTGTACCATAATCTATTTACACATTTCTATAAAAACGAAAAATATAATCACATAGATCACCTAAAAGGTCCACAAGATCTCGGTCACTTCCTGCTGGTTCAAATTTACGTTCATCTACCTCCACTTCTACTTTCTCTGCTTCTGTTTTATCCTATAAAATAGCCTGATAAGTTTTACACATTCCAACGGATAATAACTTTGCAGTAAAATTTCTGACATAAACCTTATTTCCATCATCTTTTTTTCCCACTGCTGTTTTTTTGTCATTGTTTTTACTGTTCGCTGTTTTAGTATCTGGTTTCTTGCCTGCAGTTACAGATGTCTTCCTTACATTTGTGCGATTTTGTTGTTTCTGTTGATTTTTCTGCGGCCTTACACTTCTGTAATTATTAAATGCAAGATGGTAAGAAATAGATATTTACCAAAAGTATAAAAAGTTGCCGTACTTCTGTTCAGCTGGGGTCAATGGTGCCCATACATCTGGATCTCGTGCTGGTGGAGTCTGGCTCCAGGAAGATTCTGCACTACTTCCTCCATAAGACCATAAAGTTGGATCTCTTGTTGGTTCCTCAAAAGATAAACATGCTGTGCCTAAAAATTATAGTAGAACAAATTATTTTAATAGTGAAGAAAAGAATTCACATGTTACATACAAAAATGTAAACATACCTAATGACCTATCCCCATGGTGCGTATCTACTTTTAAGATTTGTAAAGTGTTCGAAGTTGCTTTTACTTTTTCAAATTCTTGTACAATCTGGTGCTGAACAAGTTGCCATTTTGCTTTTCGAGTTACATCCGCAATGCTAGCTAATAATCGGTGAATTTGTTGCACGACACCTTGATAATATACACCTGATGTATCGTAATTTCCAGTCAAAGCCATTTCACGAGCCAGTTTTGTGTTTTCACAAATTTCATTTATTGACACTGCCATGATACCATCGAAATATAAAGTCATAATTAGCAGAGAGATCTCGTATCTCTGCCAATTCCGAATCAACGGTGGTCAGGGTAGAGAATTGTCACAATTTTAGTGTATTTTTTAATTTCTACGCTTAGTGGCCATTTCATATGTAATATTAACGGCGGCGGTAACAAAATACATAACCTCACGAATAATTTTGCTCTCTGTGCTGCTGTCAAATTAATCTACGCCATAACATAGTAGGATAACGTAGTATTCTAGTGATAAGCAGGTGACCAAATTGATCTCATATGATCTCATATAAGAGATGCGAGTCGTAGTCAATAAAATCAGCCACGAAACTGCGAGCCGTTTGGAAAACTCCATAAAATACGAGTGTTGCGTATACACAACACGGTCAGTTCACGGTGGCATAGAGAACCATACAAAGCAGCAGTAATGTATAGACTTTACTGTGAGTGTGTGTCACGCACACTAGTGTCTTTACGTAGAAACGCAATGGAGACAGACACTGTAATTGGAATTCTGTGTCCGTTTATGTAATCTACTTACGATACGCGAGAGGTGCGTATTCAAGGTCAGTAAATTTACGCAACTTACTATCTGCTTCTTTTTGTTCCAGGTACAAAGTACTCAACTCTTATTACATCATTGAAAGGTTTTGTTAGTTCAGCAGTCATCTGCATAGCTGGATAGCAAGTGACAGGTAATAATCAGAAACGAAGTGGTTTCTTTCCAAATATATATACAATGTGGAAATAAAGTTGTGATGTATTTAGTCTGTATAAATGTATGTGACTTTTAGTTTTCATCTGTGGCTAGCCAGTAAATATGCAGCGTTTGCCAATGCATGAAGCTTTGAAGTCACTAGCATGGTTGGAAGGTACATGGGTTACTCAAGGTGTGGGGTCAGGGAAATTTCCAACCATAAAACCTTTTAACTACTGTGAAGAAATCAGTTTTTTTTCTATTGGACAGCCAATGTTTAATTATGTTTCACAAACATGGCACCCTGAACTTAAGAAACCAATGCACCGTGAAGTAGGTTTCTTGAAAATTATTCCAGGAACAAATAAAGTGTCATTGGTTCTTTCTCACAATTTTGGGCTAAATACAATAGAAGAAGGTGAAGTTACAGATAAAGGTCTTGTATTAAAGAGTACTAGTATTACCAGACTTACAGAAGGCACAAAACCACCTGCAGTTACAATGGTGTGAATGTAGAATTACTTTGTTGCTTGTTGCAGTTTCATATAACACTCTCTGAATTTTATCATTTTTCTGATTTGCAGCTTCAAAGAGAATTGAAATTGGATGGAAATAATCTTCAACAAATTGTTCATATGTCTACTACTACTACTCCAGTTCTTACAGAACATTTGTCTGCTACTTATACAAAAAAAGACTGAGAAGATAAATAGTTTTTAATACTGCATAATCATATCTGTTCATACTTTCGTATTTAAATAAAATAATGAACATTTTGATTAAACCTGTTGTAAGAAACATTTTTCCTTACCTTATAAAGCTATGAATCATTACAATTCAAATTTCTACATTTGGATATGGATTTGGATATTTACAAAATATACACATCTGTACAAATATCCTATATTTAATTATCTCTACTGATAACATCTTAATCCATTAGTAGAATTATGACTGATCATTGGAGCGGTTTTCCAGAATTTGCGTCATTGGCTTCGTCCAGTGTTTTGAGCAAGAAGAAATAAGATATCGTAGTATTAAGGATCTAGGAATTAATGTGCACCGATTTATATACACCGATTAATTAATTAGTAAAAACCGAAACTTCCACGTTATCTTTACGAAAATAAATCTTTTAATTTACGTTAAAAAATTGTTGATGACTATTTAAATTATACAAACCCAACAATTGTAGCATACGAAATTTCGATATAGAAAGGATGAATATTTACCCCACTGAAAAGTTCCATTGATATAGGAAAAAAGTTATAAGCCGATATTGTCATCGGTTTCTGCGACATTATGATAAGAACACCTTTCATAAACGCTTTATTTCCGAATACCTGCCAGTTACTAGAATATACTGCTTTCCGGAATGCTTCGCTCTATCAATAAAAAAAAAGACTTCAAAAGTTCACGCAAAGAAGGTTCAACAAGAATGTCGTACAAACCTCGGATGTAATTATGCTTCCATACCAGGCGTAAGACAACGTTTGAGATAATTTAAGTAATATATAAGAAAAAAATAACGCACCACTAACGATCGTCATTTTCATCTGCAAAGTTTACTTAGGAGATAAAACAGAATTATATCTTAGAGGACTTCAACATGAAAAACGTTTCGGTTTTGGTATTAAAATGATCAATTAATAAACAGATAAATATCCTTCTATTGTTTATTTAAAAGCATTCATTTTAAAATGTATTCGTCATCAATGAGCGTATAAATTTTCACTGGACGAAAGCACTAAATAATCTTACCTGATATCCTTGAAAAATGACTGCACACATTATTAGCGCGTTTGTAGCAGTCATGTACAAGACAATTGCGCTGAACGTGTCCTGAAGAATGTCCCGACACCGCAATAGTTGATTGTGCTTATCGACGCATTTCCGCATCACATATTCGCAATTCTCGAACCTTACATTCTCGAACTCGTGGGACATGACTCGCAGAACGGCGGAAATTTGGAACATGCAATAGCCGAAAAAGGTATCAACGCCGGACGTTACGGTCACGAGGAACCATGACGTAATTGTCTCGAAAATCGTGAGTAATTTGTAAAGCAAACCACACTCCTCCATTAGCCATGGAAATGACGTAGGATAAGGAAAAACGCAACGCTTCGGTACAATGTTCTTCACGTACTGATACAAAATAATGATGTACGGGCTTATGCTGTACGTCGTGCAGAGGATGAAGACCGTATAAAAAATCACGTAGGCGGAATAGTAAAAGAGATGAAAATTCGAAAAGACAATCGAGCACAGATGCGGATTTGCCAGAACGTCCTTAAGCAAGTATCTGAGGATGTCGATCATTTCACGCAACTTCCGTTGATAGATCAAGAACAATACTACCTTTAAAAAACAAAGTTAAATTGTGAGCCTCTCACAGATTAAATTCTTTTGAAATAGTGGAAAGTGTAATCTTCAAGAACGTGTATATTCTTGTTCTCTTTACAATACATCTGATAATCCCAATAGCTACAGCATGTTTTACTTATTACTATCACAGATTAGTTTTTTACGATTTCAGCAGAAAGAATTTAACGACCAAGAAAAGGCTTTGGTATACAAATTAATTGATCATTTTATTTTAAGTTTGTGTCTATAATTTCTTTTAATTGACAATTTGAATTGTACTTTGTCCGACGTACCTTTAGTCCTATTAGCGAAATGCTTACAAGAAGACTGAAGCTTTTTGTAAGCATTCCCATGCTATTGATGTGCATGCGGCAAAAATGCTGCAAGCCGTAGGAAATTCCTATGCAACAGATGATCGCAAGAACAGGCACTAGACGATATAAAGTACGTATTGCCTTTTGTTTTATGGTGCAGGGCCATATACCACTCGCTAGTAGCAAACATTCTATAAATCGCACGTATTTTTTGTACTTTTCCAATTGACCGGTCATAGTATGCGACGGTAATGGTACTTCAGATAATATCAATGCAACTAACGGGTAAGGAGGAAATAGTATCCTTTCGCTACTTTTGCTCCCCGATCGTCGAAGTTTCCACGTAATTGGCGGTGTTAGCAGGAAATTGGTTTTGATTACGGCAGAAGATACGACAAGTGATAAATGCATAAAACATACGTCGTGCAGGAAGAAAAAGGGGTGTTTTTATTCCTTACCGAAATGGCGAATCGTTCGGCCAGAGAAACAAAACGTTCGATTCTACGTCCAAATTATAGGCAGTAAAATTACTGTTTAGGCGTGCTCAATTGTCTTATGAAAAGTGATCGTTCGCCAACTAATTTATACAGGGCCTTTATACGGTTAGTTCAGTTCTCTGTTCAGTTTTCTTGGAAAGGAGCGGAGATATTTACATGATTCAGTACAGTTTAGATCAGTTTTCATTTGTGACCAAAGGTACATGGATCAAAGAACATGCCAACGTGAAAATGATCGACATTCAAAGCTTTATATCAAGCTGACAGTATTAAGGTATATTAGATTTAGCATATAAAGATTTAGTATTTACTACCGGCTTAAGTTTCATCTATGTGGTGTGTACTACTTAATTACGTATCTAATAGAAAATACTACAAAGACTTGACCTTGCACACTCATGTAAGTATGGCTACATATTGTAGAATTCTAAAAACAGCAATGTAATAGGATTTCTAACGTTATATTATGCAAGGGTATAACAAAGGTGTAACATGTATAAAAATTATAAGAAGCCGTAGAATCACATGTGATCGTACTTCATGGGGAAAACTTGCACGTTATTACGAAAACGTTTCTGATGAATATGACGTATGTGTAGTTGTTGCAGTAGTGATATCACACGGATCTATGAAAACGAGAATTATTATGGTGAAGATACAGAAAATACCGTAGCGAAATAGCTGTTATAGAAATTGATTTTGCTTTTCCAGATACTCACATCTGAATTGTCCTGAAATCTCGACAATTGAGGTTCACAGTCAAAAATGAATTCAGATAAATATGATTTGAAAATGATCCATTGTTAGGAATACATGTATGTACTCTCATAAAAACGATGTGCGTTAACAAAGTACTTCTGTTGACAACATAAAGGTGAAGATTTTTCCGATTTACGTTCACGTAAAGCGCATGTTACTATTGCGTTGATTTATAACGATTAGCTAATTTTCAACATTCACATTATCACATGCAACCCGTAATCGTCCCCGAACGTTGACCTTTAGTATCGGAATTACAATATTCTTTAAAACCGTACCTCGACAAATATCAACAACGTTGTCTATTTATTTCTTCAGTGACAGTTTCTTCATAACAATTGATATATTAGTAGAAAAGGTAGGCGTAAGTGTAAACGTGTGTCATTGAAAACAGTTATGTGTTAATTTATTTGCAACCTACTTTATTACTTTTATCTAATTCTCAACAACCATGGCTTCTTCCAGTGTTTTTAACAGAAAGAAATAAGATACAGTTGCATTGACAATCTAAAAATCAACGTTCGTAGTATTATTTTCTCGAAAATATCAATGTGCGCAGAACTCAACTGAAAATTCTCTTACTTTTTTTACTGTTTGAAGCGATTTGAAATCTACATAAATTTAAAAATCGTCTAAGAATAAGTATTTTATGAACATTAAAGAATTTTCAGTAGAGAACTAATAAAATATTGTAGTCACAGAATGTTTACCCCAATAAAGAGTTCCATTGAAATGGGGAAAAAATTATAGGCTGATATTGTCATGGGTTTCTGCGACATGATAATAAGAACACCACGCATGAAAGCTTTATTACCGAATACGTGCCAGTTACTCGAATATACGGCTTCTCGAAATGCTTCACTCTGTCGTAAAAAAGGGACAAGTCAATGTAGCAAAAAGGAAGTATTAAAAACTGAATGTCTACAAACCTCGTTTGTAATTACGCTTCCGTACCACGCGTATGAATACGCTTGGGACAATTTAAGCAATAAATAAAAAACAAATAACGCTGCACTTACGACGGTCATTTCTGCCTGTAAAATACCAAGGAAGTGGAGAAAATAAAAATTATGTAATTAGCAATATGAGAGTAACAAGAAAAATGGTTGACATGAATTCGTGCAATTACTTTATTGTATTTTACCTTGTACGCTTGGAATGTTATCGAACATATTATCAATGCATTGGTGGCGGTCATCAGTAGGACGATCGCACTGAAAGTTTCTTGAATAATGTTTCGACAATATAAAAGTTGATTGTGTTTGTCCACGCACTTCTGCATCACGAATTCGCAATTCTCGGGAGTTAAGTGCTCAAATTCATAGGACATGGCCTTCAGAACAGCCGACATTTGGAACATACAGTATCCGAAGAAAGTATCCACCCCGGGGGTGACGGTCATGAAAACGCAGGAAGTTAAAGTCTCCATTAACGTGAGCGCCATGTACAGCAATCCGCAGTCTTTTATTTCCCCGGGAAAAGACGTAGGATAGGGAAAGGTGCAATGTCGAGGCTCGATGTCTTTCACGTACATGTAAGACATTCGGATGTGTGGGGTTAAGCTGTACGTCAAGCAGAGACAGAACACCGTGTAAAAGATAATGTAGGCAGAATGGTAAAATAGGTTGAAATACGAAAAGACGACCGGCCAGAAACGAGGATTCTTCAGTATTTCGTTGACCAAGCCACGGAGAATGTCTATCATTTCACGAATTTCCCGCCGGTAGGCCAAGAAAAACAATACCTTCAAAGAACATAAAAAAGGTAGGATCGATCGGGATGAAAGTTTTAATGATTCATTCCGTTTCTTGAATACTTTGAACTGTTAGAGATTTTTCACATTTGTGCGGAATTAAATAAAAACTACCCCTCATTGCTCTTTTAAAGGGATGTGGAAAACAATATATTAAATATATGACTGTTAAAAAACAAAAAGCATTTTAAAAGTCTATTCAGTTCAGATAAAAAGTGTGAGACCCTTCTGACAAGTATCAATTAATAATTATTACAACCAGTTAACAAAGTTGCAAGCTTCGTTCATTTTCGGGTCAGGAATCATTTAGCTTAAAATTGCTGAGAATTTTCTGGCCACGTACCTTCAGGATTACAAGTGACGTGCTTACAACGACACTGACGCTTTTCATAAGCATTCTCAAGTTGTAAAAATGTTCGCGGCAGAAATTATACGCACCATATAACATTCCAAGGCTGCAGAATAGAACGAGGAACGGGATTTGACGATAGAGAATGCGTAAGACTTTATGCTTTATTGTGAGGGGCCACATGCCGCAGGCCACTAGCAAGCCCCGTATGAAGCCAATATACTTCTCATATTTTTGTAATTGATTGGCCATGGTATGTTTCACTTAGAGGTAACTTTGCTGTAATCAATTCATCTAAAGCGGTAACGACGAACTGTTACCCTTTCATCCCTACATTGCTTCTTCGCCGTTGAACTCCCCACACAATAGACAGTATTATCAGGAAATTATACCCGTTAACGGTAGAGCACGGGGAAAGTTGCTGATCGTTGGATGCATAATACATTTGGCCCGCAACGAGGAATGGAAGGAAAGGGGTGCTTTGTATCTCTTTTGCAGTATCCTGGTGTATAATATTGTAGGAATTTATAACAACAGTTGAAAATTACGCAAGACAATTTTGCTTCGTGCAACAGAGCGCCAACATTATTGATAGCAATGAAATTACCGTACAAAGTTCTTAAGTGTTCCACTGTCTTATGAAGTATAAGTTGTTACCTCAGTGTATTAGGAACGTGCTAGCTGACGTTTGTGCACGGCAATAAACCGTCATAAATACGACAAATACGACAAATACAACAAATACTACAAATACTACAAATATCTGATCTTGCATACGCATGTAAGTATATATTGATGCATGGCATAGAATCGTTTTCGTAGAAACAAAAACGAAAATAATGAAAACAGCAGCACAGTATTATTTTTAACGCAAAGGTATAAGAAAGGTATAACATGAATAAAAAAATAAAAATGCATAGAATCGCTTGTGATGGCACTTCATGGAGAATACTTGCACGTTACTACGAAAACATTTCTGATGAATATGACATATGTGCAGTTCTTGCAGTAACGATATCGTACTGACCTATCGAACAAGAATTATCACGATGAAGATGCAGGAAATACTGTAATGAAGTAGCAGTTACAAAAATTGATTTTGTTTTTTCGAATACTTACATCTAAATTGTCATGAATTCTGGATAATTGAGGTCTATAGTTAGAACTGTTTGCGACAAATACGAGTCGGAAATGACCCGCTGTTAGAAATATTCATATGCCCTTCCATAAAAACCGTGTAAATTAACAAAGCACCTTTGTTGGGCACCTAAAGGTCCAGATTTTTCCGATTTATGTTCACGTGATCCATGTTACCATTAAGTTTATTTAAAACCATTAGCTGTCTTCCAAAATTTAGAATATTATATGCAAGTCATAATCTTTTACCGAACGTTGATCTTTAGTATAAAAATTATAACATTCATGGAAACTGTCAAGTACACCACCGTTGCCTATTTATTTCTTGAGTGATAATTTCTCCATAAGAATTGACAGGTAGATAGAAACGAGTGTGACCTCGTGTACTTCAAAACAGCTTTATGTTAATTTATTAATGTCCTACTTTATGACATTTATTTAATTCTCAATGACCATGGCCTCTTCCAGTGTTTTTAACAAAAAGAAATACGATACACTTGTATTGACGATCTAAAAATCAATGTTCGTTGTATTATTTTTTCGGAAATATCAATTTGCACAAAACTCATCTGAAAATTCTCTTACTTTTTATACTGACTTGAAGCGATTTGAAATCTACACAAATTTAAACATCGTCTAAGAATAAATATTTTGTGAACATTACAGAATTTTCAGTAGAGAACTAATAAAATGTTGAAGTCACGGAATATTTACCCCAATAAAGAGTTCCATTGAAATGGGGAAAAAATTATAGGCTGATATCGTCATGGGTTTCTGTGACATTATAATAAGAACACCTCGCATGAAAGCTTTATTACCGAACACGTGCCAGTTACTCGAATATACCGCTTCCCGAAATGCTTCACTCTGTCGTAAAAAAGGGACAAGTGATTAGAACAAAAAGGAAGTATTGAAAACTCAATGTATACAAACCTCGTTTGTAATTACGCTTCCGTACCACGCGTACGAATATGCTTGGGATAACTTCAGCAGTAAATAAAACACAAATACTGCTGCAGTTACGAGGGTCATTTCTGCCTGTAAAATACCAAGCAAGCGGAGAAAATAAAAATTACGTAATTAGCAACGTTACAGAAATACGTAAAAATGGATGACATGAAATCGTGCAATTACTTTATTGTGTTTGTTAAATTTTAAAAATGAATGACTTTACCTTGTACGCTTGGAATGTTATCACACATATTAACATTGCATTGGTGATGGTCATTAGCAGGACGATTGCACTGAAAGCTTCTTGAATAATGTTTCGACAGTATAAAAGTTGATTGTGTTTCTCCACGCACTTCTGCATCACGAACTCGCAATTCTCGGGAGTTAAGTGTTCAAATTCGTAGGACATGGCCTTCAGAACGGCCGACATTTGGAACATGCAGTACCCGAAGAAAGTATCAACCCCGGGGGTAACAGTCACAAAAACGCAGGAAATTAAAGTTTCCATTACCGTGAGCGCCATGTACGCCAATCCGCAATCTTTTATTTCCACGGGGAAAGACAAGGGATAGGATAAGGTGCAGTAACGAGGCTCAATGCCTTTGATGTACATGAAAAACATTCGGATATGCGGGGCTAAGCTGTACGTCAAGCAAAGACCGAATACCGTGTAAAAGATGATGTAGGCGGAATGGTAAAATAGATTGAAATACGAAAAGACGGTCGGCAAGAAACGAGGAGTTTTTAGTGTTTCGTTGACCAGGCCACGGAGAATGTCTATCATTTCACGAATTTCCCGCCGGTAGGCCAAGAAAAACAATACCTTCAAAGAACATAGAAAAAGGTAGGATTGAGCTGGATGAAAATTTCAATGATTCATTCTACTTCTAAAATATTTTGAACCGTTAGAGATTTCTCACAAGTGTACGGAATTAAATAAATACCGCTTCTTGCTTCTAAAAGGATACAGAGAATAGTATGTTAAGTACATAACTGCTTAGAGAATGAGAAACACTTTAAATATCAACTCAATTCCGATGAAAAATTTGAAACATTTTTTACACACGCCGATTATTAATTATTGCAAGCAGTTAACAAGGTCTACAACTTGTGTAAATTTCGGGTGAAGGATCACTGAGTTTAGAATTGCAGAGAATTTTCTAACCACCTACCTTCAAGATTACAAGTACCGTGCTTACAACGCCACTCACGCTTTTCATAAGCAACCCCATGTTGTAAAGATGTTCGCGGCAGAAATTATACGCACCATATAACATTCCTAGGCTACAGAAGAGAACGACTAACGGTATTTGACTATAGAGAATGCGTAAGGCTTTATGTTTTATTGTGAGGGGCCACATGCCGCAGACAACTAGCAAGCCCCGTATGAATCCAGCATACTTCTCATATTTCTGCAGTTGATTGGCCATAGTATGTTCCGTTTGGAGGTAACTCTGTTTTTAATCAATCCATCTGAAGAGGTAACGACGAACTGATACCCTTTTACTGCTACATTGCTTCTTCGTCGTTCAGTTCCCCATCTAATAGACGGTATTATTAGGGAATTATACTCGATGACCGTACACCATGGGAAAAGTTGCTGGCCACTGAATGCATAATTCAGTCAACGCGCAATGAGGAACGCAAGGAGAAGGATGCTTTCCAACGACCGGGCGTGTAAGATTGCAGCACATTAGAACATCGTATAATAACATATCGATAGCAATTTTGCTTCGCGCAACCCAGCATCAACTTAATCGATAGCAATAAAATTACCGAGCAAAGTTCGTGAGAGTTCCACTGTCCTATCAAGTACAATTAGTTCCTTCGTTAAATATGCTATGATCGTGTTACTTGATGCGTGTGCACTCTCACAAACTGTCTTAGACGCATTTCTTACGTGCCCCTGACAGTGCGAAGGACTGATCTTACAGTGAATAATAAAAAAAATGTGTTTGACATTTGGCAAACAACGAAGCTGCTTAGTAAATACGTTTTGCTTGAAATTCTAAGATTATTCATGATTTCCTAAGAGTGAAAATGATGTAATGAAAATACAAATTGACACGACAATAGTAAGTATTCATAGCATTGTGATATAATTTAATGTGATATAATTTAATGTGATATAATTTAATGTACACAACCTATTATTTTCTTATCGATGCGTCGAACGGTGTTAAATTCGGGGAACGTTTCGTGCTTTGAAAGATTACGTCCTGATTATTTTATTTAGCTAACGACTGTCAATACTAACATCTGTGTACATGTCTACAACTGTGTTTATATTATTCTTGGGGACCTAAAGCTTCATCCAAGGTTTTTATTAAAAAGAAGTAAGATACACTGGTATTGACGACCTAAAAAACAATATCACAGCATTATGTTTGCATTCGTATATGGGATAAACTCCAATACTTTGCATAAATCAGACCTACTGAATTTTTCGGAAAAATTCAGGGGGATAAGGAGAAATGAAAAGATTTACCCCGGTAAAAAGATCCATTGAAATGGAGAAAAAGGTGAACGCCTTTATGTCCATTGGTTTTTGTGAAAGTGTAATAAGCACACCTCTCATGTAGGCGTTGTCGCCGTATTCATACCATGGACTACCGTATACTGCCTTTTGAAAATTCTCACTCTATGTCAATTATCAATCAATTGTAAACATTAATAACGACAGTTATAATCGTGCGTAGTTCAAAATGTCGATAAAAACGCTGTATACAAACCTCAATTGCGCTTGTATTTCCGTACCACGCGTACCAAAATGGCTGTGACAACTTAAGTATTATATACGGTATATATATTGTACATGTACTGAGTGTCATTTTCTGTAAAGTTTCAACAAAAAAGAACATTAATTAATCTTAGCAGAAATGGTATCAGAAATGGCTTACTTAACGAATAATTTAAGTTTACAAAATGAACTGTACAGTTCTAACTATGTTTATAAAATAGAGAATAAGGTCACGTGTACCAAGTACCCTGATCTTTAAGATTAAGTGCAAAACTTACGCGATAAGCTTGAAACATTAGCGAACACAATGTGAGGGCATTCGTGAGGGCCATATACATGACCATTGCGCTGTACGTGGATTGCAGGATATTACGGCAGGCCACCAGTTTAGTATGTTTTTCGATGCATTTCTTCAACACGGCCTCGTAGTTCTTGGAATCTGCATTTTGTATCTCGTACGTCATGACGCGTATTAGGGCGGAAATTTGGAACATGGCGTAGCCGAAGAAAATGTCAGGGCTCGGTGTTATGAACATAATGAGGGAGGCACACACGGTTTGCATCATAGCGACCAGGAAGTAGCGCCAGTCGCAATCCTTCCCGAGGAACGGATAAGACGTTATGTACGGCGTCAAGCAACGCTTGTTCTCCACGTGCCGCGCGTATTGAATGATCATCATGATGATGGTCGACGCGAGCGTCGATCCGACGGTGAGTGCAGCAGCCAAGAAGATGACATGTCCGGAATTGCGAAAGGCCTTAAAATTTGAGAAAATCGCTGGCCATAGCCGGCGATCCGCCAGTACTTCGTCCATGAGTTTGCGTAGCTCGTCGATCATCTTTCGTAAATCATGCCTGCACACGACGAATGATATCACCTGTGCGCAAATACAAAAAATCTCGGGGTTTGGTATTTCAGTGATTAAAACCTGCTAATATAGGTATAATAACACTTTAAATCAAATTTATATTCCTTTAGTCATTATATTTACTATATATTTGAGGAACACTGCACTTAAGATTTCTTCCTAATTCCATTTACTTTTGTCGAATCTTTAATGAATAGAAAGAAAAAAAGGGTCAAAAGTGGTCCCCAAGAATGTTCTACACGGCGTTTTGCAAACAATATTTTTATTTTAAACAGTACACTTTCCTCCGGGGAAGGAATTTCTTTGATTGACAATTTTCTGTCTACATAAGATTTTCTTTTTGTCTTCTTGGCTTCTTTTAATACTATTGCGATGGTCCTTAATGATTTGAAACTCGAATTTTCGGACGTACCTTTAACATGATCTGCGTTGTGCTTATCACGTGACCGGCACTTCTTGTAAGCTGACCCATGTCGTACATGTGTTCACGACAGAAGTGTAGCAGGCCAAATAGCACAAGTATCAGAAAAACTACTGCGATTACCGATATCATGCGGTACATGATGTACAATGGTGTGTTTTTTATCCTTGCAGGCCATATTCCGCAATTGAGGAGCAAACGGCGACTAAATCTCGAGTAACTACGATAACTTTCCAATTCGTTGGCCATCCTGTGACTGACATACGCGTAATCCAGCGGAATCACAGCGTCTAACTCGGTAACAACAAAGCAGTACTCTTTTACGGTGCTCGTTTCAGCGGATTCAAAGCTTCGACCTTGCGAAGTTGGTTGCGTTTAAAGCCACGAAAACTGTGCGATTCATAATTCATGTTATACGGAGCGTGGAAACCGGTGCGTCGAAACCGGTGCGTTTCGGTCCTTGGTATAATGCGATAACCATTAGAACTTTGTTCCGAACACGCAGTAATGTAATTGAATATAAGGGGGATCTAGCATCTACGCGAGGAAAATCACACTGCACAAATCACGTCCGCATTCGAACGTAATGTAGAGTTACTGTTCCAACTTTTGAAGACTACAACTGCCGTATTCCACATCTGTTACTAATTCATTACGTATATCCTTCAGACCCGGCCAGATCGATCGAAAACGTTTTTGACTTTTACACAACAGTACAAAATAAACGCGCGCAGTGAAGCAAAGTGCAAGAAACAAAGCCATTGACATTTAACTTCTCTCCGTTATAAGGCCAGTCCTGCTGTTTAATTTATACGTGTCTCGGAAAAATTGTTCAATAGTGGCGGTATGGAAAATTTGTTGTAATGTAGCAAGTTTTTTCGGTAAACTGACACGAGAATATCAGAATTTATCATGATAGATACCGACCGTCTCGAGTTTGACACATGGAAAAACTGACGTCTCTAGGCTTGATCAAAAGTTGATGTAACTTTCAACTGCAGCTTGCGATGGAAGCAAAAATGTGACAAGTGTACAGGTCCATATTCGTCTAAAATATAAATATCATATTTGAATAACCTCAGATCTATAATTTCCACTCGCTCAAATTGTCAGGGAATTAAGGATCAACATTTTCTATGAACAATAGAAAGACAAACACATATGTATTCCAGTTGTTGTCAAATATTGAATATAATACTTTTCATAAAAAAAGTAGTTTCCCGTACACAACCGCTAATATTCTTTTCTAATCGTTGAACGGCAGAAATGTACATTATTGTCACATTTTTAAATGTTAATTGTTCTTGTAAAATATTTCTTAAAAAAGGTATGCGTGAGTGTAAACATGTATCAATCAAAACAGTTATGTGTCAATTTATTTACGTCTTACTTTGTAACTTTTATTTAACTGTCAAGGCCCATAGCTTCCTCCAGTGTTTTTAACAGAAAGAAATAAGATACAGTCGCATTGACAATCTAAAAATGAACATACGTAGTATTATTTTCTCGGAAATATCAATGTGAAAAAACTCATCTGAAAATTCTCTTATTCATGTTTTACAGACTTGAAGCGATTCAAAATCTAGACAAATTTATAAATCGTCTAAGAATAAATATTCTCTGAACATTAAAGAATTTTCAGTAGAGATATAATAAAATGACGAAATCACGGAATATCTACCCCAATAAAGAGTTCCATTGAAATAGGGAAAAAATTATAGGCTGATATCGTCATGGGTTTCTGTGACATTATAATAAGAACACCTCGCATGAAAGCTTTATTACCGAACACGTGCCAGTTACTCGAATATACCGCTTCTCGAAATGCTTCACTCTGTCGTAAAAAAGGGACAAGTGATTAGAACAAAAAGGAAGTATTGAAAACTCAATGTATACAAACCTCGTTTGTGATTACACTTCCGTACCACGCGTACGAATATGCTTGAGATAATTTAAGCAATATATAAGATATAAATAGCGCTGCACTTACAACGGTCATTTCTGCCTGTAAGATAGCAATAAAGCAAAGGAAAATGGTACGTAACTAGCAACACTATGAAGACAAGAAAAAATGATAAAATGAATTATTTAAACCTGAAAAATTAATGATTCACCTTATACGCTTGGAATATTATCGCACACATTATCAGCGCATTGGTAGCTGTCATGTGCAGGACGATCGCACTGAAAGCCTCTTGAATAATGTTTCGACAGTATAAAAGTTGATTGTGTTTCTCCACGCACTTCTGCATCACGAACTCGCAATTCTCGGGTGTTAAGTGCTCAAATTCGTAGGACATGGCCTTCAGAACGGCCGACATTTGGAACATGCAGTACCCGAAGAAAGTGTCTACTCCGGGGGTGACGGTCATAAAAACGCAGGAAGTTAAAGTCTCCATTAACGTGAGCGCCATGTACAGCAATCCGCAGTCTTTTATTTCCCCGGGAAAAGACGTAGGGTAGGGAAAGGTGCAGTGTCGAGGCTCGATGTCCTTCATGTACATGTAAAACATTCGGATGTGTGGGGTTAAGCTGTATGTCACGCAGAGACAGAACACCGTGTAAAAGATGATGTAGGCGGAATAGTAAAATAGGTTGAAATACGAAAAGACGATCGGCCGGAAACGAGGATTCTTCAATATTTCGTTGACCAGATCACGGAGAATGTCTATCATTTCACGAATTTCCCGCCGGTATGCCAAGAAGAATAGTACCTTCAAATAATGATTTGAATGAAAATTTTAATGATTCGTTCCATTGCTTACATACATTGAACTGTCAGAGATTTTTCACAAGCATACGGACGTCATTAAGAACTACTATTCGTTATTCTTTTAAAGGGATATTGAAAACAATATGTAAGTACATGACGGCTTAAAAAACGAAAAAGTTTTGAAAAGTCTAATGAAGTTAGATGAAATTTTTGAAATATTTCTTATTAGTGCTAAATTATATTATAACTGTTCGAAGCTGTTGATAAGTTTTCGTTTCCGTGTCGTTTCCTTTAAGTTTTTTTCATTTTCGGGTAGGGAATCATTAAGTTTATAGTTACTGACAAGTTTCTGGCCACGTACCTTCAAGATAACGAGGGACGTGCTTACGAGAAGACTGACGCCTTTCGTAAGCATCCCCATGTTGTAGATGTGCTCGCGGCAAAAATGCTGCAAACCGTATGACATTCCTAAGCTACAGAATAGCACGAGATATGGTATTTGACGATAGAGAATGCGTAATCCTTTGTGTTTTATTGTGAGTGGCCATATGCCGCAGGCAACCAGCAAGCCCCGTATAAAGCCAACATACTTTTTATATTTTTGCAACTGGTCGACCATGGTATGTGGCACGTGCTGGTAATTCCGTGGTAATCAATCTATCTAACGTTGTAACGGCGAACTGGTAGCCCTTTAGCGCTATTATCGTTTCCTCGTCGTCAAGCTCTCCACGTAATAGATGGCATTATCGGGAAATTATACCCGATTACGGTAGAACACGGGGAAAGTTGCTGACCGTTGAATGAATAATAAATTTGACAGACAACAGGGAACAGATAAGAGTGGGTGTTTCGTATCTCTTTAGCACTGTCCAGACATATAGAATGACAGCAAACTATAAAAACGGTTGAAAATTACGCGAGACAATTATTACTACGTCTACCTTAACAACATGTGTGCATAATACATTCAACATGCAGCAAGGAACGATGTGAAAAGGATGCTTTCTACTTCTGGACAGCGATCCAGACGTACAGCATTGCAGCAAATTATAACAACAATTGAAGATTACGAGAGGCATTTTGCTTCGTGCAGCTCAGCATCAACATTATCAGTGATAATAAAATAATCGAACAAAGTTCTTGAGAGTTCCACTGTCCTATGAAGTACAATTTATTCCTTCGATAATATGCTACGAACGTGTTACTCAATGCGTGTGCATTGTAACAAACTGTTTTGGATACGTTTTCCACCTGCCCCTGACAGTGCGGAGGAACAATCTTAGGGTGAAGAATAACAGAAATGTGTTCAACATACGACAAATGACGAAGTTGCTTAGTAATCACGTTTCGCTCCAAATTCGAAGATTATCCTTCACGATTTGCTAAGAGTGAAAATGACGTAATGAAAATGCAAAGTGATACCCCAGTAGTAAGTATTTATAGCATTGTGATATAATTTAATGTGATACAATTTAATGTATATAACCTATTATTTTCTTATCGATGCGTCGGACGGTGTTAAATTTAGGGAATATTTCGTGCTTTGAAGGATTATGTTCTAATTAGTATATTTAGCTAACGACTGTCAGTACTAACATCCGTTTACATGTCTACAACTGTGTTATTCTTACGGACTTAAATTTTCATCCAAAGTTTTTATTAAAAAGAAGTAAGATACACTGGTACTGACGACCTAAAAAACAATATCACAGCATTAAGTTTGCCTTTGTACATGGGATAAATCACAATAATTTGTATAAATCAGGCCTATTTTAATTTTCAGAAAAATTCAGGGGGCAAGGAGAAATGAAAAGATTTACCCCGGTAAAAAGATCCATTGAAATGGGGAAAAAGGTGAACGCCTTCATGTCCATTGGTTTCTGTGAAAGTGTAATAAGCACACCTCTCATGTAAGCGCGTAATTCCAGCGAAATCACAGCGTCTAACTCGGTAACGACGAAACGGTACACATTTACGGGGCTCGTTTCATCGGATTCGAAGTTTCAACCTAATGGCCGCAATTATCAGCAAACTCGAGTTGATTGCGTTTAAAGCTATGAAAACTGTGCGATCCATAATTCATGTTACACGTCGCGTGGAAACCGCTACGTTTTGGTCCTCAGTATAATTCGATAACCATTAGAACTTTGTTCCGAACACGTAACAATGTAATGAAATATAAGGGACAATTAGAATCTATGCGGGGGATCACGTTCATATTCGAACTTTTGTTCATATTCAACTTTTCAAGACTACAACTGCCGTACTCCACGTCTGTTATTAATTCATTACGTATACCCTTCAATCCCGGATGGATGGATAGAAAATGTTTTTGGTTTTTACACAACAGTACAAAAGAAAACGCGCGCAATGAAGCAGAGTGCAAGAAACGAAGCCATTGACATTTAACTTCTGGAGTTTGACAGATGCAAAAAGAGACACCTCTAAGCTCGATCAAAAATTGATGTAACTTTCAACTGCAGATTGCGATGGAAGTAAAAAATGCGGCAAAAGTACAGAACCATATTCGTCTAAAATGTAAGTATTCAGTTGTTGTCAAATACTTGTAAAAAGTAGTGTCCCGTACACAATTGTTAACATTTTTTTCTAATCGGCAAACGGCAGAAATATAACATTATTGTCATATTTTTGAACGTTAATTGTTTCTGTAAAACATTTCTTGGCACGTGGTTTTTATAATAATCTTATATTTTAACTTCTGAATGAAGTAAAAATCCCTAAGCAGCGCTGGCAACCGCCGTGAAGGAAGCCTTACCTTAGCATGGCTGGTTGATATCCACGGCGGGGCGGTATTTGCCTATCATCGTCAAAACACGACAGTTGTGGGTGGGTGCATCGAACCACAACAAAGTACCCTCGTGCAACGCGCCAGTAACGTACATTGTCAGTTGCAGCCGCTCCGTCAAGTAGTAAACTCCGGCGAAGCCAACGTTTCCCGCCCCCCATACCTTTTTCTCTTTCACCGTACGTTTGTCCGCTGATAATTGAAGGCAAAAGTGATAGTTATTTTAAAAGTGCAGTTTTAGTGTTTCTGTGACGTGTGAGGAACAGGAGGAACATGACGATGGCACCGTTCTACGAGCATCATGATTATTACCAAAAGATGCTGGAACTGCAAGAAAAATTGCGTCAAAGGTATAGTTTAAAAAACGTAGTCCACTTCGAGGAATCCCTTTAGCTCCTGTTTCGATCGAAAGAAGATTAGATTTTCGAATTCTTATCTTTCTCGCATCAGCGAAGAGGAGAGAATACGTTTGGAGGAACGGTTTAATCTTATGGCGCACGAATCTAACATAAGAACAGGTATATTGGAGAAATTGTTCTATTCAATGTTATTGTTTGTAAATTGAACGTGTTCCCTAGTGAGATTCAATATCGATGTATTATTTTCATGTTTCCTTCTGAATTTCGCGTTTTTTCGTCACGGGAATTTCTGAAGCAATTTTAACGTTAAAAATTTCATATACGTATGAAGTATTTACTGTTTATTATTTTGTATAATATTTTATGACAATCGGAAAGGAATTGAATTATCGTGTCCTTCTTCCTGCCCTCGCATTCAATATCGATCCATTGGTGACCCCTGTCTTTACAAAATAAGATAGATGATAACCTCGTGTATTTCATCCGTCATATTTGGACTTATTTATATACATTCCAAATGAACAAAAATACATTAAAAAAAAGAATTTAACATAAAAAAATTATGTTGTCGAAAAATCGGGAAAAATTATCTGCATGAATGAAGCTCAAATCGTGTGTATAATTATCGACAAACATTATGTATGTTTGTGAACAATTATCCAAATTTATATGGATCTGAAGTGCTGAATTTCGCGGGTTTCAATGACATGAAGAGCAATCCTCAAAATTATATGAACCTGAAATCTCGAATAACACGGAACCAATTAACCGTTTTTACTTGACTGTTATTCGAGAGTTACAAAAACGAGCGGTGATTTGCTGAACGTTACACCCTCCGACGAGGGCGATGCTCGCGATGAAAATTCCTCCGAGAAGAGACCGTTCGCCATTCAATATATACAAACCTCGTTTGTCAATACATTTCGGTACCACGCGTACGAATTTGCTTGAGATAATTTGAGCAATATATGAGATATAAATAGCGCTGTATTTACAACGGTCATTTCTGTCTGTAAGATAGCAATAAAACGGAGGAAACGAGAGTATTGACGCCTTTCGTAAGCATCCCCATGTTGTAGATGTGTTCGCGGCAAAAATGCTGCGAACCGTATGACATTTCTAAGCTAGAGAATAGCACGACATATAGTATTTGACGATAGAGAATACGTAATCCTTTGTGTTTTATTGTGAGTGGCTATATGCCGCAGGCAACCAGCAAGCATCGTATAAAGCTAGCATACTAACGTACGTGACACGTGCTGGAAATTCCGTGGTAATTAATCTATCTAACGTTGTAACGACGAACTGGTAGCTCTTTAGCGCTATTATTGTCTCCTCGTCATCAAGCTCTCGTCAATTTTTGCTACGCGTAACTCAACAGCATAGATGCTTAATACATTCAACAGGCAGCAAGGAACGATCTGAAAAAAGTGCTTTCTACCTCTGGACTGTCATCCAGACGTATAGCATTGCTGCAAATTATAACAACAATTGAAAATTACCAACGGCATTTTACTTCGTGCAACTCGGTATCAACATTATCAGTGATAATAAAATTATCGAACAAAGTTCTTGAGATTTCTACTGTGCCATAAAGTACAATTTGTTCCATCGGTAATATGCTATGAACATGTTACTCGATGCGTGTGCACCGTAACAAACTGTCTTACAGTGCGAAGGACTGATCTTACGGTGAAGACATTCGGCAAATAACGAAGTTGCTCAGTAATCACGTTTAGCTTCAAATTCGAAGATTATCCTTCACAATTTTCTAAGAGTGAAAATGACATAATGAAAATACAAAGTGATACGCCAGTAGTAAGTATTTATAGCATTGTGATATAATTTAATGTGATACAATTTAATGTATATAACCTATTATTTTCCTATTGATGTGTTGAACAGTGTTAAACTCACAGAACTTTTCGTGCTTTGAAGGATTATGTTCTGATTGGTATATTTGGCTAAAGACTGTCAATACTAACATCTGTGTACGTGACTACAACTGTGTTTATATTATCCTTGCGGACCTAAAGCTTCATCCAAAGTTTTTATTAAAAAGAAGTAAGACACACTGGTATTGACGACCTAAAAAACGATATCACAGCATTAAGTTTGCCTTTATACATGGGATAATGCCCAATACTTTGCATAAATCAGACCTACTGAATTTTTCGGAAAAATTCAGGGGTAAAGGAGAAATGAAAAAATTTACCCCGGTAAAAAGATCCATTGATATGGGGAAAAAGGTGAACGCCTTCATGTCCATTGGTTTCTGTGAAAGTGTAATAAGCACACCTCTCATGTAAGCGTTGTCGCCGTATTCATACCATGGACTACCGTATACTGCCTCTCGAAAATTTTCACTCTGTGTCAGTTATGAATCACATGTGAATATGAATAACGACGGTTAAAATCGTGCGTAGTTATGTCGATACAATATGTCGATACAAACGCTTTGCACAAACCTCAATTTCGCTTGAGTTACCGTACCACGCGTACCAAAATGGTTGCAACAACTTCAGTAGCATGTACGGTATAAATCTCATACAGTTACTAAGTGTCATTTTCTGTAAAATTTCCACAAAAAATAACATTAATTAATCCTAGCAGAAATGGTACCAGAAATGGTTTTCTTAACGAATAATTTAAGCTTACAAAATGAACTATACACCTCTAATTATGTTTATAAAATAGAGAATAAAGTCGTATGTAACAAGTACCCTGATCTTTAAGATTAAATATGAAACTTACGCGATAAGCCTGAAACATTAGCGCGCACAATGTGAGAGCATTAGTGAGGGCTATATACATGATCATTGCGCTGTACGTGGATTGCAGAATATTACGGCATGCCACCAGTTTAGTATGTCTTTCGATGCATTTCTTTAACACGGCCGCGTAGTTTTTGGAATCCATATTTTTTACCTCGTAGGTCATGGCGCGTATTATAGCGGAAATTTGGAACATGGTGTAGCCGAAGAAAATGTCAGGGCTCGGTGTTATAAACATGATGAAACAGGAACACACGGCTTGCATCGTAGCGACCACGAAGTAGCGCCAGTCGCAATCCTTCCCGAGGAACGGATAAGACGTTATGTACGGCGTCAAGCAACGCTTGTTCTCCACGTGCCTCGCGTATTGAATGATCATCATGACGATAGTCGCTATGAAGGTCGATCCGACGGTCAGTACAACCGCCAAAAAGATGAAAAAGCTGGAATTGCGAAAGGCCTTGAAATTTGAAAAAATCGCTGGCCATAGCCGACGTTCCGCCAGTACTTCGTCCATGAGTTTGCGTAGCTCGTCGATCATCTTTCGTAAATCATGCCTGCACACGACGAACGATATCACCTGTGCGCAAATACAAAAAAATCTTGAGGTTCGGTATTTCAGTGATAAAACCTGTCATTATAGGTATAATAACACTTTAAATCAAATTTATATTCATTTAATCCCTTGTATTTATTACATATTTGAGGAACACTGCACTTAAGGTTTCTTCCCAATTCCTCTTATTTTTGTCGAATCTTTAATAAGTACAAAGAAGTAAAAGGGCCAAAAGTGGTCCCCAAGAATGTTCTACACGGCGTTTTGCAAACAATATTTTTATTTTAAACACTTTTTTTTTTTAAACTTATTTAAACACAACTTTTCGGCGGGAAAGGAGTTTCTGTTTCATCTTCTTGGCTTCTTTCAAAACTATTGCGATGGTCCCAAATGACTTGAAACGCGAATTTTCGGACGTACCTTCAGCATGATCTGTGTAACACTTATAACGTGACCGGCACTTCTTGTAAGCTGACCCATGTCGTACATGTGTTCACGACAGAAGTGTAGCATGCCAAATAGCACAAATATCAGAAGAAATATCGCGGTTGTCGATACCATCTGGTACGTGATGTACAGCGGTGTGTTTTTTATCCTTGCGGGCCATATTCCGCAATTGAGAAGCAAACGGCGACTAAACCTCGAGTAAGTGCGATAACTTTCCAATTCGTTGGTCATCCTGTGATTGGCATACGCGCAATTCCAGCGAAATCACAGCGTCTAACTCGGTAACGACGAAATGGTACCCTTTCACGGGGCTCGTTTCATCGGATTCAAAGTTTCAACCTAATAGTCGCAATTATTATCAAATTCGAGTTGATTGCGTTAAAAGCCATGAAAACTGTGTGATCTATAATTCATGTTATACGGCGCGTGGAAACCGGTGCGTTTCGGACATCGGTATAATTCAATAACCATTAGAACTTTGTTCCGAACACGTAACAATGTAATGAAATATAAGGGGCAATTAGAATCTACGCGGGGGAAGTCATAGGGTACAAATCACGTCCGTATTCGAACGTAACGTAGAATTACTGGTCCAACTTTTGAAGACTACAACTGCCGTGCTCCACGTCTGTTATTAATTCATTATGTATACCCTTCAATCTCGGACGGATCGATCGAAAACGTTTTTGGTTTTTACACAACAGTACAAAAGAAAACCCGCGCAGTGAAGCAGAGTGGAAGAAACAAAGCCATTGACATTTAACTTCTCGAATTTGACAGATGCAAAAACTGACACCTCTAAGCTCGATCAAAAATTGATGTAACTTTCAACTGCAGATTGCGATGGAAGCAAAAAATGTGGCAAGTGTACAGGACCATATTCGTCTAAAATGTAAGTATCATATTTAAATAACCTCAGTTCCTTAACGTGCATCCGGTCAAATTGTCAGGAGGTTAAGGATCAACATTTTCTAAAAACAATAGAACGACAAACACATATGTATTTAGTTGTCAAATACTTAAGTTTATTTTTCTTAAAAAAAAGTAGTTTCCCGTACACAATAGTTAACATTTTTTTCTAATCGACGAACGGAAGAAATTTATATTATTGTCACATTTTCGAACGTTAATTGTTTCTGTAAGATATTTCTTGGCACGTCGTTTTTATAATAGTCTCATACTTTAAAAATCCCTAAGCAGCGCTGGCAACCGCCATGGAGCGCGTCTGGTTGGTATCCATGGCAGGGCGGTATTTGCCTATCACCGTCAAAACGCGACAGTTGCCGGTGGTTGCATTGAACCACAACAAAGCACCCTCGTGCAACGTGCCAGTAACGTACGTTGTCAGTTGCAGCCGCTCCGTCGAGTAGTGAACTCCGGCGAAGCCAACGTTCTACCCCCTCCCCTCACTCCTTGTTCTCTTTCATAGTACGTTTGTCCGCTGATAATTGAAGGAAAAAGTGATAGATATTTTAAAAGTGCAGTTTCCGTGTTTCTGTGACGTGTGCGGGACAGGAAGGACATGACGATGGCACCGTTCTACGAGCATCATGATTATTACAAAAAGATGCTGGAACTGCAAGAAAAATTGCGCAAAAGGTATAGTTTAAAAAACGTAGTTCACTTGGAGGAATCCCTTTAGCTCGTGTTTCGATCGAAAGAAGGTCAGATTTACGAATTCTTATCTTTCTCGCATCAGCGAAGAGGAGAGAATACGTTTGGAGGAACGGTTTAATCTTATGGCGCAAGAATCTAAGAACAGGTATGTTGGAGAAATTGTTCTATTCAATGTTATTGTTTGTTAATTGAACGTGTTCCCTAGTGAGATTCAATATCGATGTATTATTTTCATGTTTTCTTCTGAATTTCGCGTTTATTCATCACGGGAATTTCTGAAGCAATTTTGACGTTAAAAATTTCATATACGTATGAAGTATTTACTGTTTATTATTTTGTATAGTATTTTATGACAATCGGAAAGGAATTGAATTACCGTGTCCTTCTTCCTGCTCTCGAATTCAATATCGATCCATTGGTGACCCCGTTTTTTACAAAATAAGATAGATGATAAACTCGTGTATTTCATTCGTCATATGTGGACTTATTTATATACATTCCAAATGAACAAAAATACATTTAAAAAAAAGAATGTAACTGTTTAAAAAAATTATGTTGTCGACAAATCGGGCAAAATTGCCTGCATGAATCGTGTATGTAATTGTTGACAGACATTATGTATGTATGTACGTAACCAATTATCGAAATTTATATGGATCTGAAGTGCTGAATTGGATGGGTTTCAATGGCATGAAGAACAATCCTCAAAATTATATGAACCTGAAATCTCGAATAACACGGAACCAATTAACCATTTTTAATTAACCGTCTTTACTTGACCTTTATTCGAGAGTTTCCTGTATATTCCTGAAAAGCGCATGAAAATGAGTAAAACCTGACAACGTTGTAACTCGTCGTTCGCCCTTTAATGTTCAGAATAAGAATGACATACTGACTTTAAACTGTAGCGCGTTCTAACTTGGTACGCAGTAACCTTGGATCCTTAAATTCAAGGTAATAGGATGATCACACGCGATATCGTAGTTGGTCTTACTGTTGGTCGATGAAGATTCTAGGAATCGTAGTTTAAAAGTCAACCCTAGTTTCACGTGATTTCGGAAATTATTCAAGCGTCAAATCCACGATGTACAAGTATCTTTTGTAAAAATTTTTCTTCAAGGTGGCAAACAAACTGTTGTAAGAATTGTTCTCTTTGTTCAGGCACGGCGAATGTATTAACCGTTTGCGTCTGAGGTACATTGAATATTTAGAAGAACAACGTGCAAGGGACGAAAGAAATCATAATCTTCTCGGAGCGCTGGATAAAGTGGATAATAGTCTTGCCGAGATGACTGCGAAAACGCGTAGACTAAACGTTCTCAGAGTGAGTGTAGTTCCTTTCGTGTAGTTTATTTCGTGAAATTTTTCGTTTTTCAATTGATTCCCTTACACTGTTCAGAAAGCAGTTCACTTAAGTATTTCTTACATACCACCAGTTTCCCTGAGTTTTTAATCACTCAGATTCCGTAGAATCGTAAATGTCCAGTATTTGTGTCCAGGGTAGAAATTTTTCGTATTTTTTTTTTCGTAGAAACAGTACGAAGCTTATCTTCTGCGAACCTATCGGCGGAATGCGGCAGGTGCTACCGGAAGTAGCGTCGTCGACAGCGGTGTCGGCAGTCAAACCGAGAGGAACGACAAAGTTTTAAAGTCCAGGCAAAAGGAAGGCACTGTTTTGGCACGTCTTCAAACCGGCGACGTTTTGTCCAGGACGGAGCCAAGCA
This sequence comes from Hedychridium roseum, assembly GCA_963989215.1. Taxonomy (NCBI): domain Eukaryota; kingdom Metazoa; phylum Arthropoda; class Insecta; order Hymenoptera; family Chrysididae; genus Hedychridium; species Hedychridium roseum. Next base: position 6,251,918 of record OZ022310.1, on the reverse strand, counting down.
CGCAAAGTATCGACCGAGTCGGTGCAGAACGTTTCCCGCCACTGAAATCGCCGATACGAATCGAAATCCAGCCAGACGTAAATAACCGACAAAACCCCGAAGAATTTCCGTCTAACGTTCCACGACACGCGGCAAATACGTCGCGAGATAACGAAATTTTAGGAAGAGACGAATTTCACGAATACGCTGAGTCTCGCGAGAAGTTCAATTCCCCGACGAATGTTCGACCTTATTCAACGTCGAGGTTGCAGCAAATCCAGGACCATAGACCTACCCGATTTTACGGCAGTTATGAGGCCCATAATAACCCTGAGTTGTTAAGGAATTCACTGAAAAATGTTGGCAGGCAAAGTTCTTCTCTCTGGTCTTCTCACGAAATGAGTCCACGTAAAAGTTGGCACTCTCTTTACGGACAGCCAACGGTTTCTGCTTACGACGAAGGCGTTCGAAACAGGACAACGAGAGTGCTGGAGGACGAGCTTGAGAGGTACATTGAAAATATTAAGAGTCTTCATCGTGCGGATTTGGAGGCAGGAAGCATCGAGGACGAGTTGGATCACGATCACGAACAAAACACGAGCGGTGATTTGCTGAACGTCACACTCTCCGACGAGGGCGACGCGCGCGATGAAAATTCCGCTGAGAAGAGACCGTTCGCCAAACGGAAGGAACGGAGGAAAGGTAAAGAGGAACGACTTCCGCCGGAAGTCGAAGGGATTCTTGCCTTGGCCAGCGACCTTGCGTCGAGAACTGTTGAAGATTTCGAAGAATCGAATATAGAGGCATGTGAAACGAACGGGAATGTTCAAATGCGTCTTCCACGTGTCGAAGAAAATAGCAAAACTTCGGAATTAAGTTACTCAAGATGTAATACTGAAAATAAAATACTGAAATCGAATTCAAATACTGCTGAGATTTTTAACGATAAGAATGTGCACATGGGAGAAATTTCTCAGATCGATAAACAGGTTTTCGATGCTGCGGAAGAACTGGAACCGTGGGATTTGAAATTTGTTGAGAAACAGATTAGGGAGATTCATTTAGACGAGGTACTTGATGAAAATAAGGAATTAGTAACGAATGTTAGTACTGACAATGAAGAATCATCTGAGATTAAAAATGTTCATGCTGAAAATATGGAGAATAATTTCAAAGAACCAGATTCGGCAGTGAAAGTGAACGGGAATCAAGATGAGCAGGGTTTACGCGTTGTAAACCCCGAAAATTCTTCAGCAAAAGAAAATTCATCTCCAGAATTCGAAAACACTTTGACCAAAGGAGAAATTGAAGGCAATGAAGGTGTGGATTACCAGCCAACCTATACAAGTATACAGGAAGCAGAAGTACTTGAAGAAAAAGTTAATCAACACTATGACGATCACCCAGAAATGGTGAACGAAGAATTGAATAATCAACATTCTCCCGACGAAAAAAGGCACAATGTGGACACAAATGCTGATGAAATGAATGTTAATCAACATTGGCAAGACGGGATTAAATCAACTATGGAATACGAGGGATATGCTCAAAATCCTGTCGAAAGATCGGGAGATGAAAATTACGTTGCTCAAGAGGAATACAATAACGAGGAATATCATCAAAATTCTAAGATTATATATGAGCATGAATCGAATGAAGGTTATTCATACGATTATGATCAAGGTTATCAAAACGATCCAAACCGAACTTATGAAAATAATCCAGGCCAGTCTTACGGCAATGATATGAACGCGTCTTACCAAGACGAAGTAAATCAATATTATCAAGGGGATGCGAATAAATCATACGAAAATGATCCAAATCAACACTATGAAATGGATCATAATCAGCATTACGAAATTGACCCAAATCAACAATATGAAACAGGTGAAAATCAGCATTACGAAATTGACCCAAATCAACATTATGAAGGCGATTCGAATCAACAGTTTGAAAGTGGTGCAGAGCAGCATTATAGCACTGATCCTAATCAACAGTACGAAAGTGTTCAGGTTTACACAAATGACCCTAATCAACCTTACCAAAACGACCCTAATCATTCTTACGAGGTGTCAGCGGGGGAGGCTTATGATTACGCGGGAGAAAATAATTACGACGATCCTAACCAAGCATCAAACGCCGACGACGAGACTAATGCACACGTAAAAGAAAATTCCCAACAACAGGAAAATGTTGAAAATGAGTTCAACCGAACGGAAGTTAATTCTCCGCCGCAGATTCAGGAAATGGAAGAAAATTCAGAAAAAATCTCCGAGAGGGTGAAAGACCAGACTGAGTCGCAGGAAAATTCGAAAATCGAGAAACTGAATGAATCGAAAAAGAAGAAGGACGTTATTCGTTCTCTCTTAGATTCTGACACGGAGAGTACGATAGAACGTAATGTTTCAAATACAGACAGCGATTTTGATTTCAACTAAAAGCATTTCCATGTATTTATTACATGCCAGTTGGAGATTAATTAAATCATTGTACGTACACCATTTCAAATTAGAATACTGCATAATGAATCAGTCATTAATTTCATTACATTCATACACTACTTCTAAGGAAAACGAATTTCTTAAGTCTTCTCAATAAACTCCCTGATGGAAAATACCGCTATTTAAGCGCGAGTGCACTTTTCACGTTTCGTATTACGATCAAATTCGCATTTCTCGCCATTTCTGCACTTCGCACCGGCACAGTAAACGTCTCTATCTGCGAACAAACGTATGAAATCATAAGAAATAATATTACATGTTTGGCAAAGTAATGATTGATTACGGGAATATTTCGAAAAATATGAACTTCCTTTAAAATTGCAGAAAAATTCATCGTCATCGTCAGGGTAAAAATATTTTTCAAGTTTGCAAAAATTCCTACCTCCGTACGATCCTTTGTATCCGCCATCACTTCCGGTACTGACAGCGGAAGAGGAAGCGCAGGACATACTGCCGCACTTGTTGGGGCAACATTTCTGATTCAACGGGCATTGGTAATCGGTTACACAGCTGGGCACACATTTTGTCACGCTGTTCCGCAATGGACAATTACCACTCTTGTCTATAAACAATTTTTTTAATTAAATTACTAGATATTAGGCAAAATTCGTCGTGTTAGGAATGAACCTAGAACTTAGTGAAAACATTATTTTCGAAAAACGTAGTAGGGTAGTCAAAGTTACCAGAGAAATAACGCATTTTAATCTAATTGTGTAGATTTAGAGGATCGTTATTAATTTCAGTAAAAATGGAGATAGAGGAATATAGATAAAAGTCTCTACATGGACACTATATAAAAAACACAAGATGGCTTCAATTCAATATGTACCTTCGTATTTATAGTACAATAATGATATTTACTAGAATCGATAAAATAAAGTTTAATATTTAATATTACCCTTCGTTCGTTCCATTGACTATTATTACTATCCTTATTTATATTAATTTCCCAGCAATACTTTCAAAGTGATATTTAGCACGATATATTTCTAATAAAAAACAAACACGCAATTCTGGAAAGTGGAAAATGTCACGAAATAAATATCCCTTCACAGAACCTGTTTCTACCATTAATGCGAAACACACTTTAATGTTTAAATCCGAGTAAAAACTTGTTGATCAGGTGTATTGCAGTAGAGACTTACTCGACAATTGTCCGATGACTTGGCTAACGAGCAGCAGGCTGAGAAGAAGAATGCCAATGCATCCTGAAACACGAAGATCATGGGTAACCGTTGTTAGTGAAAAACTGCACGTATATCGGGAGACAAGGACGATTCCGCGAATGTTAGTGGGTCAGTGGTGATTTCGAAACGAACACGCACTGGGAAATAACGTCGTCATCTTGGCGCCAAGGTCCCCTCTCGAAATCGGATCCTTGCGGAGGTTCCGCGAAATCTTCGAGAAAACTCGTGCGAGACTCAACCGCGATGGCTGACGCGGTCAGCTATGCCGCGCCGATAAGACCTCGGCTTCTTAAATCATTTCAAAGAGTCCTCTTACCCTCTCCGCTGCCCACCTCCCCTTCTCTCCCGACGTCTATGTCTCAAGCATCTGTATTCACAGGAAACGGGCCACACTCTCGCGTTCGCTCGTCTTGAGATAAAACATTTACGCGTGACGCGATCTCCTGGTGCGTGATGGTATGAGCAATAAACGCGGCCGTAGGCAAGAAATGTTATTGACAGAAAAACACGAAACAGTCCGAAGGAACCGGGACAAAGTACGGGGGATTTCTGTAATAACTTTTAAAGGATTTTAAATGACTTCGGCACTTGTAATAATTATTGCATTTCGTGCTTGTCATTCATTATCTTTTTAAGGCTAATATAGGACGTTATTTTATTCAAGAAATTGAGAACAATTTTCAATGCTTAAAAAATGTTATTACGGTTAAGTCGACGATGTAATAAAGAATGAGAAATTAAGTCCCCGTGGTTGGAATAATAAATGTAATATAATGTTAGGTACAAAGCCATAAAACGGCTTCGATATCTTATTAACTTTGTATACAATACTCGAAGGTAAATGTACAATTATCGTAAGTAACTTATGGCACGTACGATGACGTAAACGAATTGATTCATCGTTTTTTCGTAAAACTAAATCATAATACGATAAGTTTTATGATTTAATTATTGTTATCGTAAACGAAGTTTGGATAGGGATTTCCAGCGGGTGGATTGTCATCAGACATTAGCGGAATAACCGGAAGTTCGACGGATTCTATGACTTCGATATCCGGCGTCTGGCAGGCGAGGGCACCGCAGCGATTTCTGCAACATTTCTTCGTTCCTCTGCAGTCTGAATCATCTGTACAAGTGGACGAACAAACCCATCTACCAGTCGGCGGCGACGGACAGGTGCCACGTTTTTCTAACAAAAGTAAGAAACAAACAACGATTGTTGTAAATCCACGGATGTTGCATTTTATATCAATAAAATATATCCCTATAACTTGCTACATTATTTCTTATATCTTCAGAAAGAATCTCGCTGTTTTGGTTAATCAATAACCACGTATACGTTTAATCCCGTGTTTAATTGCCGCCGAAATTTTGTTGGCTCGTTCCTCGGCGAGCGAATGATCGGTGACAGTCGTGATTGCGCGTTTTCCCTACACTCACCTCTCTGAACCGGTTGTTTCATGGTCACGGGTCTGGAGCAGACGAAACCACCGCAGCTCGTGGGACAGCACTTTCCTATTCCTTGGCAATAGGCGTCGGAGAAGCAAGAGCGCGAACAAATCTGCACGTTTAGCGGCGGCGGACAGGAACCCGGCTTTTCGACGTTGTAATTGTACCTCGACTGTCCGAGCACAGCGGGCATCGAAACAATGGCGGTGATTGTGGCCAAAAGTAAGGCCGATGACGGTAAAAGCAACGGGGACGTCATCTCCTGCGACCTTTTCCGGAAAACTCGATGGAAAATCCGCTAAAAGACAGGGACGCCGTTTAAAGTCCATGACAGGCAATGATTTATCGTTATCCGCTGAACGAAGGTACTTGTTTATGCGCGTTAATCCTCCGAGCCGTAATTCTCCTATTATCTTCGGATATTAAAGACATGCAAGCTGCCCGCCGCGAATGACTCAAGAAGGTCGTATTATGCGTGACATTGAACACGAATGTACATGAAAGGTACTTCGTAGAATCCCATACTCAGTGTGCTTAAATAAAACAAAAGTTCGCGCTCGTGGATAGTGAAAGAAATATTTAACGACGTAAAGAGGGTATATACGTTACAAAAACATGTTAACTATTTTTCACTGAACAATACTTTGGTTTCAATTAATTTGAAGCGTCCAAGAAATTCGAAGAAACAAAAAATGGAGTAAACAAATCATTCAATTCGCTGCATAAAAATTCATTGCAAAATCGTTCAACGCGTTTCACTTCGCTTATCCTATTAAAACTGTTTGCTCATGTTTGACAAATAAGTAGCTACCCATTACCACTGGCTTCGAGTTTCTTACAACGAGCGTTGCATTAACGTACGATTACAAAATACTCACGCCTGACGCGGCGAACGGAAGTGAGGACGACGTTGGTCTAAAACGAGGGAATCGATTGCTTTCTTACTCCGCCGCGGCTACGTCAGGGTCACCCGGGATGGGTTTTCTATTTCTCCAAGTTCTTTTTATTTTCGTAGATTTAGCGATTTGCGGCGCGAAGACACACGCGACGTCGCGTTTTTACGCCGGCGGCTGTAGAGAAACAGAGGCCCGTCCCTCTATACGTACATATTATATACACGCCGGCGTGTCAAGCCCAACCCCCCTCTTCTCCCACCCCCTCGTTGGCTAATGTTTCTCCGGAAACCGGGCAATCTACTCCCGCGCGGTTTTCTCAATGAAAAATCGGAAGCCCCGCCGGTTTAACGTGTCCCGGGCCGCGCGGTCCGCCCGAACGACGGAAATCACCGACAAAGACCGGAAGGGAAGAACCGCAGACGCCCTATAATTAGGTCGCCGAAATTTCGCCCGGCGCCCGATTAAAATGCTATCTCAGGGAACCGCATATTCGTGCGCATATTGTTTGGGTGAACGCTCATTATCGCGGACGGTCGTTGCTGTAGACGGTGTTGAGAAAATTTTCCATGCGAAAATGAAATATTGTACTCGTTATACTTACGGCGCAGTGCATTTTAAATGGTTCAGGAGAAAAGAAAAATTTAATAGGTTTTGGAATAAAAGAAAATATGTTACCTCCCAGGCGAAATTTGTCCATTTAGTCTGAAGTAAATTTAGTTCATTTCAGATAAATTAATTGACTTATCCTATACGAAATTGAAGTTTCATTGATTTTCAAATGGCTTCTTGAGTTTAAGAAATTCCGAACAATTGTAAAGATTAAAGATTAACGGCGTTAACGCAAGGACACTTTTTAGAAATTTGGCAGAAATAATAAAACTTTAAATACTTTCTGAGAAGACAGCGAGTTAACCGTAAATATGTTGAAACGTTCGTAGAGACGACCAGTCACGCTGGATTCGGAAACAACTATTCAAATTGCGTACACGTGTGCTTAGCATAGTCCACAAGCCATTTGATAAAAATACACGTGAAAAATGACAAGTCCTCGGAAATGTTGTGAATTATTACCACAAACCCCAGCAATACGTTGTAACGTTATTACTTACCGAATCTCCAAAGAAAATTTGTGTTTACAAACATAGTGTATTAATCCAATGTAGATAATTCCAGAAAGAAATTCTTTTCTTCACTTCCTTCTTATACATTTTTCATTTCTTTATTTCGTATTAACGTAGAGAATTTCCAGATAGAGTAGAAAAAATAGATACGTAGGAAGATAAAGTAATCGATAAAGTCAATGCTACAAATTCTGCGTCATTGTTGCTATATTGCGAATAACATTAAAAACATTACGCATTCAGTAAACCACGGACGGCATATCTGTAACTGTTACTATCGTCACTGGCGTTACTAACCAACTTCACTGACGACGATAGCGTTTAGGCGCGCATAATAATATCGTATAATATCATGCATAGGAATACATCAAACACAACATATCGAGACAAGCATACGAGATAGATCGCTAAATATAAATTGTTACAGTCTTCGACGTTATATAGAGAAATAATTATGATTACGTGTTCTCCCACCTCGAAAGCGAGGACAGGCAAGTCGTGTCTTAAATAAGAGAAATCATTTTTTCCGACGGTTCATCGCGGAGGGCAGTGATGGCAACGGCTAATTACGGACAAAGAAAGTACACGCCAGCCATAAAAAATACCGATGCCACATATATACAAGGGTTCAGGCAAATACTTTACGAAAAAGCGAAAGTTTGATTCGGTGCTCGCTGTTACATGTCATTCGATTGAAATATCGAAAACGTATTATTACTACTTACAATTAATGTTCTTAGATATAAACAGAGTTCATCATTTTTTGTACGCGCGACGTCCGATTTGAGTTTTAACAAACTCACGAGGGAAAAGTATCAATGAAGTAAATTCATTCAATACTTGTGAAAAAAATTTGTAAGTTATAAAAGTGACAATTAGCGTTAGTGATATTTGCTAAACAAATACAAGAGATCGTAAATTGTAAATTGCCGATGTCTTCTTTGAGTATTTACGTCACCGATAAGAATGTAGGAAGAATTTTTATGCAGAACAGGTAAAGACTGCAAAATGACTTGTTCGATAGTCTTACGAGTTTTTACATACGTGCATCGTAAATGTCGATGAACGATTACGTAGCGAAATGTATACCGGATTATATCGCAATGACCTGCCACATTTGGTATAACATTAATATTTTTTACGGGGATATATAATTATTCGTCAAAAGAATGGTTTCGAAAATATATTTACATCCTTGAGCAAAAGCCCCGGTTCGTTGGTTAGATTTTTGCTACACCTGTAACACAGAAAACAAATAAACACTTTAGTAAGAGAATCGTAAAAGGAATTTATAGTTCGGTGAGGACACAGATTCAAGAAAATTGTTTGTAAACTCGTCTGTTGATTATTAATTCCGGATAAGACTATTGATTCTATTAATAATTTTTATTCAATATCCCTGCTTTCGTGCAAGAATGACAAATTGCATCGTCTGCGAGGAAATACGAGTTAGTCGAAACGATGATTCGTGGCCAGGGAATGTACGACATTTTCTGACGTAAAATTCAATGAACTTGTACACGAATCGTAACCAACGAGACCTTTTGCAACGCGAGTTATCGTAAGTCAAACGAGTCACGTATTTCTCTGGCGAGACTTCCGAGAACATTCTTACTATGATTTTATGTCAAGATCGTGATCTGTCGTTCGATTCCTTAACCACCAACGTCGAAATCCTATTTCACTAATCGTCATCGTCAATTGCAACTACGTGAAATCATTTCCTCCGAGTGCAAATACGCTAATAACGACAAAAGAATCTTGAAAAATTTTCATCACTGAGGTCACGAGGAATACAAATTAATTTCACAGGATAATCGTTTTACCTCGTGGCGGGATTGGCGGGGAGGGCACCTTTTTTGGCAGAACGTCGACAATTTTCACCGTCTCGACGCCGACATTGACGTTCATGTAATCCGGCATTTGAGCAAAATCCGTGACTTCTCCTCCGATCCTTAGATCGCCGGCAATTTGCCGATCAGTTTCCACGTACTCCGCTGCATTGCCGCAACTACGCGATACCGTTTGCTCGTTACTCGTTTGCCGAATTCCCTCCGTTTCCCCGCGATTCTCAAACTCCGGGATTTTCGGTTCGTGCTCGACGAGTCTCGACAATGAATCCACCTCGTCGGTTGATTTCGTCGTCGTGGCGACGATATTTTCCGGCCCGTTGGTACGGTCGATCGCGACTGACGTTTCGTCATTGGGATTTCCGTGATTCGCTCTCGTTGGACCGGGGATCGTAGCCTCGGGAATCACCGGATGGATATTCGTGTAACTCATGTCAGGAATGCACATCCCCGGCGGGGGTGGAGGAATTCCCGGCGACGAAGCAGTCGTCGAGGGTGGATCTACATTGACATAACGATTGTCCTGTCTTGTTTCCGAAAGATTGTTTTCCACAATGTTAGGCGACAATTCTCCGTGCATGCTGAACTCCAGGGGATGTTTAATTCGGTCGCACGGAGAACACGGGGTCTTCGGTTCCTTGCCACAATTGTTTAAAGCCTTGAAACCTGCCAATGTTAATCGATATTAACGATATAAAAAATCGTAATGCATCGAATATACCATGAAATATGTTACATAAAATTATACCCAACAACACGACATTCGTGCCACAAATTTTTGTGACTCTTTTACACTTTAGAAAGTTTAGTACAAATATAAAAATCAATTTTGTGCAAACACGGATATGTCCATTTTTTTATCGATCAGTTTTTTACTGCGGAATTTACCAGTAATTACCGTCAATAATCTCTTCATAAATTATGCGTTTAAGAAGTTCTTAACTGATAACGTTATCAGCCGTTACTTACAGTGAACCGGTAACCCCGAAGGAGGGAAAGCAATGTAATATTCGTTGCTCGTCCCGGCGAGATTGGATCTTGAGCTTGCGGTGGACTGCGATGGCCTTGAACTTGTGTCACTCGAGTGTACAGTTACGACGGTTGAAGAACGTGGGGACGGTGAGTACCTGAGAGCTGGCGAATACCTGCCCGTGAATGGTTTCGGGGCAGGTGGTATCTCGTAGGACATTATTCCTGCTTTATCTTCTCTGTTTGTCTGGATCTAGAACAATCGTATACATACCGAATATTATAGCTTGCCATTTTATGTTTACTTCGTGTAATGGATAAGATAATTGGATAAAAAATTTTCATTGTTTTCAATGTATTTAAAAAAATTGGACTACTCGAAAAAAGTAAATAGTAATGATAATAATTTGATTACTCGAAAAAAGCAAGTACAAAATAAATGGCTCGCTATTTTATATCTACTTCATAGGAATGGCAGAGGGAAAAGTTTACGCTGATATTGGAAAAGAAATGTTCATTTGTTTTCAATGAATTGACGTAAACGATTCGATTATTTGAATCGCTTACCCTTCTGTCTTCTGTATCGGAATGAGTCCCACTATCACCGAGGCTGGTTCTACTACAACCACTGACAGTGCTCATTCGACCCGACGATGAGGAACCTACAGTAATTCGTGTCAGTTGAAATAATTTATCTTCATAGTATACAATAATTGATTTTAAGAGGAATGACTGATTTAGCTTACTGGAAACGCTGCCAAGACTTAAACTGCTGACTGGTCTGCGGTCGGCAAGGGTCCCATTAATTCCATCCGCTTTGGATGTAGTTGAAGAGGGCGAGTCATTGCCATTCGTCGAATCTTTGGCTTCTGAAAAGGTACAACAAATAAAATATTAAAGGAATATAAGAATACAATAATGGAAAATGGTAAGTATATGTAAGGCAATTTAAAATTGACGTCCTTTACTTGCCTTTCTTGCCCTTTGAGAAGAACTTCCTTATCCTGTCGAAGGGCGTCGGTGCCCTCATTTCGTCCTTCAGTTTCTTCTGTATTCTCTCGTACTCTTCCCTCATGGCTGTGAGTTGTCTCTGTTTGTCCTTGAAACTCTGCTGCACATCATTGCGATTCCGCCAGTTCTCCACGAGCCTCTCGACCTCGGATATCGTGAAAACGTTGTTCTTGAAGTCCGTGATGATCTCTAAGAGTTCGTCCTGCGGTCCCGCCGAGGAACCGGAGTTCAAATGTTCCCTTAGCTTCGTGTGACTACCATTTCCGGTGGTCCCCGTCACAGGAGCTGAACTTTGCGTAGGTGTTCCCGCTCGTGACGACTGCTGACCGCCAATATTCGACGTTGGTGTCTTAGGACCTGTAAAAAACATCACATCCAATCGTTATTTCCACTTCCCGTTTAGCTAACACATTCCTTAATTGCTCCACCGTTCAGAACTTGTCTTAAGCATTCATTAGAAAAATCTACTGGCGTTGAAAAGTTTGCGACAATTGACAATTCGTGACGAATGATACGTGCAATGCATAGACATGACTCTACTATCTCACCCGCGGGTTGCATTTTCATATAACCTTGAAGAGGAAGATCTAAGCCGTTGATCGACGGCGACGGAGACGGTGAGGACGCTGATCCCACGAGTTGGACCACCGGGGTGGGGGTAGGAACGATCGAGTAATTCGGCTGCTCGCCATTGGAGTCGATGGTTTTTGACATTGTCGAGTTAGGATGGTTGTTGGAGGGAGTAATTAAAGTCGTTAACGGCCTGGCAGCCGGGGGCACCGAGTAAGCTTCGCTCAAGGGTCGTGGACAGCAATAATCTTCTCTGTCGACCTGTTCGCTCGTCAAACTCGCCATCGATGACGTTGGCATTGCTGACGTAATTGCTCCTTCTGTACCTCGTTAAAAAAATTGACTTACGTGAAAATCGTTTCGAATTTTAGGTCTGATACATATTTGACTTAATGTTTCATTTATTTAATTGATAATCTCACCTCTTGCCGAGGATCCACTCGCATTTTCGCTTATCCCTTTGAGGTAACTGTACATGTTGGTAAACTCGTTCATTTGCTATGAGGATTCAGGACCCGGCCCGAAACATGCAACGCAAAACGATCAGTCAGTTAAATGAGAAGGTCGAATTAGTTGTTGTAATCAATGTGAAAATTCAATCAATCTGAGAGAATTACGCGGTTAATTCGAAGAAGTTAAATTGAATAAGGGGAATGTTTTTGTACCATGTAGCCGCGCAGTTGGTGAGCCAATCTTGCGTGGCCAGCTTGTTCGGCAAGATCAGCAGGCGTCAACTCGGAAGCATTTCTTAAATCGCACGCGATGTCACCACCAGGACATTCCAATAATTGCCAAGCAAGCCTCTCCAGTCCGAATCGGGCAGCGAAATGCAACAGAGTAGGATTTTCCTCAGGACCTGATGAAATAAATCAATTTCTCCGTCAATTATTTTCTTACACAGAAATGTTCCACTGAACCGATCAGTTTGGTTGTCTCTTACCAGCTAACCCTGCCAGAAGCAGCGTGAAAAAGAAAGAATTGTTTTATAGGAAAAATTGTATGAAGAAAAATCGATTTTGAAGAGTGGTAAAAATGTAATTATATGTAATTTTTAAATTTGTTCCTGTTTTACACTATAGGAAAGATTTACCCGTTTGGTGATTTTCGGTGTATTTTCACAGAAAAAACTGAACGTGAGTAAGAGGTGAATATGTGTAATAGTGCGATCTATATGTCGGGAAATAATTACTTGTACGATTCTTGAACGCTGGCAACGTGCCACTTGGCGTGGATAGGAGATCGAAGTGAGGTGGCAGATTTCGTTGAAACGCGTGAACCATCCAATTGTCCAGTTGCTCTCGATCTCCGGAATTAAAGCCAAAGGTCTTAAATAGAAAGGCAGAAGTTGATTAAAGTTCGTCTCACCAATCTTATGAATGGACTATTTTTATTGCAGTGAGTAAGCGCGCTACTGAATCTATTAATGAAAACAGTCGATAATTTCCCTCGGAATTGCTAGCATGGATAAACCATCGTTAAATAACTTGTCATTCAATTATATTCGTGTATTACTTATTTACGTATAGTGCATAGAAATTCGTTGGATTATCACACAGGTATCTCGAAAGTAGCAGATTTGTAAAAGCAGACGATCCTTAGTATCTTCCGCTTTGCAGCTGAACAAACTAACGCGAGGGCTGTTTTTATCAGATTCAAAACTTTCGAAAATTCAGCTGCATTTCAAAGTCTACTGACAAGTATTAGTCCGACCGTTTCTCCCGTCCTATCTTACGGTCTATTATGACGTAGCTCTGTGTACTTTACCTGGCACATGAATTCGAGTTGGTTGTCGTGGGCTCGGAGTATTTGATCGAGTTCCCTTAATCTGCTCTCGCATTTCACTTGCCTCACTCCGAGGGAAGATCCGTTAACGAAAACTCGTACGCCCACTAACATGGAAACGTCGAGACAACGTTCCGGTATGGAGAATTGCAGTGCGTAGGGGTTTCGTCTCTTCACGTGGTTAATCTCGATCGCTTCTCCGCAACGATCGACGATCACGGAAACGTTGTCGTCAACGCGTAACGGATCATTCAGCAGCGCGATTATACGATTTTGACCCTAAAAATAACGTATAATAACTATGGAAAGATAAATAAAATAACAAATAATATTTGAAATAACGTAACTAATGTGAAAATAGATCTTTTCGTAAAATTCTAGAATATCCAAAATCAATTTCAACATCACGTTCACTATTGAATTACGTAAAATGTCATTTAACCGATTAATCCCCTTTATCACTTCGTTGCCCACCAATTTCAGGAAGTTAATGGATCCACGAGGGGCAAGAACTCACCAGTTTGACCTTTTTCGGGTGGACGGAAAAGGCGGTTTTGTCGCTTTTGAGGCTCGGCGGTGGTGCGGTGCCGAGGATGCCGACAGCCGCGCCTAAAAATTCCCCGACGAAGGTCTCGTCCTGATCCTTGACGAAGAACTTCCGCCACTGTCGGTAGGAGGGCAGGGCTTGCCGATGGGCCTCGGAAATGTGACCTTCGTGAACGCCCAGCATCATCGCGAGGACCCTGTCGGCGGCGGAAATCAAGTGCCTAGCGAGATTCGTCGCGTCTTCCCGATGACTCGCGATACGTCCGAGCAAAATTGGACAAACCACGATGATCTGTAGTCGTGCCACGGTTTTGCCCGTCCCGACGATATCTTCGTCATTCTGATGGCCTGCCGACGACGCGCTCGATGATTCTTCGATAGTCACGTGACACACCCTGCAGCAGGACATAAATTCCGTGTAAAATTAATAGTTTCGTGTACTGTCATAATTAACATGTATCTTCGGTAAACAGGAGTTAGGAATTTAGGATGCATCCTGTTCTTAAATTTCTTTGTAACACGAAGTTCTATTTATTAAAGACTGGAGGGCATTGTTGAACCGCGCAAATTATTATTTGACTGCGGCAAAGGGTAAAGTGTAAAATGTCCAGAGCATACTTTGTAATTAATGACGTGAATAATTAATACGTAATTTAAACTCACTTGAAAGGTGGCCGTCCTTGTTGCCGGGCAATTTGTTCGAAACAGGCGCTAAGGTAATTAACCCAGAGACTCGATACTTCGCTGTCTTTGCTCGACACGAAAACGATGTCGTGCTCCGCGGTTTCATCCATTTTCGAAAGCCCCGTGTTCGAGCGGGAACCTGCGAAAAAGTCGATAAAACTCATTCCCATGAAATTCACGCGAATTCCTGCATTACTCGTCCCCATGGGCCAAAGTTAATTTCAATCTACGGTCATGTTTGCACGATAGAATTCATCAGGGTATGAATATTAATGCCACACCTTCCTTGCTTACCCCCCGGGGGAAAACGCATTTCATTCGTACTAATGCACGAAGCACGCGAGTACCTTGCCCTGCTGGGGTTCTAATAAAATAACGCCCGCCTAAGGTATTTACCCCTAACTCTAACAATAAGACAAACCAGCAGCGTGTTATCCTAGCGTTTCACATTTCACGACACGTCAAACATCCTTCCCTTCAAAGTTCTGTAATACACGACGAGCCAACGGGGACGTTGGCTCGCTTTCTTTGAGTAAACAGCAACCAACGTGTTCCCTTCCCTTTGCTTTCAAACGTTTTCCTATGTTCCGTAGAATTCCTTCTATTCGGCTGGTTTATTTGTCCGCCAGGCGCGGAACATTAGACGAGTAACGGAGTAGGAAGAAATTCACGGCTATTTTTGTGCGGGGGATCATTGCTCCAGCTAGCTTTCTCGAACTTGAGAATTCGACAACCCCGCGGACACACTCGTATGGCGTTGATGTTTCATCGCTAGAGAGGGCTCTCGTTACGAGATATCGATATCACGGTACAATAGCCTCCTTATAAGAAACCGCCGCCGACGTTACGAAAAACGAACGACCCCATTAATTACACGCCATTATATGCTCGATAAGCACTCGTTCGTACGGAATCGCTACCGCGTAACCGGGAACTCACACGTCTATCTAATGTCAACTATTTACGATTAAGAACCGTCGCCCTCTAAACCCCAACGGATGTTGGAGTAAGAGTCATTCTTTCCATAGGGTCAGACTGTATCTATCAACATTATGTAACTCGAGACTCGGAGTTTCCCAGATTTTTTACCGTTCATGGTTAAGAAAGGTTAAACGACTGAGATAATTGCTCCTCTAATTCGACAGATAAAAACAATGAAAACCTTTTCCTTTCGACTAGAGTTTCTGCGGCGTAAGACTGTAACCTAAATGGTAATTGTATACTTCCTCGTTATTATTAATTCAATTGGTGTCATTCTGACATTTGGTAGCGTGTCAAAAGTGATTTACGTTATAAGTGGGTCAACGGTTGTCTTATGAATTCCACGTGCGTCTGTATTTTAATGAAGAAACAGTGAATTTTCCTGGCTTATACATAAGACGATCGCGGATAGTGTCTATCGCGGACGACCAAGTCACCTTCCCCATCGTGAACGTGACGCGCGTGGCTTCCGTTTTCGGTAGGCGTTTCCGGTCTTCCTTCCTCGGATTATAAGCGCGAGAACGATTGAATCGTGACTGCGGAGGAACGTGTCACTCCTTGGCCGCGGCTCCCGCCGGCACGGCACCGCACGAACAGGAAGTTTAATAATAATCGTTGGTAAACGCGACGATCTTTCGCGGTGAAGGAACGACCTATCGGCGCCAGCGGAGACGCACGGCGCCGGCAAACCATTGTCGCGAATAATACGTAAGATTGGTGAAATACAGTGCGTTACGGCTTACTTGAAACGCCAGAGAGGTCCAGGAAATTCGGTCTATTGCGTCTCCTCGAACGGGGAGTCTCGCACGTGACTGCCATTTTCCTACCGCCAGCTACTTATCCGTCATGCAAAACCATCCGCCCCGATTTACGCTTGTAATTTCCAACGACTCCAGGGACTCTATCACCATCCGCGAGCTTGTGGCTAGTTTCCCCCGACGATTGACTTTTCTTAACACGCCAACGGCGAGGATCGCCAATGACGAACGGTCAGCTTTAATTATTTTCCATTCCCTCGTATTTATCGGCGACGAGCGAAGAAATTTACGACCGACCAGGACGATGCGCACGCGACGACTTATCGCTAGTCCATACCTGCCGTACGGATCGGAAACCCAACGATCACCCCTCCAGCCTTGCCCCCCCCCCCTTCTCCCGTGCACGAACAATCGTTTCGATCTTTTCGTGTCCAACCCATGACGCGAATTCACCGATGCACGTCATCATTAATAAGCAGGACGCGATACGAAATTCAAATTCGAACTTGCACGCCGGGACGCTTGACGTTATATCGCGACGACATCCATAATCCATAGTGCCTTTCGGGAAAATAACTCACGATAAAAAAATCTTCAGGACCTGACAAATAAGTCTGCCGTGTCTGAAATGTTTTCTTTTTTTTTTAATTCCACATACAAATAAAATAACGCGCTTTTCTTTGTACAGTAATATTTCGGCAGAAATATGATGAATAATATGAGATTGTCGGAATAGACATTTGAATAAGTATGTACCATAGGTATAGTTTAAATTATTTTCCTTTTGACAAATGCAGGAAAACATTACGAGAAAACGCTTTGGCATTTGGTTTTCCTTTTGTATGCATTGCATACTTTCCCGTAAGTCGCACATATCTCGCGAATCGCCGGCAGGTACAGATTAATTTGCATGTCAGTGAATTTACCGAATACCGTCAGTGGGGATTCTTACCGAAATACTCGATACTCCGTTTTGTGTAGATATTCTCCTCCTTGATCTTCATCTTGCCCCGACCGGTAATCACTAAATCCACGAGGGGACAAAAATAGCCGCACTTATTATGTCCTTTCTTCGGCGAATACCGATTGTCTCGTTTGCCTTAGGGTCTCGCGTTAAAATTCGCCAACGACCTTCGCAGTGGATTCCATCGAAAGAATCCTTCCCGAGGTCGCGATTCGTACGATTCGCATGGCGCGGGGCACCGGAAATCCGTCGACTATATATATATATATATATCGTTCCTGCCGGAGGGGGTTGAAGGATTGCCCGGCGCGTGTCAGAATCCGAAAAGCTGCTGAGGATCGAATCGTCGCCGAGGGAACTCGAGTGCAGGCGAAAACGCAGCTCCGAGGACCGTGCGCACGTGAGTCGCCTTTCGATGTACTGACGTTCTCCTCTCTCGGAGGGGCCGACTTACTCGAGGGCTCCAGACGCACTCGATTCGTGGAACCCTCTGCTAGTTCCTGCCGATCATGCGCCTGCGCGCCAACCAACACCTACTACTCACAATCAGTATTCCAATAATCCTCGGACTATTCGAATAATTCCATGTCCCGAAGATTCAACGACTTTTTCCACATTCGTTCGCTCAGTCAAAAAGTATTTCAAAATTCAATGCCAAAAAGAAATAAGAATGCGTTGTTTCGTCCCTTGTTGTGAGTGATTTCAGACGGTTCCTTTAAACGTTCAAACAAGGTTCAGTAAAATTTAGAATCTTCAACTTGAATAATGGATAAGTACGTGAAATATGGGGTAGTTGGGGTGAATGAGTTCTAGAGAATCCGGGGAACATGATACTTCGAATGTTACTCGGTGGTAGATGAAAAGGAAGACAGTCGGCCGTGACGTGATTTCCGATTGAACAATTCGCTGAGAATTTCGGCAAATCTTGAGGATACGATCACGCGGAGAAATTCCTGAGAACGGGATTCAGAAAGTAAAACCGCCGGACCATTTTTCGACCGCAAGACCTTTAGTCTAGAAAATTGCGTTGTTAATCTACGGTTTACAGTCTTTCATTATCGGTTCGTGATAATGACAGCGCGTCGGTCCTCTTCAAACACGAGTTTCGGGAAACGATGATGAGACCGTAGGATAAAACCTCATTTGCATTAGGGTCTATGGGCTCTTCTTCCGGTGATCTTTTTTCCTACAACCGTCGATCTTTATCGTTTATAGGACAGATAAAAACCACGACGGTTACATCAGTGCTTCACCTCGGAACTATCCAGCGACTTTGTCTTGTTTTAACCGTTTTAACCAAATCACTGAAAATAATTTCCAAAAACGTTGACACGGGTATAGAAATTTCGTGGCCTGTAAAATCCACTTTTCTTTCTTGTAGTGTGCGTAGAAAATGTGTTTGTACGGGTGCTTCTGGTCCGCCATACAATGATCCACGTTTTGGGGTCGGGATGGTTAAGAAGTCGGGGAGGGGGACCGAGAGGGGAAGGATTTCTCCATGGGAAACGTTCAACAGGGACTTCATTCACGAAGAATTCGAAATTCTACCGTGATGACGGACCTAAAGGGCACTACCGTTATCAGTGACGGTTGCTGCCGTTTATCCCTTGCTTACTACGTTCTTACAAAAATCCAGACAAACTATTACGCCGATAAAACGTGACTGTCGCCTCACCAATGAACTTGCTAACTTTTACAATACTTTCGTCTTTATCAAACATATATTATACTCCTTTTAACCCCAAGAGTATGACTTTCTTCTTTTTCAATTTGCTGCTGATAAACGTGAATAAAAATAAACGATGAATAAATCAAAGACGTATGCTTGAAAAGATACCGTTACTGTGTGGTTTGAAAAATGCATTTCCTGCGAGATAAGACAAAACATTATCGGAATAATGCAGACGTCACACGAGCGTTCCTGAAAAATTATTTACCACCAAGTTTTTCCATGTGATTGTGAATTCCTCGGTCGCCATGTATTTTCAGAGGACGTGAGTTTACAGCAAGACAGTTCGCTAGATAGTTGCGTACGACAGAACGTTCCGATACCATCCGACCCTCCTTAGCTCTAACGCAAAAATTGGGCCCGCACAATTAGATAATTATACGAGCGTAGTGAGTAAATCGTTCAAGTGCTGACCGTCGAGAGAGAAAGGACGATTGTCTTAGTATGTATATCTATAAACTTTGTGGCCAGCCGGGCAAGTTCAATTGCGAGTAGACATATTTCTTGGTCTATCCGGTAGCACAACAAAATCATATATTATTGAAACACTTCTCACGTTCATTCTACAGCAAGTCCGCGAATATTTCAATATTTAGCTTCAATATTTCCATTTTCTTAACGTTACTAAAATATCGCTTGAAATGTGAAGCTAATGAAAGCTTACGCACAGAAAGTATTAAATAATTAGGAATAAAAAAATAATTCGATTTTGCATGTTCGATAACTGTTAAGCACTGATCATTGTTTATTAACTGTTTCGGCAGAGCTGAAGAAAAGATGATCGTTTTAAGAACGTAGTACCCTGAGCAGGCAATTGGAAAGACTTTATTCAATTAATTCCCTTGCCCTACCGTCTCTCCTGTTGTTCGTCTCTCTGAAATTTGTTATGTGAATGCTTTGCTGGTGACGCCGCGTACGAACTTTCAAGGAAACAGCGGACAGATAAGACGAGACATTACGAGAGCCGATTCGATTCGTGGAATAATAATACGTGCATGCTGGATGGGAATAATTGCCCGATAAATTCTCATCGGCGACGTCTTTCTTCCGCGTTTCGCGCAACAATAAATTCTCGACTAATGAACCTCCTTACTAGCTTAATCCAGTTCACAGCGTTCTATAAAACATAATTTTGTGAAAACAGTATACTCCAGAATGATGTAAAAAAACTGCACCCATTTTATATGTACCATTGTATGCATAACAACGATGGTGATTTTTACAACCTTTTTTAAATTGATATTAAACGTCTTAACGTATTATTTGCGCAGCCTCCTAACCGTTGGCAACCAAGGAACCGTTGTCCGCGATGTGCACGTGCAATTCATTGTTCAGGCGACTGACTTCTTCGAAAACAGTTCCAGAAGAGACTAACTGACGAGGTTTTTCTTGGCAAAAGGACCAATGATTGACAATGAATTTCTACGTTACTCTACTGAGCGTCACACAACAATACCATCATGCATGAAAAATAATTGGTAAATGCTTCGTGTTGACACGTGGGAGGGTCGTGTGCGAACAACTGGGTCGCTCTTAGATGAAGCGTAGCGATGACTAATTAGTGAGTAACGCGAATCATCGATGTGATCGTCAGCACTGGTCAATGTAATTAACGACCATCGATGGACGACCTGGAGTTTGTTGGGACGTATCGCGTCTATGCGTTAGTTATTGTGTTTCCAACGGAGCGGTTATTTTGCAGGGTTTTTTTCAATGGGCCGTCGTTTAGCGCGCTTTCAAATGCTTCGCGGTAAATTGAGATGAGAAAAATGACGGAAGTGTTGGCCGCTCGATTACGCCGAGTGCAGGGCGTGCCCCGGTGCGACTGTAAAACGGTAGTTTCCAAGGCAGATAGGATAATGCACGTCTAACGAGCTGGAAACTAACGCACGAGCCGCGTGGGCGTTGAGCACTTTACCAAAACAATGGAAAGACGGAGTCGAGGGATTAACCCACTACGCGTGACAATGCGCCTGATTACGAATGTAAATCTGCTCCCCGGGATAGACCTTTTTAACGCTCTTTCGGCCTACCACGCGCCGTGAATTGTAGCGGGGAAAATGTTAGCTTAGGTCGTAATATTTTCTGATGGGTTAGACCGAGGAAATAATTAGTCCGACAGAATAAGCCTTAAGTAATTCGCGTTAAACTGTTTAAACGGTTCGCCTGACATTAGTCCAAATAAATGCGCCAAATGAAACGAATTATTTTGATTATTCGTATAATATTCAACAAATAATATTACTTTATGAAATAAAATGTAATGAAATGAAAATGATTCCGACAAAAGTGATATGATATCGTGTCAAAGTCTTGTCAACTGCTGCTTTATTTCCCTTGACGAAAAAAATGTTTTTCATCAGGGAAAACTGATCTGAAAGCGACTCGAACGAAGTCAAGTTCGTGGACACTTTTTACTTGTATACCTGTCAAGCCAAAAGTGAGAGCTTTGTGTTCGAATTTCGTGCGAGTACGTACGGTTCGGCCGTGACATCGTTTAACGGCACACGCCTAAGCAGATTCTCCGGCGAAATGTATGATCTCGGCTAACATCTGGCCGTTAACAGATAGAGCTATCGATATCGCGCGAATCGGCCAGTGGAGAAAATTCTCACGGCTGTTTCGGGGCAAAAATAGAAACGAATGTCAGTCGCCGGGGAGATGCGCCGGCCGAGTGTCGAGCCGCCGTAGAAAATGCATATGAACACGAAAATAAGCGCTCGGCCGGCGGATAAAAATAATAAAGCGTCGGCTGTAAAAACAGAAATAGGATGGCGAGTCGCACGAGCCGTCGCGGCAGACTGCGATGATGCTTTTAACCCAACGAACCACCGATGCAAATTCCCCGCGAGGTGCGACATTCGCCCCGATGATTTTGCCCGACGTTAATTTGCCACTTTGCGCGGCCCGGCAATTCGTGAAACACGTACCGGGTTTGCGCATCTCGCCCGTGCGGACTAACGAGCTGCGGTGAGTAAAAGTCATCCCGACAGCTCGTACAAAATTATTGCGAAAGTAGCAAATTCAGTTTGCCCAAGACTCTTCGTTTCTTATGTGATATTCTTCGCTTTCTGATATTCTTCGAGTTTTCACGAGGGAAAAGATCATCGATACTTCGAAGTCCGTTTGAGCGGCTCATTCATGAGTTTCGGGGGGGATTTAAGTTCTACGTTTCCGAATGAATCGTTGAAGTCTGACAACGTGCGAATAATGCGTTGTATCTGCACTTCTGTCTGTGCTCGTATCGACGAGTACGAAAGTGGACTTCCGGTAGTGCGGCGAATCTCAGTGCCGGACATCGCGTATTGACCAATCAGGTCTCGTTAGGTATACACGATGATGACAGTTCTCTAGCTCTAGACAGTTTCTCGTCGATTGTTGCTTTTCGCTTACGCTTCCGTTAACATCGGGCCTCTGGCAAGAATCTCTCGCTGGTCCCGTTTACACGACGGCCCTGTAAACACTGGCACGGGTCTCATGTCAGAGTACGGTGTACGCGCCAGATACATTAACGGCGATGCTTAAAAAATAAATTTCACCAAACACCAGGAGGAAACGGCGCGTTAACGTCTTACAAACGAAGGGCCGTGTAGCGTTCAGTATCGCCCTCTTTTTATAGACGATGAAGAATCAATAGCAAACGCGTCTATAATTCTTCCTAAGCCCCGACATTCCAAATCTCCACTTTCAATTCATAATCGGAACTACGGAAAATCCTATAATTCCCCGTAACTCCGATTCCGTGCTAAGAATGCACAACAGGACTGTTCCATCACGATAAAATATTTTCAAAATAACTTTGAATATTGGAGTGAGCGGCGATTTCTCCAGACCTGTCGTGCCATAAGGAAATCATAAAGCAGTACTTGTCGAACGACTGTCCTGGAAGTAGAGGAAGGAGAGGATAGGTAGATAGGTTTATTGGGTCTCCGTGAAAGGGGTTGACTGTGGCACGTGCGACGGTGAGTAGCGCAAAGCCGTCGGCATAACCGAGCCGGGAGTAGGTCGGGGTGGGGCCGGAAGTCGAGGATCCGTGCTCGAGCAGCACCAGGAAGTATAACCCGTGAATGAATATACGTACGTACGACTGAGCGCCCTGTGCTCGCTCGACCGTGCACAGATGGAAGAGAAGTGCCGGCGGAATGCTTAATTTCACGGTTATCGGCCAACCGCTCAACTGCATCCGACTACGAAGCCCTACGAGGTTAGCCTGACCCGCTGGCAAACATATCTCCCCTTCCATAGGAATACGTAATACACTGGCACTTACGTCAGCACGCACAACCCCGGAGATAACGATAGTGCAGTCCATAGGGTTTTACATGCCCTGCCTACCGAGGGAAAAATGTCTATGATCAACTCGACGATCCGTTTCAGTGGTTTAGTATTATAACGACTTAATATAATGACAAAGCAGAATATCATAAATCTATTTCAGTATTTAGTGCAACCCAGAGGGTATTACATGCCCTGCCTACGAGGGAAACATGTCTATGATCAACTCAACGATCCGTTTCAGTGGTTTAGTATTATAACGAATTAAAACATAATGACGAAGTAGAATATCATAAATCTATTTCAGTATTTATGACAGTTAATATCTCTGATTTTTGTCTTCAACAAAGAGACTTTCGACGTTATATATAGTGGCGGAAGTTTCTACAAAGATCTTTCTTAAAATTTCTTACAAAGTGTCAGGGGTATTGCGTTCGTTTAACTTCCGTTCTTCGTTAGAGGAGGAAACTATAAAACCATCAGCGACTATGCGGCTGGGTCGTCGTACGGCGAAGTCACATCCGAGATGTTCGGACGTAACTCTTGCGAGAGATTCGCAGGATTCGATGGAACGTTGCCGGATGCGACGTTTGCCGGGCGTTATGGTTTACCCCGGGGCGGGGAAATGCGCGTGTAAACCAATGGCGGAAGGGTGCGTCCCTCGTGTGTAAAGACGGGAAGACACCGAGGCACGACGTGACAGTGTCAACAAGTTGGAAATGGTTTCCGGTTAACGTTTTCACCGACACGTCCCTCTCATAAATAAGAGCACCGCAAGACGACTTTACATGCGTGAACGACCTACTGTCTTCGTCGCGTCAATCGAATGTTTTGACATCTCGTTTGCTTATCCTCACCGCTAGAATCCTTATACAGAGCCACT
Organism: Hedychridium roseum; assembly: GCA_963989215.1. Taxonomy (NCBI): domain Eukaryota; kingdom Metazoa; phylum Arthropoda; class Insecta; order Hymenoptera; family Chrysididae; genus Hedychridium; species Hedychridium roseum. The sequence continues at coordinate 6,227,783 of OZ022310.1, read as the reverse complement.
GCTCGAAATTAATATCGGACAAATTAACGGGGAAATGACATTGGAACGCCGAAATGTAAACAGCCCCAAGTCCAGCAATACCATTTCAAATAACAAATTAAAAATACACACAACGCAGCAGTTGTTTTAACAATTATGCATCACCGGTGATTGCCCTTTCTGTAACTTTTACACAGGAACTCATGATCGACGAAACGTGTATTATTTTTGGTACATCACGTAAAGCTTTGATTGCAGCAACGATGTGTTTATCAAACTGAATTCGATAGATTAGTATTGAATAGGTAATGGCTCTAGGTTCAGTGTATCCTGCCGATTCCGTTATAATTTCGATGGGCGAACGTGACAACAATTTGTATTCCGTCGGGCACGCTTCTTTCTCGTCGGAATAGGATCTTTAACGGAGCCTCGTCGGAAACACAGGAAGGGACGCTGTTTTCTCACGATCTTTTTGCAGGCCTCAAGTCTGGTGGACTGTGAGATTCGACGGTCCCCGAAATCGTCGCCCCGGCAACGCCGGGATCCGGCATGGCTCATTTCCGGCTTTAATTGAAAGCGAGAGCGAAAAAGCAGGAGGACCGATCGCCACCGGCAGCACCGACCTTAATTGCTGCGCCTGGAAATACGCTTACGGCTGCGGTAAGCACCCCGCGCGGGATTTCCATGCCTTCCGGGAACTCTAAAACCCGCCGACGGGCTCGTTAAAAATGTAATCGGAGAGACGGCAACTTCCGCGAAAACCGAATCATTTTCCAAAGGAAATTACGAACGACATAATAATTTCGCGTAAGCGTCTGAGCTTCAATAACAAAATTCTCACGATACAATTTCGCTGTACACTTCGAACTTTACTGTATTAATTCAAACAACTGGTACACCTCAATCATGATAATGTTTACGTAATGATGCCCATCATTATTGTATTATACCTTTAAGGAGATGTTTATTTACTTCCTTATTGTCGTTGGCGAATTAATTCGCAATAAGAATGCGGCGTAAAAGGAACGAAAGGAATACGTAACGTCGAATATCTGGCCGACCACGAGCTTCATGAATGAGATGTCATTTTAACAAGGTGTTGGATCATTAGGTCGCCTTTTAATTCGATGAAGCAACTCTGTCTTCGTTGAAGCGGGCTATCTACATGCAGGATGCACGCAGCGTCGTAAATCGTCGAGTTAGTAGCGTCGGAGCTTGACCGGCGCTCATCGGCTCGAGAGACGAGCCCGATGGACTGTCGGAAAACGATGATGTCGTTTGCCGAATACTAAGAGAGAACTTCCGGAGATATACATTCCCTATCCGTGTTGTCGAAGACATCGCGCCGTGCATTTCACCGTCAGTCGTTCCTTTATTTACATTTAATGTCCATAGAAAAAGTCGCGGTTAAATATAAATCTTACTCTGAATCGACAGTAAATCCACTGTCAAAATTCCAACAAACCGCTTGATTTTTCCTATAATCATGTGTTAATCGTTTACGATTCTACTACCTGTTTGACGTTAAAGATTCTTACTGTGATCCTTGACGGTAAATGCAGCGTCAACATTGACATAAAACGATTAAATTCTGCCTATAACGATGCATCAATTACTTGCGTTTCTATTACACATTTGTCGTTAAAGATTTTTATTGTGCCCGATAATTGAGCCAGGTTTAGCTTAACGTCCTTAAAGGGTATTGAAAATATGTTCGTTAATATTAACGTGACAATGGGCGATGGTCTCGGCGAATTTTACGAAGTTTATTCGACAGCCCGGCCTGCTCATTTATGCGGGTAGAGCCGAGGGGCATTAATAATCGCGGTTCGTGGGAAGACGGCGATTCCCCATTGATTCGTTCGAGTGCCGGCGGCCGAGTAATTGATCGGGAATTAGCGAAGAAAGGATTCGAAAGCGCGAAGTCCGTGTGAGAAGAATCTCTGAGTCGCTTTGTCAGCCGATAATCCGTTTGACGCGACAAACGACGCTTCAACATGCTGACTCACCTTTATTGGAGGAACTGCGATGCCGCCTGCATTTGCTTCTGCTCCGGTTCACGACGTTCCCGCCCCTCCAGTTCCCGTCGACGACGTCCACGTCGGCGACAGTCTCCGTCGGAATTGGCGGAGCCATCGTGTCCGGTTCCACCAACACTCCGGAATCCTGAATGCCTTTTCTGCCCGAACAGTGTGACTCTTTTCCCATGAAATTCCCCGTAGAATGCCTCCTGTGCCCGTCCACCGCTGACTCCGAACTCGGCAACGTCGACGAAACATTGTAGTATCTGAACGGACCGATCAAAATAATGATTATAATTTAGGCAGTTTTCTCATCTCAGAGAGTTAGCATAAAAAGGTCAGATGTATACTAAGAACGTATGAAATTTTCTAACAATTATTCCTATTTGTGCCTATATTCGCTAGAGTAATGTAGAATCATGTGGAATCATGTGATAATAAAAGATTTATTGGCCTTTCTGCATTTCAGTGTATTTCTTTCTTTACATTTAAAGAGAAAGTTAAAGCTAGGGTGAAACCGAGAAATGGGATGCATAAACCACGTTTGACGTTGCGTAAAGGAACGATATATATTTATTGTTCGAACCTGACATCTTCAACTCCTAAGAACACCTCTCCTTGTTCTCCATTTTCATCCTCATCGTCGTCATCTTCGTCGTCGTAATGCTGGGGAACGCCTGTCCGGTCTATGGTGTCTTCTGATGGTAATCCGCAGTATACCATGTCGTTCGACAGAAGTTCACTAGCGGATTTCAAAACTCTTCGATTTCCCCGGGCGGGCCGACGTTTATCCTTTTCGGAATGTGAATGTGATCTACGCAAACATCGACAAATAAATAATAAAATTGCAAGTTCTATTATTTAATACTGTAAAGAGTATTAAAAAAGTGTGCCAAATCACTCAAAAGTGCCCAAAAGGTACGCAAAACAGCTTATCTTCTACTATCCTATTTAAACTTTGAGCACAGCACAATTTACTATAATTGATATAAAATCAAATTGCCATTCGCAATCCATGGAAGTTCATTTTTATCCTTCTTTTTAAAATGACATAAGCAATTAGATTATGAGTATAAGAACAGTATTACAAGGATTGAAAATCCTGCAAATGGGGTTGGTAAATACCTGTGCGGTAAATAAGGCGAGGGTGGTGCAACGTCTTCCGGTCTGGGTTCACCTCTGAGGAATTGCCGAGTCATTTCATGATCAGAATTGGCACTGACGGACCGGAAGAGGTTCCTAAAGCTGCGTCTCTGTTGCATCGACGATCCTTGTTGTCCGGCGCGAGCGGAAAACCCGTTCGCCGGAAGCATGGGTACGCGTTCCTCGGTGGGAGTGGACGAACCGGAAGTGCTGCTGCTGGCCTTGCGGTTGTCGCCGCGAATATTGTTGACGGTCCCACTGCTCGATGAGCTGCTGCCCATTTTGCAGCTCCCCGCCGTTTTTCGACGGAACAGTCCGGCCAGGCCACTCGAGTGCACTCTCCCCGGGTTGTTATTTGATCCAGGAATTCCGATGGTCGTCGTTGTCGTCGCCGACGACAACCCACTCCCGGCCGACAGCGAGAAATACGACGGATTGTCTGTAAACATACGGACTCGAGAGACAATCGACACGGTCTACCGATCTGGCCAAATGGAAACGGTCTGCCTGTTACCGGCAATCACGATAAAAATGCTTCTCCGCCATTCGTTTCGCAATTTTCACTCCAACGATCTACTCAATTTTACAGTATTTTGTATTCTTTTAGAACAACGTGCAGTGTTTTCGATTTAATGCTCAATGGTTGAGGCAAAATCAGGTACATTTGACGACGATTTCACAACTATCGTCCACCTGAGAGCCTTTCCAGGCTTCGGTTAGAGATGCACGACTGTTATGGGACACCATAGCCAGCCGGCTACTGATGGTGGCGGCGGCAGTGGGATGCACCGGACGTTGCATTGTCCCCACCCCGGGTAAGTCAGAAAAGAAAACGGAGAGCCAGCGGCGGAAATGCACCACCACAACCACTTCCACCGACGCCAGCCCCACTGTCATGATTTACGCACTGTTACTCTTCGAAAACGAATCGGTTTACAGGCGCACCGGGAGAAACGACGATTGCGAGTCCCGGGCAAACAATTTATTTCCCTCACGGCATGAAAATCGTTTCAATCGGAAATCCTTTCCCCGCGGATAAAGTATATCGCGTTCTGTCGAACAAACGGCAGAAAGTCGTACGCTGATGACGGCTTTTAAAATCTCCTTCAAACGATCTTCCCCGAGGTAAGAAGAACCGGTATTCGAGTTCAAACGCAGCACCGATTGAAATACAGTCCCCCCGTGGTACCGCTTGTATTCCTGTCGTGTACAATTTCATCAAAGGATTCGACTGATCCTGCCGCCCTACCGTTTGTCGGCCAGTCTCGTATGTTCGAAACGCAAAGCTCGTACAAAGAAACACGCAAAACCTAATGCCGGTGGAGAACAGATTTCAACGAATATTTTTTATCGGTTCGTTCGTTTGAGTGGACGCTGAAGAAGAGAACGAAGGTACAGGGTATGGAAGTAACACCGTCGCGATTGTCAGCAGCGAACGCAAATGCTTGTTTATCCACACGCCAAGTTCGCGCGACTGGCATACAAAACACTTCGCTACTGTACGCGAGCGATGTCGATTAGTTTCTTAACGATCGAACATGAGAACACAAAGCTTACCGACTGCCATTCTGGATACACCACCGTAATGTTGTTGTAGGCTTTTTCAATCCTGAAACAGAAAAACAGGGCCCGAAAGTGTTATTTGTACGATAATCCCAAAAAAATGGTAGCAGTGATATTAATTGAAAACAAATTCATTGCTAATATCCCTTGAAACGTTATTATTACGCATGACGACATTTCTTTGAAACTGCACTGTTCCATCTTTTCTTTGAGCTTCGCTGCATAAACCACGATGATGTATTCCCACGTAGTTTGCATTTAATCCCCGATTTATGCGCGCTATTAGCCTGACTGTGTAATCCCTGATCCTCTTATTATTTAATGCTTCCGAAAAGCTGGCAAACTATCCAAACGCGAAAGCCCATTATTTCCAAGAGGAACGTACGGTCTGATACCTGTCAGCGGCGAATGGGTATTTCGCGGACAGAGGAGATAGGATTGGAGATGAATGGTGGTCGACGGTTGCATACGCGTCTCGCGGGCGAGCGATATGCATCTGAATCAAACGGGGCCGGCGGGGAGGGGAGGGGTTGGGGTAGGAGTAAAAAGCGAGGACTAGTAGGTAGATGGCACGCGCCTGATCTCCGGCTAACAGCCGGCCGGCATGAGCTTCATTCATCGCTGAAAATACGCGTGGTATATTATATTTAGCGTCGGTAAGGTGCGGAGAGAAGCCGCGGTGCGTGTAAATGAACTGCGGGGACACAGAGCGGCAAAAAGAGGGGGGTGGGAAGGTGGGACGGAGGTGTAATAACGCGGGGAACGAGTCGTTCGTCCTATGGGGATGATGTTACTGCCGGTGCCGGACGGCAACGAACATTTCGGCGTGTCGTTCCCCGTTGGATCCAACGACGTGTGCAGCTGCGGATTCCACTTCCTGTCGCGTGCTGCTCGCATTCTAGCCCTCCGCGCTGCGCCACTTACGACCCTCTGATTTATACTGCACTTCGCTTTTATGACGCGCACGGTGCTTGGCCGTTGAGCTCCGAGCACGGGAAATTTCGCGGAAATTGCGATGAACATGCGGTATTATTAACCCTAGGAAACGGCCCACTGTGCAACGTTTAATCGATTTTCACAAATTTCTCCTTCTATTTTTTTTTCAATGTCACCGGGAATGCAGGGCCGTAGGTATGTTTGTTTTCCTTTGCACGTAAATTGGTTTACATAGCCCTAAATATGTGTCAAAAAGGTGACACGTGGGTTCTATCGGTCGTACCCTATTACGGACTTCTACTGCGGAAGGAAAAAAGTCCAAGCTGGAAGTTTTTTTCTTGCGCCAGTTAACGTTTCAGTAAAGTACTCTGAATTATGGATTACTCTCACTGAAATTCTACTGGCAGCTGTTCCACAATTACAACTGTAACACAAACAGAAACCATGCACGACTGTATGCACCAACGTAAACTTATACTTCATTTAGGTGTTATTTGCGTAAAGAGTGAAAAAGTATACTTTTACGTTAACGGGCCCACTTTTTCGAGCGGCCTGCTACTCCGCGCTTTCCATATTGCAAAAATTAGTAGTCGACGGGCAAATTGACTGGACCGTCGGCTGCCAATTAAAATTTATGGCCTGTCGTATTACCTATGCGAACCTCGCTGCGCTTCACTGCAACTGGAAGCGCAGTGAGTTGCTCGGACGTTCAATGTCTCGGCTCGGGGCTGCATTTTCGAACCTGCACAACACGTGCACGCTATTTCCGTATCCGCGGGAGAGACAGAGAGACAGTGAGGGAGGGAGGGAGTGAGTAGGGGGAAAGTATCCGAGCACGCGTGAGGAAGAAAAAGGTCTGCCGACAGAGGGTTGACGCGACTTACTGAAGAAAAAAGTCTGCTGCAGTGATATGCACAGTCAATCTCATTTTTATTTTCAATTTTACACACTCGCTCCCCCTACCGAAATAGTCCAACTTCAAAGAATTTAAGCTTTCACCCTTGAATTCTCGAGGGCAATGTTCGTATGGAAAACATTTCGACACGTACAAAATTGTCTAATTAGACTCAGCAAATAATTAACTATTCTAAGCGATGTCAGGCAAAAGTAATAATCAATACACTATTCTCGTGACCGTTAGTATCACTTTTGATACATGACATTACTAATGTACCTCATCACTCTAAATTTCTTGAACGTACAAAAGTGAATTGAAAGTAGTTACTTTCAATCTTTTGCCGTACACGTTACTGTCGCTTACCTTTTTATTTTCTTTGCCAATTAAGTTTGATTTTTTGTCAGCGATTTCATGCAAAGGGTAATGCGAAGCACCTTGACTTGCCGTTTGTGCGTTCGCGTCTTGCAAGTGTTTTAGCGCTTATTTCTGTCATTACGTGAATGTACCTGCAGCCGTGGCGTACTGCCGGGCAGTAGCCCTCCTACTTCCGGTGGTACACGCGTCCTTCTACAGAGCATCGCACACGTACACGTGGAGGAATAGAGTAGCACGCGTCACGCCTACGATTCACTGGGGCAAGGAACGCAGCCGTGCACTCTAACGTGAAGATTCGTGCCGCTCTTAATTGCATTTTACGCGAGACGCGGCTGAATCTACAAAGGCCACCATATCCCTATGCTGTTTTTCACGCTTATACCTTCTGCTCAACGTAGCGCAAAAAAATTCACGTAGTTCTTCATCACTTCTCAGAAATGACTTGCCCGCAAAAGCAGCGATTACGATCCTCACAAGTCTGGCCATTAAACACGAGGAATAAGATTTTAATCTCACGATCGATTCTTCTACAAATTTCGCGCTTTGAAAATTTTCCTCTCTACCCTTTCCCTGGTGTTTCTTAAAATGAAGATTTTCGTTTATATTCAGCACTCTGTGTACGCCTTTGTTTTCGCGTCTACGACGAAACGTTGGTCGGAATGGAAAAAATTCCTAACTGTTTCCAACCGATAATGTTCACCAAGAGATCGCCCAGTTTCGTCCACGCGTTTCGCTCGCACGACTCGCGTACGCGTATACACGATACGCATATTTTTGCGCGCATTGTTTTTCGCTTGCGTAACGGTCGATTTTTACATCGGTACATATACGGTATCGACATTTCGTACACGGTACTGCCAAGTCGTTACGTGCGTGTTGACGATTGTCCAAAAGTCATTAATTTTGCTGGTTTCTTATGAATCTATGTTAACGGCCACGGATAAATTGGAGCTTAGTTCGTCGAGTTTCGCGTTATTAACATGAAGGTTAATTCGTTTTTAACGAAAATACTGTTCACGAAGCCCCTACGCATGAACCTTTGAGGAAGGCTATTCTGTAACACGAAACGTTTCTGCGCGGCCGATGTAACTTTTCGGTAAGGTTTATGTAACCATAAAAATTTAACCGCAGGAACGTTTCCTGGAATGTTTCTTTCCACGCACGTAACAAAGTAGACGGTAAATGAACTCTCGAAGCGTTCCCCTCGTCTCATAAATTAATGCAAACAAATAGCACGATTCTGGTTTCTAAATATTTCTCTATCCCAAGGTTCACCGGGTGCCCGTAACATTTTTCTAACTCGTCATCATTGTCAGCGATCTAATGAAGCGAAACATCCTAGCCGAAGTATTTGAAGTGTCATTTTTTCAATTACTTTTCTTCGAAGAGATGAATATACAGATTAAATATCTCTTGTTTCGAGTTACTGGGGACCACACGATCACGCGTTTATAAAAAGTCTATAAAAAAACGTTGCTTTGTAGTGGATCGATGCAAAAACGATTTCGTATTGCGAAGTAAGGAATCGCGCGCACGCGAGTCTGGTTAAGTTCGACTGTCAGGTTCGATCTATTAATACACGTACTTACACGCGCTCACAGTACGAGAATACGGTCCACCGTCCAAGTCTCTTAATGGAACATCCATATGCACATTTACTTAAATGCGATCATTGAAAATATTAAGAATTACAGGAACTCATGATAAAAATTACCGAGCCGTGTTCGTAATCAAGCCTCAAGGAGAAACAAATGAAACCCTAAGAAGTTTTAATGTATAATACCTTGTCAGACACTTGCGTCATCTAATTCAATGTCAAAATAATATAATTTAACACAATGAAAGCAGTGCTGAGTTTGTATTAAAAAGCCGATGACAATAGTCGTTTCAAGTTTCATGTACGAAAGTGAAGGCAGATTTTCATTTTTATAATACGAATAATGAAACCGAGGGACTGAGATTTTTAGTCAAATTTCGTTGAATTGTCGTACTAGTGTTTCTGTGCTTATCGTCCAATTTTATGACGGTGCATTAGTCAAATGGCTGAAGAACGTTTTAATTGCGTAATACATCTTTCTGTCCGGTGAAAAAATACTTTTAAGTGGGAGCCTGTTTTGAAAACAGAAATCATTCGGAGGGCAGAGCAGTGCTAAAACCGAGCCATTAAATGTGGCCCAGTGGCGATACTTGTACGTTTCCAGGAAAGAAGAAAACAAACAGGCAATCTCTTACCCCTGACCGTCATTCGCCAAGCATCCTGATTTTCCTAAAGAATTCCTCGAATTCCTAGCTGGCCAATTTTACACACGAGCAGCACTCGAATCATCGGCAATCGCCGATGGCACAATTCTACGAAGCAAAAGTTGCAACAAATATGGACGACCAAGAAAACAAAACCGTTTGAAGCCGTATTGGAGTTGGTCAGAATCGGCGACGAAACTCGTGGGCAGCTGCGACGGAGGGAACACGTCGCGGGCAAGACTTGACGGAAGACTGACAGACGGTGGTAGAAGCGGAGGCAGAAGAGGCGCCCGTGGTCCGAGCAACCATGTGCCGTGTGACCCTCGTCGTCGTCGTCGACGTCCTCGTGCTCTCCTTCTCCTCCGCTTCTCGTCGCTGCCAGCACACCAATGCCCCACGATCCACACCCACGCGGCTGGCGATCGCGAAGAAAACTCCGGCCGCCTCTCCCCCTCGCCGATACGAGAAGCCCGATGTACTGGTCGACGGGGGAGACGTTATTTCGAGGCAGACCCAACGCCCCGCCGCGAGGGAAACCAAGGGAGACAAACCATGCACGCAGCAACGACTTACCCCCCTATGCAGGTGTCAAGACACATCAGACAGTGGGAAGTTTTGCCTCTACGTACCCAAGCCTTGGGCACACTGCTGTGTTACTAACAATTTTTCCTTTAGTCTGTGTGCTAAACTGTTAGGTGATTTAGGTGGGTTAGAGTGGGTTGAAATATTCTACCCTTCAAATCTGAATGATCAGGGGATGAGAAATTTCATGGTACACAGTCAACTTTTATTTTTAATGCATTATATTATCGAGTCTCGTTGATTCGTGTACTAAACTATTGGGTGATTTCAAGTATTCTGCAGGCTATCAGTAATCTACCCTTTAAACTTCTCAACATACACAACAAATGTGTGTAGTTTGTCGTGATTTTTAATACGGTCTAGATGTATGGTACAATGATTAATCTTACGGAGAGATATCAGGGTGCGAGGGAACTTTCTTTCCCCATTTAACGCTGAACCCGTGGACCCGAAACGCTAGGGCAGAGAACCGGCGGGGGGGAGGCGTGCACTGTTTGTATCCTTATCGTAAATCCACGTTGAGGTAAGGTTAGTGCTACACGCTGGGCGCGTGCATGGTTGCGTGTCTGTCACGCATGTGCGTATGGAAGCGAACAGACCGTGTATTTCCTCCCGTATACTTGCACGTGCAGGTTATTTCCTCCGTAGGAAGGTTCCGACCCTTCCAACTGGTCCCGTGATTAAGGTGCTAACGTCACCAGTGCAACTGCTTGATAAATTCCACCAGTAGATAAGCATTTAACCAAAGAGAGAAGCCATACGAAAGATTCAGAAAATAGAAACCTCGTATCGTTGTAAAAAATAAATAAAAAATGTTAAAACTCAGGTTCGTACGTTGAGCTTAATAAAGGTGGACAAGATTGAATTTATTTAGCTGAGACTAATGGAAGCAAAGTACGAAAATCGACGTGCTTCGAAAGCGCTGGAAATTTACTTGCCCTCTGCCCTCGGCACTCAAGTTCCTGGTACACTCTTTCCATTTATGCCATTCGTTAAATTCCATGACCTCGACAATGGTCAATGGACCGTTGACATTCGCTCTGACCGCGGAGCATGTGCCGGCCAAATGTCGAAAGGGTCGGTTGACAGAACAGTCGGGTCGTTACTACAAACTGCACGACCTGGCGAACACATTTTTCAATTTCCACGCTCGACCAATGAACGACGCGTGCCAGGTTCATCCGATTCTTGGCGAAATTTTCCAAAACGACAACCACGCGTAGACATCCATGAAACCACAATAGAACGCAGATGAACATCTTCTCACCCATTATGAAAAAATTTTCCGCTTTTCCTTTTACGTCGCAAATAAAGTACCGTGGAAGCTTCATTCAGAATATTTGAAAGAGGCGTTTTCTTGGAGCTGTTTACATCGTCGGGTCTTGGTAAGTACAGTCCCCACGGGTGGAATCGGAGAAACCGATAATCATTGCTGTGTTCCATGAATGTGCGACGACTGCACAATGATCTTATGCATTCAGTCACGTTTCGAAGTCTTCTTCTTAGTTCTTTCCCTGAACCACCCTTGATGGTGCGAAGAAGTCGAATTTCCCTTAGAATTTCCCTTGGAAATTTGACTTTCCAAAAGGAATATAGATTTTTACAAAAACAATAGGCCGTGTACACATACTTCATCATCCACCTTCTTATATTAAATTGACAATATTTTTTCAAATTTCAGTTTTACTTTCAATAAAAGACATTAAATCAGTCTAAACATTTAAATAAGTCCTACGTGTGTACTATTCGTGGAATATTATATTGTTTTAAACACCTTTGGCTTTTTCTAGATTAGCATGAACAATTAGTCATTCCGACTATGCATGCTGAGAAATGTTGAATACGATTTGCATGTAGTTTGAATATAATTGTTTGACCAAAGGAAGGCAATTAGTTTACAAATTATCGTTCATGATCTTGAAACAGTTGAGACGATAATAGTAGCGATGAAGGTTGCCCCTGTAATTATGCAACACGATGCACAATGTTGCATAACACATGATGTAGCCGGAAGAAATATTTTTATGTATTTGCTAATATTAAACGTGATAATATGTTGAAAAATATATGATGAATTAACATAAAACAATTGTACTATACTACAAAATACATATTTTACTGTGTATTTATTAATAATCATCGATGATGTTTATTTACCATTATTTACGGTAAACATAATCTGTTACTCAACTAAAGTCTTTTTATGATATCCTTTTTTTAGTCAACAAAGACTGTGAAAGTTTTTAACATTACTTTCGTAATGACTTACTATTGAAATAAGCAGTATTTCATAATTTCCTTCAACGAAATAATTCAAGATTATGACAATCGAACTTTCATTTTCTTATCAGATTCATAAGAAATACCATATTAGTGTTCATTTTAAAATATTATTACTTATAACTAAAATCTTCTTTTTTTTACTACACGACATATAAGATTTTAGTTCTATATACAAATAGACTATTTACTTTATACTGTATTTATTTGAGATTAAAAATAGTCTAATTTCGAAGCAAACGTGTGTAAAAGCTTGTAAAGTGGACAAACTTGTTGAATCTCAAATAAAGGGTTTTACTTCAAATATCCGGGAGCAATATGTGCAACACTAGATTCTGCAATTTGTACAGTAACGACTGGAGGTAAGAACGATCTACTGAACCTGAATTTTGGGGAATAAGGTTGAAGATTTTTACTGGGACGTCGATTCCTCGAGGTGCAATAAGGATCGATTGGATAATATCCTGTCCAGTGAGCTCCGTCGGTAGCGACGGTTGCGCATGCTTGTTGCGGTGAGGTACGGTCGGCGGGCGATAAAGAGAGGTTCAAGGTCTGTTCTGGCATTGCCGCAAGTGAAAGCTACCAGTCCCCGGAATCTCATGATACGTAAGACCGTGGTTATACGCAGTAGACGTTAGAGCGTTCGCGGAATTGTATCTGTCGTTCGGATTCCTCGGGGACGTCCTCAGGGCCGCGGTATCCTGGGGTCCAGATAAGCCCGTCGACGAGGATTCGGGGGAAAGGAGTGGCGATCGGCGCATGATCATTCGGACTTCCGTGAGAAGGTCGAGGGAAGCTGAGCGCGCACGTCCTCCGGCCATCGAACGACGAGGCAGAAGAAAACTCTCGCGGAAACCCTAGGGGGTGGCTAAGGGACGGGAAAGCCGAGGCGAAGGGGGTGCGTATCACCGTGGTCGTTTGCGCAGCCGCGCAGGATTTCCCGGGAATCGGGTCTTTCCGGGTCTCCGCGAGTCGCGGTTTTCCTACGTCCTCGTCGCCAGTGGGAAAAGTGTGTATCGGCATTCCTGCACCGCTCGGCCACCGGGACGGCCTACTCACGCACGACCGCACGGGCAACAGGTGACCAAGAAAATTCGACGCTTCCACGGAGAGTAAGCGGCCGTGGAAAAAGCCTGCAAGCAACTGCAGGGAAAACGAAAGAACGGAACGGTCAAACTGACCAAACCGGACGGGCCGAGCGCTGATAACGTTCGGGCCGTAATTACGCACCTACCGTCAGCAGCGGGAATAACGCCTGGTCACGAAGTTTACGTCGAAGCACCGTAAATCCCCGTCGACCATACCCCACGAGGCAACTCCGCGAGTTTTTGCCCAGTGCCTTTTTTTAGTGATCCGCAAGAGAGATTGCCGAACGAGATGAGCGTGGACGATATTCTCAATTACAAGCCGAGCGAAGACGAAGACCTTTACGCTCTTCTGGGTTGCGATGAATCGGCTACGGTAAGTTTCCATCCTTCTTCGACAGCATGCTAATTATCCCGTCTCATTAATTAACTACGTTTCGTCGTTTGACTTTATCATTCCGACACGAGGAAATGCAGTTTGCCCGGTAAAGATATTATCAACATTGTTCTGTTTGTAATGGCTAATTATTTCATTCTGCTAATGATGGTGTTCAAATGAAAATAATAATTACAGTCATTATAAGCGAATTTGTGGCAGATTAGACGGAGTCTGCACACGTACTATACTTTAATTGTCCCATTATATGTAATCCGAAATCTGCTACAAAGTAAGAAATTCAGTACAATATTTATGATTGAGAAAAAAAGAACAATTTTACTTCCTTTTCGTGTTATTTTCAATCGGCAAAAAATAGAAGGCATACAAACTGACTCATTAATCGCGTAATGAATACAGTTTCATTACTGAACGGAAGTAAATTGATTTTATTGATAACATGGTTAATTGAATGGAACAGTCTCAAGACACATAATTGTCGACTTCCTGTCTGCTCGCAATTTTATGTCAGCCAATCAGATGATTCAGTTCTCTTTTCAATTTTTTCAATTTATTTTTTAAGAGAGACAGTACCCAATCAACATTTTCTCTCCTCCATTCAGTTTCTGAATTTCTTTATGCGCAAAATAACAAAATGTTCTTCATCGTTTCACTTACTTAGATAAATGTTTCGTTTATTTCTCACATAATTGCGTATTTTTCGTTAAAAGCAAAGCGTTTCTGCATGACAGGCGGCATTCATCAACGAAATATTACGTTAGCTACAGCGTTTCTTTAAACAAGACTGCTGAATAAGACTTGTCTCGCACAGAGGCAAAATGTAATCAAATCAAACAAACGGCTGTCAGTTACTCACACCGAAAAATTTGATTACATGACAAAAAGATTTGTAGCTTCAATGAAAACTCGATTAATCAATAACCAATGTAATAATATAGACATTATACGAACATATACTGGCTGATCATTTTGAATAAAACATAAATTATACAGTTATTTCGGCTATTTCGCTTTTTCAAAAAATCCTACCTTTCCTTTGAATACAATAATATTACTATAATAACTTTGCCCTTTATGCTATGGAGAATGTAAAGCATCATCTAAAATTACTTGGCTATGCATTAATTTAACCTTTGCAGTATCATATAATTTCACATAATTTTACCATGTATTGAAAATACTCTTCAAAACAGAATCAAGTGCGAACCGTGTTTAATAGTGGAGTAAATTTAAAATAATCCTGAGTATTTCAACAATAATTCTTTGCCATCACTAATTCTTCCTTTTTCCATTGCTTTGCTCAATCACCAGTATGCAGAGTTAAAGAAATCGCTAACGATTGTCGTATACTGTTGCTCGGCAACTTTTCTTCGTACATGCGGCAACGTTTTCGTATATTTAGAATGGTGTACGATCGCTCTTGTTTGCTCTAGGTCGAACAAATTACGGCCGAGTACAAAGCCCTTGCGCTTCTCTACCATCCGGACAAGAACGACGGCGACAAAGAGGCCGAGGCTAAGTTTCAGCAGCTCAAGGTATACTGCTTCGATAGACTGGGGATCAATTCTCGATGCTGTATTAATCGTGTTCCTTTAGCGTAAATAATGCACATTTTACAACGGCAAGCAGGCTAATTGCATTACTCGATCGAATTGGCGGCCATTTTTCATTTCCTTGCATCGAGTTTCACGAGGAAAGAGCAGAGTTTTTAACGAGCCTTCGAAAGAGTTTCTTCGCAAAGGATGGAACGATTCTTTTTAACGTAGTTACTCGAAGGAACGAGTTGCTTGAAGTTAATTGGAGACCGTCGAATGTCGCGAGTTGCCGACCGCCGCGTATTTCTTCCAACCCTATTTGTGCTTGCAGAACGCGAAAGAAATTCTCTGCGATCCTGAGAAGAGGAGCAATTATGACAAGTGGCGGCACAGCGGTATCTCGATAAGCTACAAGAAGTGGTTGGGAATGAAGGAACACGTTCATCAAGTGAGTACCAAAAAAATTTCCAAAAGATTTATATACTCCGGCAAAACGCGTTTGGGTTACACCAAATTGCAAAGGCAAAAAGTTTCATCAGCGTGACATAACTAAATCTTTGACGGAACTAACTTTAACCCGCTTTATCCTTTAAAATTGGAAACCATTAGCGGTAAAAAATTGGAGAAATGATTAAGTAATTTCTTTTTTTAGTATCATACTGACAAAGCTCTCTGCTCGAATCACTCGAATTCTAAGAGCCACAAATGTAGTCTGAATTTATGTCCGAGAAAATCGTACGCGAAGGTATCTTCATACAGGTTTTCCAATCGACGAGTCTTTGATAAGTTTCAATTGAGTTACTTGTCTGAATTGGGTCCGTTGCATTTCTCTTGCTCGAGTGGCTTGCTACGGACGAATTTAGCTGATTGCGTTAGAGTGTATATGCATTACTTCTATCCGACGAATTCGAATAGGTCTTCGGTAGCATGTTTTCCATTGATAACCGTGAATCGAGTTATTTCCTTGGGTGGAGCTCGTTGAATTACATTCGCTCCGTGAATGTACGGATTTAGCCGGTCTGACAAAAGGGTTGATTATTCGCGCAGTCGATGCACTGGAGCACGCCTAAGACGAAGGACCGGATGTTGCCTGAGGCAAGCGGAGCGACCGGTGAAGGCGCAGGAAGTGGGTCCCCGGGTCACGTGAGGGGTCAACCGGTAAATCCTCACAGGAGAGCATCGGAGGGCGGTGCCAACATTCATTACGGAGCTCGGCGCGATCTCAACTGGGACTCCCAGCCGCCCAGCGAGGTCGTAAACAAGTTTCGTAACTACGAGATCTAAGATCCAGTTATCCAGCCACACATTCTCCCGCGAGCTCCTGTTCGGTTACGACCTTCGCGGACCGTCGACGTGATTTGTCCCAATGCCACGTACTTCCACGAGCCCCAACCTTCCTAGAGAGAAAAAAAAAGGAACAGAACGCCCCCAGCGGGCCAATCGACGAAAACCTTCCACGCGGACAAAGAATCAAACGATAACGCACAGAGACACGAAACGTAGGAAAAACGAGCATGGCCGAACTGCAAACGTTTCCTTTGAATACAGTGAAATTTACCGGAGTACTGCCGTTTTACTGTATTCCGGGGAAGTCAAACGATTACTCAGCCCGGTAACAATTTCATGGATCTCCTGTTTGTTCCCCCTCCGTCGCGTGAAATAGTAAAAACCAGTGTTTTACGCAATCTGTGCTCGGTGTACGCTGTTCTTGTATTCCTGTAATATCGTTCGTCACTGTCTACCCGAATCGAAACTCCTCCTCGCAACGTCCATTGGCCGGTTCGTGCGAAAACTGCAAACCCGTGAGACAGGAAAGGTAGCTGTTTAACGTACACTTCGGCCGGACGGTCTTTCACCGTTTCGTCGAAAATCCAAGAAACTTACCTTACGGACTATCCGACATTGCGAAGAAATCACTAACATAAGTGTCGTGTCAAAATAAATCGTCACTCGTGGCTCTCGGTGGTATTTTCTAAACGATCTACGGTCCATTCTGGCCGAGAATTCGCCGACTCGCGAGGCAATATTGGTCCAGCATTGACCCCAGATACCCGTAACAAGATAATTCGATGTTTTAATTTTATACAAATAGATCGCACTGTCTCGCACGGCTCGAAGAAAATGCTCCCGTGGCCGGCGAATCACGCGAATCGCCAATCACTCGAGCATTCCTTTCTTTTCATTGCCAAGCAGACACGAAGCACACTCGTACCTGTGTCTAATGTCAGGCGCGAAGTACATCGTTCTTTTTCTGACGACAACTCTGTGTACACATGTATGCGTGTGTATACACCTCACGTTCCTTTCATTAATTCCGTTAATGGCGTTACCTCGCGCGAGAACGTTACGGATATCGTTTCAGCGAAATTACGTTTCACTTTCTTCCCTCGCGTCCAATATTTTACGATGCGTCCGTTTTTCAATGGTGTCGGCTTTTCGGCGGAGCAAAACGAAAAAAATGTGATTCTTTGTTTTAGAAAAAGATACAAACATTTAGCGATCCAATAATCTTGTTACTTTTAACAATATTGTTTTACAACGTGCGTCATTGAAACTATTCGCCGAGTAATGAAACGGGACATAACGTTTGATATTTGATAGATCATATTTTGTCTATTGTGATCATTTCTTTAGAATATTAATTATTCTATAAGACAAAAAAGATTTTGCATAAATATTACAACGGCTGAAGTATTTACCTTTCTTCAGTTTCCAATTTCTAGTTTATTTTTTTAGATAATTCATGTATATTTTCGTTTTCTGCGGACAAACGTCTGATCGTTTTTTTGTAAACACTTTTGTATTGCTCTTTAGTGATTATTAATTATGTCATTGGTAAATTAGCAAGTTTTAAATATACCTCAACTACTATATTTTGCTTGACAGCTGTTTGTTTTACACGAAACCGTATCAGACTGTCGTCAAGAACGATCCATTACGTACTTACGTGATATAAGACGGTATTATATAAGTGAATAAAAAAAATCAAAAGATATATATTCGTGTGACCCTGAAGCTGGTAAATTTTCGAAGCCAAATGACCTTCTGCAGTTTATTTATTTGAAGTTCGACGTATGTGTTTAATCTTGGATATTATTTCAAATTATTTAGTCATGTACTTAAATGGCGCCCATGACTACTAAGAAACATAATTTAAATCGCACTCCGTCAATTTACCAGTCTCAGTTACGACGTATTTGGGTATACAGTGGGTTATAATGATAAACGTAATGTCCATTCTCGAAACGTTGCGGTCACTTAAGAATCAACGGTATACATTATTTTAAGGAAACCGTACATTCGTTGCTGATGTCGTATGTGTACATATCGGTAGAGTGTTGGGCTACGTATCACGTTTAAAAGTGATAATCAGTGACTCATATTTTCGACGGTACTAATTTCCGTGATTCAAAACGCAGAATTTCTTACGCCGGGGGTTTATTAGGAACATATCACCAATGCAGTTTATTCATGCCCAACACTATACTATTATGAATGTTAACAAAAAGGAAATGTAGGATATTAAGTACATTTATATAAGTGTTAGCGTTGTTGTACTAAATGGAAGCAAATTGATCACTGTTACTACAATTTATGAAAAATCTGAACAAAGTCAATTGTGGGGTACGAAACGTTGGGATCGCGATTTACGTTGGGATTATTCGCACGATCTTTCTCGATACTCCAAATTGCCTTTATTCCGTAAAACGCCACAGAAATATTCTCGTTGTACCATGTGAATGTGGAAAAAAAAATGCGAAAAATCTGTTGATAAAGAAAAGGACTTTAATGGGGTTTAAAGAGAGGAGAAAGTATTGATGAAAATTTGAGGAAGGACAGGCTAAAAATCCTCTGAGCACTTCTGGACCAGTCTACACCTGTACCTCATCTATATTTTTCTAGACGAACTGTCCTCGAGAACAAACGATTCTGATGATTTATTCTCTATTGACCATCCAATCGTGTATAACGCTTGTGTTTCGTCGGAAAAATAGGGGAACGTAGAATTCGCAAGAAACGTACGAATTTGGCCCAGTGAAACGGAAGGACGTATACCCGATATCGAAAAATCGACGAAAGCATATACATATATGTAGATAAAATTCTTAAAGCGTTGGTCGTCTTATACATATTATAGGTAGAATATCCCGTTCTATTTTTCCCGAGACACCAGCGTCTTTTAGGTAAATGTAAATACGTATCAGGACTGGATCTTCCTGCCGAAAGAACCTTTCCGGAGATTTTGTCCTTATGCGCCCTTTGACGCACCCCAATTATCACGCGCAGGTCGACGTGACGACGTGTAATCGCACCATTAATGTTTCAATAAATGTGTTTAATAATGTTCACCCGGTTTTTTCTTACTGACGCCCTTCACCCGTTCGTCGTTAATTTTCACGACGCGCCAACGATCCTTTGGTCTAGCGACACGATCATTTTTAGTAGCGTGAATCGCGGATCGAGGGAAATACGGGCGGCAGTTGGGTCGTTTTAGAGAAATGCTCTCTTTCAAGCTGTTTCCTTTGCCCCGTCGAGCGTGATCGACGTGGGGCGCAGTTCGTCGGAAACGAGGGAAGAGGAAATCTCCATTTTCCTTCTCCAACATACGTGCGCCCGCGCGAGAACTGGGCCAAACGGTTGTCAAAGTATCTGCCTCGTCCCTCGAGCGGGCACTCCCACGATCGTATTATACGTCGGGTTCAATAAAAGAGAACGTTTCCTATAAAAGGACACTACCACCCACCTTCTGCGATTCACCTTCGAACCATTCTAAAATAATTAATAACCACCGGTCAACTTCGAGAAATTATACCAATAATTCTGCAGCAAAGACCATGAAAATACATGTACAGTTGAGCAATATTTCCTTGCAAAAGAATAATATTACCTATTTTCTACGAATCATCTTCGAACCATTCTAAAATAATTAATAACCACCGGTCAACTTCGAGAAGTTATATCAATATTTCTGCAGAGAAGACCATGAAAATACATGTACAGTTGAGTAGCAGTTCATTTAGTTTAAGAGCGTGCGAAGGGTGAATTTTAGAAAGAATTCACCCTTCGCTAACGTTTCACCCTAAAAGGTTAGTTTTAGGGTATGTGCGTTACGTTTTAGGGTATGTGCAAAATGATGGGCATATTCTGTCGGCTGTAACTGTAGCGGTGGGAAGTGTCTCTGTGTCGTCGCGCTTATGTACGTCGGCAGATGCAAATTTGGATGAATAGAGAGGAAGTAAATAGGTCAACGTTTATCGAGTGCCTTGTACATGACTACAACGCACTGCTACCTAAATACAAGAGCATCGGTCGTCAGAGCCAAAGGTGATGCCGCTGGCGAAATGGGAACGGAGCCAATGGCGACAATCAGCAACAGGGTACCCGTGTTATCGAGTTACTCGCAAACGATCCTCAGCGGAGCATCGTGGCTACTAAAAGCGGTTCTAGTATATAGGCACATCCTACCCTCATAATCATTAACGACCATTAAAGTACTTTACTTCGCTATTATATTGGCTATATCGATCGATATTGCGCCGGTGTTTGCGTCGATAAAGCATCCCTTCGCGCGCGTTTCTCTGCGATCACGGAATTTATTGGATTTGCAATCTCGGCCTCCTTTGCCAGACCGTTAGACAATTTGTTTGTATCAGCTTTATTTGTCGCCGTGGAGCAATGCCGATAGATTACACTGAGGATACAGTGCATAGGCGTTACGAACAAAACGGAACGGGAACGGAACGCAAAAACAAGGATGATCGTCTGCCTGCGAGCATTCAGCGAACGTACGGCCATTGAATGGGAAATTATTAAAGGGAGTTGCTCCGTCAAACGTTATTGTACAACGACCGCCCTCGTATCGGTTCTTCCCTTTTTCCTCGCAATTCTGCGTCTATGTCTATTAATAGACCGAGAGCACCTACGTACTACGTCGCCGTTATTTCGACATTGTATGCTCGGGAAAATGCGAGGAATTTCACGAGCATCGACCAATATACGAGAAGCCACTGTCGGGTTCACCGAGCTTTACGATGCAATAGTTTTGCGCCGACCTGACATTTACTTAAACCAATCGATTTTCCTCACCATTAATATATTTTTACTTCCCGCTAAAAAAATCTTAGGACCGTCGGTTTTCTGAATACGATTTTATTGGTATAGTTAGAAAGTAAATTATCAGAGATTTACTATTAGTATATTAAAGAGCAGAGATTTCAAAGTGTCAGTTTTCAGATTCCAAATGTTTTATTAGTCGAGATATCATTTCGCTTTCTTACATCGGTAAGACAAAGTAACGGCTATTAAGAGTGAACTTAAATGCTAAGATGACGAGGAAAATACTTTAATCGAGCGTGACTCTGTGTACTAACATTATTTGCCATCAGTAACGCTATTATGCTACGCGAGATGCTTAATGGTCCGATGATTCAAATCTCAATTTTCATAAAATTTTGCAAAATTTTCAGTGTGATTCATACACCTACTGGACGAATCTTCAAAGTAGAATTTCATTATTCGCCATAAATGCATAAAAAAATGGACAGCCAAGTAAAATTTGTTATTGATTACAATAAAATTTTGTAAATAATAGTATTGGGTATAGTGTAATGTGTGACATAAAGAAGGAATCTATGTAACTGAAAGTAATATTATATATCACGAGTTTCGCTGAGGAAGGTAATATTTGGTGTTAATTGCTAACGTGTTTCGATTATGTCGATGACCTTGGATTATGTCACAGGCTTGGGCCAATTACAATACGTAACATTGATTTCAAGGATATTTGTCAAGCACAAGACTGCGCTGAATATGACATAACGGACTTTCGTGAATATACAAATTCATAAATATAGTATGGTTCTCAATTACAAGCATTAATCCACAAACATACATTTTTACAGTTCTGTATTGTAAAACAATGGCCGTCCAGTTTTTTCGAACTAATTTATCAACGAATTAAATGCTTTTGGACTGTCAAATTAATTCTGCTGCAAAAGTATCCTTTTCAGCAGTAATCTTAAAAACAATTGGTTTCCATTGTATTCATTTTTTCTCGATAAAGCATTTTAAAGCAACTAATTTCTCGATCATTTTTCCGAGAAATATTGATGAGATTGAACCACGCATTCTCGGCAGTAAACGAATCACTGTTTGCAAATTGATCTCGCTAATGTAACGGTCCAATAACATTCGCATACTTCCTTCGTCGATAGGATTTCTCAATCCGAAATTCGTATACGTGTCGGGTAACGACGTTTGTCGACACCGACGCCCTTCGCACATTAATCGCTACTATTTACAAAACTGATCGAAGCAACTATACGGGATCGATGCACGTTTCCCGTGAAGTTTCACTAAGACCTAGAAGAACTGCGAGAAATAGTTGGGTTCTTCGTGCAAATATGAAACCTGTCGTTTCTCTCCGTCATAAGAAATGTCGGTAAGACGCACGAATTCCTTACGCCTTTGGTGTAACGTTTATAATACTTAAATGTTCTCCATTAGTTGAAATGTAGAAGCCTTGTGGAAACGGTATATGTAAAAATGTTATATACATATTATTCCTATAAGCTTACAATGTAAGTTACCACTTTTACCATCGTTACTGTTATTCTTGCCATGTCGAGGCAAAGTGCAAAAATCTCCCCTATGAAAGTAAAAAAAACGTAACGGTCCTCCGATAAACTCGAGGGCACAAGGTCAAGATATAATCTGTATGAATGCGTGAAGAATGATAACATGTTTGCGGCGACAATTATCAGATCTTATCTTCGGCTGATTTCAGTAAATGAATAAAATAATGTAAAAAGAAGTCTTCAACCGCATTTGTATGTTAACCTAAGAAAATAATTCATTGAATCTTTTTAAATTTCATATCAGTTAAAAACATTTCAATGTCAAACAATGGATCGACATATTTTTCCGTCTGCACTTTTACAATGGATCGTGATCATCACTGGCAATTAAAAAATCATCTATGGAAATCAAATTGTCCTTTCCTAACTACTTCTCATAACAAATTGTTAGTAATTTCATCCGGATACAATTTTCATAGATCTACGATTTTCGTAATGAAAAGCACGTCGTTCTGCCACCACGAGTGATTTAGTGGAAACAATGCCTATTACGTCGGTTTCTAGGAATTTATAATAGCATAGAAGAAAATTGTTTATCACAACAAATTCGCTCGAAATGTCACTGGGCGCTGTAAAATTCGTAGCACAGTACATTTTATTACCTGCGTCATAATTTTCCCCATTTTCAGAGATTCGCTCGCCCTAAATTATTCACGTATGGCAGTCAAATTTTCGTTGAGCAAGACAGATCTATGCCGAGGGTTTTACACCTTGTTTTACCGCATAGAAAACTTCCAACTTTCTCGCTATAAAGCAAATTCTCCTTTATTGCTTTTACGTATTTACGTATTAAAATTACTCAACCCCGGTGTAACAATACCGGTAACTTTTAAAATAAAATTTAGAAACCACGAACTCAGGTAAATCATCTTTCATTTCGGGTATTCCTTATGAAATTTCTATTGAAAATTTTCTATTGAAAATTCAAAATCAATATTTTGCGTCGCAGTTGCAGCTTTCTGTTTTGTTTTCTTCAAAGTTTAAGCAAATTTAAGGGTCAAGTCATAACAGAAAGTAAAATATATTTCTTTCTTCCCTAGTAGGTCGCTGAGTCTCAGTAAATTGAGAATTACTGATAAAAAACAACTCTTTTACTCAACGATGATTGTTTCTACGATGTGGATTGCTACGTCATCGTGCGACTTAAAGCAATCAAATGAGTTTCCACCATCATTAGCGTACTGCACGTTTTCCGCCGAGCATGACGAGCGAATCCCAATCCCTCTCGTTCCGCGCGATATTCCAATTAATGCCTGATATCGTCTTCGTCGGCAGCCTGGTTTTCCGTTGTACAGGGCCTCAAGAACTCTTGACCTCTCTCGTGAAGCCACTTATTTGCAACTGAAACATTCCCAGAATAACGCGCGTTATTAAACTCTCCTCTATACCGCAGCGAAGGAAATTTTACGTAAACAAAAACACAGAAGGGGAAATGGAGGACAGCGACTGGGACACATTAAGATACGTTTGTAGAATTCCATGCCGCCATTTCGTGTAATAGAGGAAATTAACTAACTTACCCCATTTAGATCCGGTGAGCACGGGGCAAGCAGCATGTCTGGTTTTGAAATCACCTTCCCCGTTCGGTTTCAAATTGTACCAAAACGCAGCACTTCCCTTTTTCGGCCATAAGGCGATGTTTATCGCGGTGAAAACCGTACCGCCGCCTTGTTCCACGTCGCTCATCTAGGGGATTTGATTTTCATTAATTTACTCGTACCCTCGAATCCTCGTAATTCCCAGCCTCTGATGCAGAAATCACTTACGTAGTACAGGACAGTCGCGATACGATTCCCGGTTCCGAGGCTCTTAAAAGCGTTAGTCTCTTCCTTCTAAAAAAGAAAGATTGCACACCTTCTTAGAAAGATTGTTCCTACTCCTACAAAAATAATTCTCATGTTTCATTCTTAAAATTATTTTCAATCAAATGATTCTAGCACGTTCTGCGGAATACAATTATCGCCTCGCCGACAATAATTCAAAGATAAGCAACTGGCTCGCCCTGCTTCAGGTTTCCACGCATTTTCTCAGGTCAGTATGTCCACGTATAGGGGGTAATAACTGCTCCGACAAAGTTTCGGCAACGCGTCTTTGAGGGCATAGTTTACGAAGGCATGAAGGATAATGAATACCCTGGCGAAGTCGAAGTGTGGCTCGTAGTGACCACCGATGCCGTAATTGACGACCTGAAGTTCCTCCGCGGTGTCGACGGTCATGCTGGTCATGTGCTCAACTCGCCTGCTAACGGCCGCTACGTGCTTATGCTCGTGTTCCTGGAGCCAGGCACTTTTGCTGATCCTGTAGTTGGCGATCTCCAACGCACCGGTTTTGTAATTCTGCACCGTCGCCCGTTTGAACTGCAAATAAATCATAACATCTCCATTTTCCCGGTAATAAAAGGTACACAAACTGTAACCACTACCTTTTATATCGCCAAACATTATTTTGCAGTCTCATGCGTGGAAATTCTTCATTTCGTTACACGATACATAACTACACTTAGAAAATGCCTTGGCAAATTGGAGAAGAAGTAGGCGAAAAATGGGCTACAATCTGAACTATTGTTAGGGTGATTATGGTTACTCCGGTGTTGGCCATTTCCTTAATAGTCTCGATCTCGGTGTATTCTTTTAAAAAGTGATACCATTATTCTTGTCGAGAGACTCGCGAAGAGATGCGGGGAAAAAAGAGACACGAAAATGGGATACAATTTAGACTCCTAGGAAAAGCATAATAGTTACCCTGGGCTGCGCCATTCTCTTAATAGTTTCGATCTCATCGTCGTAGATGACGTCGTGGTAGACGACGATTCGGGGCTCGAGATATGCTTCCTCCTCTTTGAACGGGGCGATCTTCAGGAATGGAATACCGCGATCGACGTATCGGCATTTCAGATCTTTCTGAAGGGCCATCGGGATGGACACTTCACCCCGGCAAAGCATTTCGTATCTTTCCCTTTCCGTCATTTCGTCCCACGTTTTGTCCCTCTCCTCCGTCACGGTGAAATGCTGAAAATTACGTGAAGCGCATGCCAGTTCAAGGTGGTTCCCTAAATCGCCGTAATTGAGGGAAAACTGAGAATTTACCTGTTCCGGTATGGCCGTGTCGTCCAAGCCGTCTTCCCCGCGTTTCCTTCTGCTCTGGCTCGATTTGCTCTGTATTTCCTTCTGGTAGTAGGCGCGATTCCCGAGAGCTCTCTCGTGCGTCGGTACCAATTCCAAAAGCTCGTCCGTCATGCTCAGAGCGCGTGCTACGTTACCTGTTTTGATATTAATACGATAAGAATCGCTCGAAAGAAATACAACGTTCCTTCGCGGCACACGCATAAAATTCTACGTGGATACAAAACGTTCCTATGCATAATCCATTCGGTTTCACGCGGAACTTATGTTCACGTACATTTCACACTAGGTTCTACTTTCCAAGGTCTACTGTATAATTGTACTAATGATTTTTTGAAATATGCTTTAATGCCGCGACTATATCTTTTTCTGGCTTATGTTACGCGAATATGTGATAATTATGACGACCTTGCATGTATGTGGAGAAGGCCAAATATTCAAGAATGTCGGGTTTCGATGTGGCAATCGCGCCAGTGTCGTCAGTGTTGCTAGCCGAAGTTGAATTCTGCTCCTCCTGCAGTCTCTCCATTGCTTCTTGCATCCATAAAACGGTGTGATAATAATCACGATTATGGTAAGACTGACGACCAAGTTCGAAGCAATCGCTTGCTGTAAAAAAGAAACAACAGTTCATTTTAAAGGAAAGTTACAACTCTGAACAAATGACATATGAAATTAGTCAGTTAGTAGTTATAGACTGTTTAGTAAATTATTTTTTCGTTGTATCATTCGAACTGAATTAAATAATATTGTAATACAATTAGGAAAATCCAAGATTTATAGAAATTCTGGAACGTTGCTCTTAAGTCTGAAACTACGCGTACCCTTAAAGCCTCTTGTACATTATTTTCGAAGCAAATGAGGGTAAGGAATTTCTCCTACGTTAAAACGTATTACGTACCACTGAGACCAGTGCTGTATTGCACCCCGTTGAGAACTCCCCTGGCGACTTGTGCAGTCTCCAGTTTGTAAGTATCTTGGAGCCTCATGAGTGCTACGGCCGCTCCATTGAGATCCTCGTCCGTCGGGAATTTCAGGTCGTGGCGTGAATTTGTGATATTCGACACGAAGGATTTGCCGACATCGTGAGTTATGAGATCCTCGATCCTTTTCCAATCGGTCGTCAATCTCTTGACCAGGAGGTAAGCGTTTATAGGGTTCGACAGGTACTGCTGAATGTTCCGCGATGCTTCCTCGTGCTCACGTGCGTAATCATCAACGTTCCTGCAGAAACAATCAACCAGTAAACACACAAAACGTTCCCCGAAATATCTCCTTTTCTGCCAAAAAAACGTAGGATAACGAAAATTTATTTCAATCTTTTTTCGAATCTATTCATCCCGTTTTGTCACACTTTCTTCTCCGCTTGGGAAATTTCAAAGCTCCCTTTAGGTGCACGAATAAAAAGTCTTTAAGCCCGCCGTAAAAAAGAAATTTCACAAAAGGATATGATAAGAACTAAGCTAAGGGATTTTTCTAATTCCCCGGAGTGGCTGGATAACGAAAGTCCCCAAACATGATCGTGTCGTGCGCGCAGTAACTTGCCTAGATTAAATCAAGATTTAATCGAATAATTCCGTTGGAATGTAATGGCGCGAAATAATTTATCGTGCTCGGTGGCTCTGATGCTTTCCTGGTTTATTAAACCACCCCGCACTGTCTCGACACGTTCGTTCACTCCGTTCGCAGACTAGATATACCAATTTAGATCGAATAACGTGAAAACTCTGCTCCTTTTTATCGTGATTTATACGCTCAACGTGCTTTCCACAACATTTATAGAACCAGAAACTACGCTGATTCGGTATCCACGGTTTATCCCGTAATTTTTTCTCATGTAGAACAAATAGTTCTGTAATTTGGACATTTTTTAAAAGAGGTGGTTTCCAGCGATTAACGTTCTGGTAATATTGTAAATACCGTGTAGCTAAATGCGTATTACAACGTCCTCATTGAACAAATAAAGCGAAATTGTTACGCCAACCTATTAAAGGATACGACGAGCGGTATACCGTTGCAGATTTTTCCTCGGGAAAAGTCCGTTAAGGTAATCCCTGTCTAATGAAGACATTTACAGAAACATCTCTCGCTGAAGGGAAAAAAAGCTGACGATTCCACGGGGACTTAGGAAATCGTTTTCTCGATCACAGTCCCGTACGTAAAATAAATTCTTACAGGTTTATTCACGATGCCTTTGCTTTCCGTAACGTGACGTTCTCCATTTGTAGAAACGAGTTCGTGATCGATTTTCTGATAAAGAATACACGGAGTTGCGATGATGATAACGTCTATTAAAATGAGAGAAGTGTGAGTAGAGAAGCACTGCAGGCAAGTGCACTGTCTGTACCGTTTTCGACTCGTTTCCAATTACAATTCGAGGTAGCGATTCGATCGTGATAGCAACTTCACCCTCGAACGATAGGGAACAAACTCGGTTCCCTCTTTCACTCTCCCTGCCTCACCCTCCTTCCCGCTGGTCCTCATCTGTGCAGCTATTGTATTCGATGCGAAGAGCACAATGGTCGCTATATCCATGCTCTTATCTACTGTCGCGGGAGGTAACTATAACGTCTCGTTTTCATTGAAGGTCCAGGGAAAGTCGAATTTAACATTGCCCATCCTCCGCCTAGCCCTTTCAAACGGAGGATAAATTTATTTTCCCGCCATTCAGTACTGTCCCGGAAACGCAGTTATGGAAGGCCAAGGTGTGGGAAAAATCGACCAAGTCATATCCAGAGAACAGTACAGGAAATTACGTCGTTTGTAAAATAGAGGCGATGAATAGAAGACTTTTCTCGTGATAATACGTTTAATCGAATACAAGTTTAACAAATATTTACACGATTCGTATTTGAACGATGTAAGAAATGTTTAAGGATAAAAGATGTTATGTCATTATCTACATAGTTGTAAATGTTTAGAATAACACAGTAAAAAGAATTTGGTCCGAAATAATGTAACGAGTGGGGTCGTTATTCGAGGTGTGGAATACAGAAATTCCCACCTCGTTACCACCTTCATCAGCATCTTCGTTTCCTCACCCTATGTGTTTTTCCATGTACGAACGTGCTTTGGTCGAATATAATCGAGTCTCCGTGCACATGGATATTCCACGCACGTTTCCGGTAAGAGCGAGACGACCGTTAATATTCGGAAAACGTGAAGTACGAAATCGATCGTCCCTTACAAAAACATGGAAATACTCGTGCCTGCAAAATGCAGATATGAAAGTTCGGTCACGTAGGAATTCTTATTCATCTCTTTAGCGACTACTGCGGATCGTGAAGGGTTCGCGAAAAAGGTCGAAAATCGCAGATTGATATACATATCTGTGCTTCAGATTCGAAGCTTCTGGCTGGGAAATTTAAATGCCGGCTTTTATGGAACGTTTAAGTTTAACGGGAAAAATGGGGGAGCAGGAACATTCGTGCCGTTGGTTCTGATTTCCGTCGATTACGTTATCGCTCGCGGGCAGACTTGCACGGGGGGATATCGCTGTTCTGCACGCGAGATGCCGTTGCATCGTCGGTTCCGCGAATTTCCCGAGCGCTTGCGCCGGGAAAAGGGCTAAAAATCCGGCCTTCGAGGAAAAGTGTATGGCCGTCAGTTTGAGTCTCGCGGTTCTACGCACGAGGCACACGTAGGATGATTGATTGGGAATCGGCGACTGCGCGTGATATTCCGCAAACTCGAGGGCGCGTCGTCCTCGAGGGCTCGTAAACAGACCGAAAGACCGGCGAAGGAGGTAGGAATCGAAGGAGGGAATTCAATAGCCGTTGGACAAGCGACACGTGAACAACTAAAATCGTATCGCCAGCAATCGTGAACGGTCTGGACAATATGCCGAGCGGGATGGTCTACGGGCCGGGCAGAAATGTCTATGGGAGGCCGTTTAGTAGTTTTACCAGTGAAATCCTTCACGATTGGAGAACAGCCGCGGAACCATGCAGGGTCATCTCGCTTCTTCCTCCGGAAAGAGTTATGATAAAAACGGACCGAAGCTTCGATTGTGTACTCGACAGATGCGAGGATTGCGTTTGGAATATCACGATCTGTACAACCGGTAATTATATCATTTGCAATTATCATGGCGATTCAATATTCACTTTGGAAGGTCTGTATTATCAACAACGAGTTCTCGTTTCAAATCGTTCGAAGCACGTGGCGACCGTATTCCTTTGACCCGCGCAAACTGTACTCTTCTTCTTCGTCAATTTCCAGCATATTTCTTGCAATATCCAGGAAGAAAGGATATGAAAGAAATATCATACTTCGAATTAATTGTTTTTTCAATAACTGACTAGAAGCTTCGACAGTAATCGTATTTAGAGAAGCATAGAGTCCAATCTAAAATGGAGGATATTCGAAGAAATAATCCAATCGTCCAATGCTCTTCATTTTCAAATTCAATCTCTTCGTTCTCTATTCGCAATTATTAACCTTCATTCGATTCCTTTGATCGAAGAAATTGTAATTATACAGGAAACCTTAAAATTCTTCAATAGTCAATCAGCGCGATTACTGTAGTAAATTACCTTGTTTACTTACGACCTCACGATCTTGCTAACCTTTTTTTCCCCTCTAATATTGGGATACGGTGTTGGAAAGTCGAGGCTTGTAAACACGAGCGATGTTGGAATCTGTCGTTGGAATTAACATGATCACAACTGTTTATTATTCGTGTAGACCGGAGACTATGGCAAGTAGGTTTGTCGGCAAGCGGACCAAAAGAAATGTTCACATTGCAAAATGTCACAGTCGATAACGAAAACACGGGATTTCTGGAACCCACCGAATGGGTCGACGAAATGTTCCCGGCGGCAATGAACATGGACATGGACTATACTATATACTACCCTGAGCTGAGGACGTATTGCCTGACGATTCATCTTGCGATCCCGGAGTACGGCACTTATTCGGGATATGTATTTCTCGATTTCGGCGTTCGCCCGGTCGTACTGTGCAGGCTATGCGTGGACTGCGTGCCACCTTCCGATCAGTTGAGACTCTATTATGCCACGAAGAATCAGCTATCGCTCGTGGCAACCAGATGGACAGGTGAGAAGGTCTGTTATTACCCCTACACACCGCCGTTCGTCGCATGGTCTTACGAGAAGGAACAGAATAACGCTATCTATCCAAGTCCAAGTGAGCACAATTTCATGCTGACGTCAGCCACTCTAATAGAGAGTGAGCTGACCATAGAAAATTACCGGCGACGTATGCACGAGCTCATCACCCTCGAGGAAATCGCGAGGTACGAACAACTCGCCAGGTACAACACCACTAGTCAATTGTTGCTGCTTAAGGAATTGCAGTATGGCGAAACTTTAACGGTGAACAACGATGCACTCTTCGGTAAGGTGCGTACATGCGGAACGAGCAAATCATTTCATATTTTCATGTTTCTTCGACCTCATCGTCGCGTCAATTGTAATCTTCGTTTCTTCCATTTTTTGTTTGTATCAGTTAGCCGTATTTTGTTCTTATTGGTCGTAAATAAGGATGGAAAACACGGAATGTGGATTCTATGTGATCGAAGTTTGATAGTTTGATATAAATCATTTGTGTACCATCGTAGCTCTGGCTGAGTCGAGAACTTTCGGAGGACACGAAAAGCGGACGGTTATTCCTGATAAGTTGCACCAAGGCCCTGGCGTTCTTCTTGAGAGAACCAGATATGACGGATCCTGAAGAACTGCTGGAGCCACTGGAAGTATACGAGCTGCATATCGTGCAGAAGAACGTAGACACGGTGCTCTTCAAGCTGCCGAAAATGTGTGTGGAAAAGCTGAACCTCACGCACGGCACTACGATATCGGTTCAGATACAATTCGTTCTGGACAGAACGCCGATCTGCAATTACCACAGGGCCGTCGACGTTTTTCCGGACTTAAATCGGCTCTTCGTGCACGACACGATCGTGCCTTCGATACTGGACATAATTGCGACCAACAGTGCTCATTTCCACGAAGAATGGGACAGCGAGTTGCGAAATGCTGGTCTCAACGAGGACCAAAAGAGAGCAGTCGCGGTAATGACGGCACCGTTGTCCGATCCACCATTACCCCCGGTCCTCCTCCTTGGCCCGTTTGGTACCGGGAAGACATTCACGATTGCACACGCCATGAGAATGCTCTTAATGAACAATCCGAGGAACAAAGTTCTCCTTTGCACACACAGCAACAGCGCCGCCGATCTCTATGTGACGCAATTCTTCCATGGATGGTACAGCAAAAACCCCGAACGTTACAAACGGCTCAGGCCAACGAGGATATATTATCGCGCACGTCGTAATAAGACGGTAAGTTCCGGAAATGCGGCAGAGATGCGAGTAAGTACCAACTGCTATAAATACAGAAAAATACTATCTAATAAGAGTGAAATCTTGTACTGTATAACTGTTCCAAGTTAAGAGGTACTTCCACATTTCTTATAGAACGATTGTTTTTGACGATTTTCAGGTAGATTCAGTGGTACAAACATACTGCTTGACCGACCACTCGGGTGCCTTCCGACCTCCCACGGAGCGTGATTTACGCGATTGCGGGTTAATAGTAACAACGTTGGCAATGTCGGCCGTGTTAGCGAGTTTAAAATTCAATCCGACCCACATAGTGATCGACGAGGCCGCGCAGGTCATGGAATGCGAAGCACTAATACCACTCACGACACTTACGCGGGAAACCAGGATCATACTCGCCGGGGATCCCATGCAGCTCGCACCCGAGATTTACAGTGACCTGGCACGCAACTGTGGCTTGGGCCTAACTCTCCTTGAGAGAATTTTCAACGCATACCCGGAAAACCATCCCTGCAAAATACATTTGAAGCACAACTACCGCGCGCACAGCGATATCGTAGCCTTTACGTCGAAAGTCTTTTACAAGAGGGCTATCGATCTGACGGAAAACTCAATCCCATCACATCCTTATCTGAAGCCACTCAGTTTCTTCGCTGTCCCGAGCGTGTCTATTACGGTAATGTATACTGTCCTCTATGAATCTTTCATTTTCCTACTGTACTGGCAAAAAAAAAAGAATTTCACTGAAAGAGCTTTCCCATTGCGATACGAATGTCAATGTCTCTTACTGGGCCCTTCTCTCTCTAGTACCCCAAAACCACGGGTTACGTTAACATGGAGGAAGCGAGGGATATAGCGATTCAAATAGAGAGACTTCGCGACAATTGGCCGGCCGATCGTTGGGGGACTTACACCGTTGGATCTATCGGGGTATTGGCCCCGTACATCGAGCAAGTTAAGCTCATCAGAGTTGAGCTGCGCAAGCTCAATTTGAGCGAAGTGTCGGTCGAGCGGCTTCACAATACCCAGGGAAAACAGTTCACCGCGGTATTCATCAGCACCGTAAGGAACATGAACAACTCCTCCCGCATCTACGCAGAGATGAACGTCAGGGATTACAGTTTCCTCACGAATCCGCGAATGGTGAACACGGCGATAACGCGAGCCAAGTGTCTCGTGGCAGTTTTCGGCGACCCGGTCGCGCTCATCACGACCGGCGAATGCCGAGCTTTGTGGAAGCTGTACTTAGAGTCGGCCTCCCTCTACGGCATTAACTGGCAGACCATCTGGAGAATAACGGCGAACATTGAAAATTCGTACGTCGACCACATAGAACTCAGTCCATTTGCACCAGAGTTCTTCCCGAAATATTTACTACCTCCCTGCATTCTAGGGGGCAAACCCCCATTGACATCTCTGGGTACCTGAAATTAACGTCGACAAAACGTACGTACAAGACTGAACGCTCGTAAAATGCGTCTTTACATATACAATTAAGTCGACAATCAATATCGTTTTGATAAACCTTACTTTACGATTTATCATCTTATCCAACGACCGACTGTTAAGTTTTTGCTTCACGTCGGCCATTCTGTTGGCACATTTCAATGGGAAACATTTCGATAAAATGTAAGGTTTCTTTTAACAATGTTATATTTGGCCAATTTTATGCCAAGCAAATAATGTACATATTACTCGCGAAAATATTATTTATTTTTATCAATTTATTCGTGACGTCCGATGCGTTTATAAAAAACATTTCGGAAGAGAAAAACAGTATTATCTAATAGTTGAGTTAAGTGACGAAGGTTTTATCATGAAGAATCCAATAACTATTTTTTTAATCGCATGCTTACGTATAAATATACGTTGCGTTATTTGCTCAAGTCTTCCGAGTATAACTCTACGTTTATAAACACGTGTGTCGGACAAATTACCAAAGCAAGTACAAATGTATATATATCTCGAGGAAAAGTATTATGATAGGACTAGGAAAGAACAAGCTGTGATAATAAAATTGACTGCAATCGGTACTTGCTGATACGAAACTTCATAAAGTTCCTATACACTGTACCTTTAAACGGAAATAAATTGTTATTTTTCCTTATTACGCCTCTACTTGATAAAAGAACCCAGTCCGCAGAAAAAACTCCCGTCTCTAATCGCAGTTTTATCGACTTTGGAATTTATGCATTATCCACTTGAAGTTGTGAAGATCCGATTAGAAGGGCCGGCAGGAAGGAATGATCTATCGAAGAACAGAAGTGAAGTGGCGGCTGTGCTAGGTGTAAACTCAATTTTCCGCTAACAAGAAGGATATCCTGAAGGCACGGCCGGAATTCTGGCAATATCCTTACTCAGATCGCCATCCCTGTCTACCTGCTTTACTCCAAGTATCCCAAATATTCAGCATCGGACAGACCCATTTCCATCCTCTCATTCTTACACTCGAATTGCCTGGAAACTTGAAAGGCCCTGCCGTAAAAGCTTTCAGCCCGTAGCAAAGCAGGTGTCGTGTTTAAAATTCAGTACATCCCTACTTTTCGACTCCTTCAACGTCGTTTAGTATTCAAGTCGGCATGAAATGTACCGTTTTTTCTAACGCGACAGAGGGAATGATAAATTTACCAGAGCCATTTATGAAGTCTTATTGGTTTCTGCCCACAAAAGTACCACACCAAACTTGCAAAAAGGGTAAGTTCAATTCAACGTGTTTTGAAAGCACATTAAAAAATGGATAAAATATTTCAGTACCATTGTTCTGCGTTACAATCCAATTTTTGTTCTACACAAAATCTCAAATATTGATATCCTATTATTAATTAACGAGTAAAATATAAGTCTCCAATGTACAAGAATATTTCTTGCCAGGAAAGTCTTCCAAGACATCGTGACTGAACTTAAGGGAGACATTTAAATTAGTATTAAACGCTGGCAGAGCCCCGTCTGAAATGCAATGTATCACAATCTTCTGACCGGAAGTGCAGAGCTATCGTTTGGGCTTGACGCAAAATACAAGCTCGTCGATGTGTTTTAAAATTAAGACGAACGACCGTTCCTCGGTTCCCCGCTTCTTCGACCAATCTTCCCCTGCACCCTGCCCCTTCCACCTCCGTTCAGCTAGCCCCGAGGCTTATGGAAATTCATGCCGTGCCGGCGTGCAAACAATCTGGCGATCTACCGGCGAGCTTATTGCACAAGGCGGAGTCAATGTGCCTGGCATTCGCTTCGTTTCCCCGTTATTTTTCAACTGGACAATTTTCCAAAAGCGACGTTTATTCGCTACAACAGCCACGCGCGGAGATCCATTTCCGCTGGTCGTTTTCGAAATTGCACTTCCGAGGGCCGTTGTCGTCATCGTCGTCGTCGTCGTCGTCGTCGTCGTCGTTCTCGCTGAGACCTGAACCCACGTCTGGGAGTTTACTATCGCTACGTTTACAGGCGTCTACGGCGGACTGTGAGAACGACGAGAAACGCGAAATCAGATAGCATTCAAACCCATCGAGCGACCGTCGCACCGGAATTCCGTCACCGCGTTACTCCTCTATACGTCGAGTCATGGAAAATAAAAACCACGTACGAACTTTACCCCGGGCCAAAGAGTATACGCGCGTTCAATGAATTCTGTGTGCAATGTGTACAATGATTTCCGTTAGAGAAAATACGAACGGCAAGATGTTAATTATTCTCGCAAAAGATGGCCAATATTTCCTCCAGACGTACGCACGGAACTGAACATTCAGTGCGGTGTAAGCAGCGGGAAATCATCGGACGATCCCGGCGAAATAGTTAGGTCGGCGACGGGGGGAAGGAGGAGGAGGAGGGTGGCAGGGGGTACAGGAGATATTGGGCGGACGTGAAGTTGAGCGTGGAGTCGGCGGGCGAGATACGCAGATGTATAGATAACGGGCAGATAGGAAAAGAGGACGACGAGGGTGAAACGCACGTACGCGCCCGGACGAATCGGA
This sequence comes from Hedychridium roseum, assembly GCA_963989215.1. Taxonomy (NCBI): domain Eukaryota; kingdom Metazoa; phylum Arthropoda; class Insecta; order Hymenoptera; family Chrysididae; genus Hedychridium; species Hedychridium roseum. The sequence continues at coordinate 6,191,717 of OZ022310.1, read as the reverse complement.
TAGGCAGAGGGGAGGGAGGGGGATGCTGAGCCAAGTGTTCCCCTAGGCATGGAAATTCCAGTTGCGCGGGATGGCCGCCGGCACGTGACTCGATTGCTATATCGGTAAACTTTGAATAGCCATATAACGGGATAGCAGGTGTGGGAAAACCAATGAATGCCTACTAAAGGCTCGCGCGGCCCGTCACTCGGCAATACCCGCCGACAGAAGCTTTTCTTACAGGCCAATACGCCCTTATACAGGCGAGCCTGAGAAATTTTACTCTCATCGGTCAGTAAGTCGGTTCCAAGTAGTTCCCCCTTCCTTTCGGTAGAATTTGTAGCCGTTGCCACGGCACCTCGCCGGAAGTGCGTTGTCCTTGGGGTTTGCCGGCGGTAATACGCGCGATACCGTATCTCCCACGAAGAAAATTAGGCAAGTTACTCGGAGGGGGGGTCGGAGGGTGGGGTGGATACGCAGGGTCGTCGGCGCAATTTCGTCGGGAACTTCGCGACCGGAAGTTCCGCCGGCGGGCACTGCACGTGCACAGTGATAGTCCGCAGATGTACCACGGGTCTTAAGGTATTTTTCATTCGCAATTTTCCCACCGTCGGCCAGTCGGCCACCGTCGGTGAAATGCCTGCGGAATCGGTATCGGGCATGGCGTCGCGCCAAATCACACCCGGAGGAAGATTAAAGTAAAAAAACAGAAGAAGAAAAGGAGAGGGGAAAAGCGAGAGACGCGCCGGAGGTGCTGGAGCGAAGGTCGCACGTCTTCCTCTCGAGCCGGCAAAAAAGGAATGCTATGAAATATCCCTGGCACTGCTTTCAAGGGAACGCGCCGGAGAATTTTCCTGCGAATTCGATAAGAAGTCGAGAACTGTTCTTTCAAATAGGAAGAATCCCCGGCCCGGAATACCTTGAGGAAAATCCACAAATAATATCCCCGTGCCCGTGAGACGGGAAATTATCCGTTTAATACGTCCCCGCGTTTCGATTAACGCGAAAACTTTTGTGTACCGTAGAAGAGGCGTACGGTAAATCGTGTTACGTTTACGCGAAAGGGGGGGAGGAAGTTTCCTGCTTCGCCGAGGTGTTTCTTTAACAAAGAAAAATGGAGCGATCGTGATCGATAGCGATTGATCGGATCGGCCGAGCATCCCCATTCATCGAGAATGTCGAGAAGACGAGAAGAGTTTCTCTCCCCTCGCAGGACTCGCTCAAACCAATACACCGGTGAACACCGACCTACGAGCCCTAAGAAAACACAGCGCCGCGCGTGTATCATATCCCTTGCTTTTTTAATAGAGAATCGAGAGCGGGAAAATATTTTTCCAGGAATATCGTAGGCGAGCCCGTCGACGCGCGGGCCAAACCCTTCGGTGTTGAACAAACACGCCATAATATTTCCACCGGACCGTCGCGATTTTACAGTTAAACGTATTTCAATCTCCTCCAGCATTCACGAGATACGAACTTCCCCTGCAGCATCATCCGTCTCACATTTTATTGACGGAAACAATCTTTTTACAGAGATCCACCAAACGAAAGGTTTTCCTTTTAAGTTTATTTCGTATTCCTTATATTTTTCCAACTAGGAATTAATATTCATGAATGTGGGCAAAAGAGGACTTACCTTCTGAGGGTCGCCAGACGTTGCTCCTGCGCTTTGATATAACCCGTGAGGGTATCTATGAGGACCGCCTCGGTCTCCAGCAATTCCTCCATGTCGGCGAGAGCCGTATAAAGCTCCGCTTTGCCGCCATGGAAGAGCGAAGCCGACATTATCACAGTAAAGACCGCCAGCCATTTCGCCCATTCCATCATATTCTCGGCCTTATCTGCAGCACAACAAAGAGCAAAGCAATCAACTTTTTGAAATTGCAATTCAAATTACTACCCGCATTACAAGCTTCCTTCCTCACAATGATTCACGCTCAGCTTCGCTACGTTCGCGAAATTTGCCTTAATACCAGCTATGTTCAACTTTCTGAAAACGCTCCACGCGTGCGAGGCACGAAACATTGTATACTTTAGGGGGGTTTTATAAAGGGACTCCCGGTATACGGTTTCCCCGGATATCCAGATTCGAATATTTCAGGAAATTCCGGATATTCCGTGAATCCTTTTTCTCGCCAACATGCCGGACAAACGGACTGCTCTGAAGCAGTGGAGCAATGCATTCTGGGCAAACAATGTCATGCCCTTTTGATTTAGCAGCCGCTGGAGCCAAAGTTATTATGTATGACTTTTGCCGCGCGTAAACTCGTATCATCCCTCTTGCCTGGCTGCCGGCTTTTTCAAAAGTCGTAATTCCCTTTGTACTTATCTCTTTTTAACAGCCCGCTCTAGGGAAAGTTCAAAGGCGTCCACTCGAAGGACGAAAGTTGGGAATAAAAGGCCAATGATACGACCGTCGGAAAATGTCTCTATCCTCGAGAATCTTCGAGAAGGTAGCGCATTAAATAAAGTTCGCGGCAACAGCTTTTCATTACCCCGCGAACGATTGTCCTTCGGTTCTTCATCGGTTCGCAGTTCACTCGATTCCCGCCGATTCCATTGTTCGGGGATTACTTTTACCGAGCTAGGCTGTTTCGCCGGAGGCCCCGTGTTTTCCTTTTCCCTTCACCTAAGTGAGCGAAGAGAGCCGGTGAGAAGTGGTGAAACGTGTCCCTCCTGATGTAAAATATCGTTTTTCCCGATTCCCCCGGCGCGTAAATAATTGCCCGGGAAAGATGCGGAAAAGCACATGCTTAGGTGGGGTTATTTGTTTCCCGGGGGGAGGGCTGGGATCGAGGAGCAGACGGCTGCGAAAGGTCGAGCGCTGCCGGAGGAAAAAAACGATCCGGAAATCTCGTGAAAGCAGGACGTTAATTAAGCGGCACCGTTGCCGGCACCCACGAAAAATAGCTGTCGCGGCTTCGCCTCCTGGCGAACGAGCCCCGACCGCCGAGATTTAAAGTGCAAAGAGAAGGAAACCGGCCAGGAGGAAGGGCCACCAAGCGACAGGAGATTCGTAAATAGACCAAAGGAAGGATCGTTAACACTTACGTGCACGAAGTAACAAATATAACACATGAGTAATTTCAACGGTGCTGCTGCGCATTCTATTACCTCTCCGCCGTATTGTTTCATGTTTCTGTGATAATACGGCATGCATTTAAGGCTCTGGTAGTTTTATGGCAATAAAATACCCCAGCCTGACCCGAAGAAAACCTTTTATACCTATTCGTATAATCAGTTGCCAAAGGTGCTGATTTTTAGGTACTTTTTAAGTGTTTCTTCGTATCAAAAAAAGTTAGTTTCCGGACAAAGAAAATGAAGAGTTCAAAGCTAGAGAGCACGTACTTCGTAAATGTTAATGCTAGTTGAAATTTCGGAAAGCGAAAGGATGAAAAAATGTAGATATATCTTGTTTGGCACAAAAAAATTATGTAAACGTATAAAAAATAATACGGTTAAGGTTTGAAAGAACGTGGAAATCAGCAGAGGTTCGGTCGAACGTTAAATCGGCCCCGCTGCTTTCCTACGGTTTTTTTGTTCGAACTTGCCAGAGCACGAAATCCTGAATACTGAAGGAAAATTAAAGGCCCGATCTAATTAAGCTTCCGGCCGAGACTTCTCCTTCTGTATACAGGCTCGCAAGCTACTCGCCTAACTGCCGCAGGAAAATGCCATTTTCCTAGTCCTTTTTTATACCGGCACTCGTTTACAAAGGAGGCAGGGCAGAGAGGGAAATGGGATCAAAGGAAACGGAGGCAATTTAAAACGTTAAGAAAATGCCAAGAGTTTACGTGAGGATCCGGGGAAAAAGGTTCGAAGGGACGGGAGAAAATAAAGCTAATGCACCCCCTCCGTTGTCATTCGACCGGTGGGACGAACTGGTGGTCACGTTCAATTTGTCTCGGCTGACCCGTAAACACGTCGAACGCAAGAAGAAAGAGACCCCAGTCAATTTGCGGTTCCTCGTAATTAAGCTCTTTATCGACTCCGCGAGATTGCACCTCGATGAGTACCAAAGCGGATTCCATTATTTCTCCATTGTTTTAAGCGAAATTTCCAATTTGTCATTGGAAACTTTTTTCGGACGTAAAAGCGGACTTAAAACAGGACACCGGCGCAGAGCTTATTCGAATATTCTACGAACAACGACAATAATACCGCTGAGCAAAGGATTCGAAGTTTGTTCTCCTGGAAGAATGTATTTGTCGGACGAAAAGTGTTCCCCGAGTCTTTCAGTCTAGCTTGTGCATTGCCAGAGCGTAGACTTCGTTTAGCGCGGACGACGGTAGGTCGATGGGTTGGCTCCGGGGTGCATTGATAAGGGGTTCGTCTTGCATCCGTGCCGAAGGAACGGGAGAAAAGTCGAAGCGCGGGCCAGCACGGCGGCGCCGAGTTCGAAATGGTAATTTCATGGGTTCTCAAGCAGCCCGAGGGGCGGCCAATTCTATTCCGGACGGATGATCGTCCCTCTCGCACTCGCACTGTCATCCAATTCCGCTCGTTCGAACTCGTTACCTCGACTTTCCAGCTAGCTTCCCGTTTCCCCCGCCCTCTACCCGTCCACATGCATTACCTGGCCCCACCCCCGCGTCAACAACCCTTCGGTCTCCTCGTTATAATTCCAGAACTGACGGCACTGTGCCATTCCCGATGACCACATACCGATTTGCACCGTTCAAACCTCTGCATTCTCCTCCGCTGTAGGTACACTTCAGTCTCGTTAGGTCGAATTACCGCGATATTAGGTCCACGTAACTCTCATCGAAATAACGTCCAGCTCGGGCCGTCATTATAAAACACGTCCGCCGAATTCAGAACTATTTCCTAAAACAGGTCTATATACAATTACTTCCGTTAGAAATTCTGTAGATGTTCGGAACGTACTATTTGCTATGTATTTGTTCTAATAAATTCATCAAGGAACTCTTTGCGGTTATTCGCTTGTCGTTAATAAAAAGTCTCTGTGTGTTCGTAGCCCGCGGAAAATTCTACGCTGGCCCATCGGATTCGGATTATTTGGCCGCGGGTACACAGGCTTGTGTGATCTAGCTAAATCCCGATTTTACTCCTGTCTTTTTCTGCCTCCCGTGTTCGGCAAGGGGGAGGGGAGAGCTACAGTGCGAGCCCGAAAATACGTCAATGGGCGAAAGAGTAAATTACACGTTCGAAACGGTCGTGATGCGGCCGAGAAATCTATTCTTTTTGGCCGATTTGTTTTTTAACCGGGCCATTGTTTTTTTCTACATTCCCCGTGCAGCTGTCCCGGCCGCCCGAAAAATTGCACGGAATAGCCGGCGGTCTTGTTTGCACGTATCCGTGCAAACGGCGTCTAGCCGGGTGGCCTGTAAAAATAATTGATCGTACCAGTTGAGGCGAGATGCGCGTAAACAAGCGATTAAACCGCACACGGCGGACCAGCGAAAAGTACATTTCCCGTGGAATACGGCCGACAATGGGGACATCGTCGACGAGGGCGGACGTTGTAGTCTTCGGGTGGTACGCGCACGGCCGGCTCAAATCACCGGCAGAATCCTGCTTGCCCTCTTTTACTCTTTTTCACACGCGGCCCGGCGTTACGCGCAACGCGTTTCACCTGTCGATATACGGCCAGCGCGAAAAATTGCCCGGCCACATGGGGGCCGGCATACAACGCTCGGAAGATTTATCGAATGGTAAAACCCCGGAGGAATCGGCTCTCGAGAGCCGAGCGGTATCGACATTGTTGTTGCCAGATAAAAAATAGTCCGACCATAAGCGAATACCGAGGCCCGCTGTTCGTTGTCAAATACGTTTATATAACGATCCGACGTCCTTCGAGTCCGGCGAAACGGGCGAGGAATCCATGTACTTGGCTGTTACGCGATATTGCAGGAAAGAAGATTAGAATCTTAAGTCGTCTGACTTTCAGGCGGGAGGAAAATGGCGAGGAACGTCGTGCTCTTTCGCGAAAAAAAAAGTCAACGAGAAATTATATTCGCCGGGAGACGCGGAATTTCCGCGAAAATCGTCAAAGGCGAAGGAAGAGCGAACGGCGCATTGATCTTCCCTCTGTGCATGTATATAGCTTCCTCTTCATCTTTTCGTATTCCGCTCTAGTTGCCGTATTTTCCGCGAGAGAAAAGGCTTACACGGACAGAGGTGGAAATACCCGACAAAAGGGCAAGGAGGAAAAGGCAGGAAAGGGCGAGGAAAACGCGAGAGCGGCTTCGAAAGGAAGTCGTCGTTTTCCTACTCCCTGCGGAAAAATCAGTAGGTAAAGAACTCCCTTTCGGCCTTCGAAACAATCGGCAAAAGTTGACCCTGCGATAGCAGCTCGGCATTTTCAAGTTACCGGCACAAATAAAGAAAAAAAACTACTCTGACGTTCCTTTCGTAAAGAAGAGAAAAATTCTCCTTCGATAAAAAAAATACGTAAACCGTATGCGCACGGCAAGAAAAGGAATGGATTTAATCTCACAATGAATATACAGATGTACGTAAAAAAAAGTTATACCCCATTTTCATGGAATAATTCAATTTTAGATATATTAGCTTTCGATGAAATTTTTAGAGTCAGGCATCAAATCTCCAATCAAATATTATATTAAAGAATACCTATATAAATTCCCGTTTAAATTTAATTAAAATCATGCAACGCATTCACGTGACGGGTAATATCAGTAATCCGAAATACAATAATAAATGGATTACATTTTTAATTACCGTGTTAACCTTTCATTAAGGTCGATTAATCGCGTAATAATTTTTCCGTTCTCGATGGGAAAATAGAGGACGAATACCGCCGGCGGCGGCGAATAATCAGACAAATAATATATCATACCGTTTACAAACTGCGTGTCAGTGGAAAACGTGCGTGTATACACGTTTATATATGCTATGTCATTTGTAATCGTACGCGTTCCCTCTTCTCCCCCACGGCGGTACTTTATTATTTCCTTCCTTCCTTCCTGTACCCCCTCCCCCCTCCTCCCACGAGTTCCCGGACTTTGTCTCTGCGGCACTGGCATTAGTCTCCCGTAGACCGCGTGTTATGCATAGCATACTCTGGCGTAATGCGTAATGCAGCGTGGCCAAGTTGTCATGGAGCATTAATGACGGGCATGACATTTTTCCCGGAGAAACGATACCTGCATTTCGATGCACCGACATCGATTTACATACAAATATGGCCCGTCCGCCATGGCGTTTCAATTAAAATGCGTGTCAACGATAATTCCGACGGCGTTGAAAAGTAGAAGATTTTCCAAACTGGTCCGTGATAACCCGCGGCGATGCTAACGACAGTTTAATTATCGATTCACCCGGCGTTGTGCCAGCATTGTTCTAAAAGCACCGAAGCACAAGCTTCCAATAACACGCTAAGAATAATTTATTAGAGCGTGGAGCATTGACAAATATTTTATTTACTGCTGGAATAATCGCATTGCCGTACTGATTTTCACCGGTAAAATAACAATATCACTGCGACGACATCGGGGGTCGGGCGGGACGTAAACGTTACCCTTGGGGAAACCTGTAAAATGTTAATATGTAATTGCGGGATGCGCACCGGCCGGCCGGGAGAAAATGGAACTCACTGTTGCAAATGTAATCATTATCCGATTGCGACAGCGCTGATGTTTAACTAAGCCAAAGCTACTCACACTGTCAATCAAGAGACATAAAAACACCAGGCTGATGAATAATCGAAAATCATTGAAAATCCAAATGATTAAATAACCGAAAAATCAGCTCCATTCTCGGAAATTACGTGCTGCTACTCTTTAAATTTCTATTAAGTAATAGATTTAATGGAATCCAGTGCCCCTGCGGTTCGACATTTCTTCTCGTTTCGCCGGTTCGTCGCATAATTTAGCGAATACCGGACGGGAGAACTCATGGGCGACGTTAGACGAGCCGCGGTTGCCCTATTGGCTGAGCAAACGCATAAAAGCGCGTCGCGGGCCAGCGAAATCGGGAAGTAACTTCCGGTGGATGCGGCGTGGCATGCGCACCGGGCCAAAGCGAAAAAGGCAAAAGGAAAGAAGGCAACTAAGGGAAACTAAAAGCCGGTGCGGTTCCGTCCTACCGATGAATAATACATTTCTACCGCGCTCGGCGATACATTATGCCGCCGAATCAGAGGAGAGATGGTAATGTGCTTCTAAAGAGCCCCAGAAATCATATCGGCCAGCGGGAAAGCGGCGTGAGGGGGGAGAGGGAAGAGAGGACCTTTTGTGTCCGTAATCCACATCGAAAGTCCGACGAAAGTTCCCGGAGGCGAATGGAGAAATATGCACGGCAGATGCAAATCTAACGTCGCTCCGGCTCGTTATTCAGCGGCGAAACTCCCGGCTACGAAACGAAATCATCGTTCTCCGTATCCGCGTTTGGCCTCGCAATTTTCGAAGGGTATCCGTCCGGCGCTGTACTTCCGTTACTCTTCCGTCTCGTCGCCGTGACGGCGCGAGAGGCTAACTCGATTTCAAGTCAATTACGTGCCGCCGGATAATTACGGATTTTAATCCTGCCAAGCCGGGGGGACCATTTATCGCCGGCCGGTAGCACTTTCGCGCCGATTACATTACGTCTGCGCTCGATCATCTTAAAGGACGGACAAATCGTCGATGAGGAAACGTAGGGGCCGGACGAAGGTGCCCTTCCTTCAGGGCCGATAATCTTTTTATGCTTCGTCTTCGATGCTGCATAATGGAACGGGCAGGGGGGGGGAAGGGTCGAATCAAACATACCTGACTCCCTAATGGCTACGCTCGACTTCCCCCCCCCCCGGTAAGCCTGTCTACGGGCTTCTAATAAAGACGACAATAGCCCGATGAATTCCACCTCCTTCGTCGGCGCCTGGTGCCCCGAGTGATCGATATGCGCGATATGTACTCCCCCTCGGCGAAGGAAAGGCATTCGCGCGCGTCTGCGTAAATATAGAAATTCCCGGCACGTCGGCCGAATCGCGGGACGATTCGCCGGCAAATAGAAAGACGAGAGGGGGCAATCTTTGTAACCTAATTTTTTGTTTTCAACCTACCCTTTAACGCGCCCGGGGGGAAGGGGAAGCTTGCGAAATCGGTGAATTCGCCGCGGCGGTGATATATGCTTCGCACGTTTCGTCGCGCCTTGCTCGACGTTAGGGGGGGGGGGGGATTTGAAAAACGCATTCACCACGCGTTTCTATGCGTCTTTTCGTCAATAAAAGCTATATTCCTATGCGGAACGTAGGCAAAGGAGGAGCCAACGAACGCGAACGGGCGTCGGGAAAATGCAAAGGGGCGGCGGAAGGCACGAAAATGCCAACTGTCATTCTTTGGGTCCTCGCCATTTACCGAGATCGCGAAAAAAAGTCACGTAATGTAGCTCGTTTCATGTTTCATGCATGCGCTAATGTATATCGCGGCAGGGCTCCGCGAGCTACTTTTCTCGCCATAAAGAGACTGAAAGAAAAGTACTTGGCAAAAAGAAAGGAATGTACGCTCGGAAGGAATTGCTTAAATATTTAAAAACCTTTGGATCTAAAATTACAATTTCTCTGACTCATAAAACAGCCCTGACGTTTTTATATTACACCTTTTACGACAAGAAGCTTTATCTTCGTCTTTTTAAAAAAGAAATTCCCGGTACTTTGGAAATGGCTTAACCGTTACTTTATGTGCAACAGAATTCAAAGTTTCGATCAATAGGAACAACGATGTTTTGTCTCAAGTCGCGTCATCTCTCCGCGAGAACCTAGTTACGCGTTAATTTAATTCCCACTCAATTGGCTTTCTGTGCGGGGTGTTGGGCGAAGATGAAAAGTGAGACCTTGTAAACAAGGACAGCGCTGTTGTAGCGTGTATCGGTTTTGCGTCGCTTCCAGAATGTCGACAGGGGACTTTTGGTTTACGCGCGACCAGCGATAAATTCTTCTGTTTGTACGTTTCCCCTCACCCTCCACCCCGCAACCCCGTGGACCGCAGGAGCGGCATTATCCGGTACTGTCGTTCGTGCCTTCCTTCGTTTCCTCCCCGTCAGCCGGCCGGAGCCGTTGGAAAGTTTGACACGGATAGAGACGGAGGAACGTGAAGAAGGCGAAAAGGGCGCGACGGCCGGGAGCAACGAGGTCGGAAAGTCGCTATTCCGCCATGCGGAAAAGCGAACGATGCATCGCGCTGTTGAGATAAAACTTTGGCAGTCATTGCCAGAAAATAAAATGAACCGTTCTCCACGATGCTCTTACTTGCTCGACGTTGTCACGTCCCAACGAGGAAAAACGGTTCGCTAGTTGTCGACAAGAACGCTCGAAAAAGTCGGCCGTCGAGTAATCTACTGTTCTACTGTCAACGCAGAAGACGAAAGCTTTAAATAGACAGTTATAAAGATGGATATTCACTCTCCGTGTGTTTATATTCAATTATAGTTTCTCTATTTGATTATGCAATATAACTGAAAACCCCTAGTAAAAATATATATTAATTAAAAATGATTTAATATCATTTTTCCGAAGAATTTCAAGTGATTTCCCTCGTCCTCTTGTCCTCGACGTTGTCTCGTGACTTGCTACATCTTCGAGACTATATCGCTTCATTAAATACTTATACCCCTTGGCTTTCGCGTAGATCGTGCATATCGATCGCTGTTAGATTCCTTTAACAACCGGGCGTAGTACACGGAGTCTCCTCCGTGCACTTTGCCCTCCATCATTTCCTTCCTGTCTGCCTTCCGACCTACACTTCCGCTTTACTCCTTATCCTCCGCTCATGCATGAGGTCAGACAACACACGAGCGGAAGAAAGACGGCAATCTATTCCCAACAGGAACCTCGGGAAACGCGTCACACGTCACGCGTCACCTGCAGCTTACTAGACTAAACAGCGATCTAAACCCATCTCTTTCTCCCTCCGTCTACCACGAATGTCGATCCTATATACGTATAATAGGACCACCGAACCACCCAGCCGCGCTCGTAATTTCCTCGCTGAAATATGGGCATTTACGTGCAATGGAAATCACATAAATTCGTCTGCCGCTCGCATATTTCACGGAGAGTAGGAAAATTATGTGGGTAATTAATGCATTAATATTATTAATATTGATCGCAATAACTGACGGTACATTAAATAAAGCTGCGATAAATACATATGATTTATAAACCTATAATCTATCGCACATTAGTATAGATATACAATTAACTTCAAATCCATGGGTACTAATTGAAAATTGTTAATTTTCAAACGCCACGTTTACCTTGCGCAACTGCATTAATTATATTAGACTAATGTCAGCCAATTAATCTGCTTGTAATTTCCTGTACGACATTAATATTAATAATTACAAGTTTTAAGCCAACCCTTTGGTTGAACGTTTGGGAAGCTCGATAACCAGTCTACCCTGTCCCAATTGCCAATCATTCATTTTCAAAGGTTACGTCTACATTGCGCAACTGTACTAATTATATTAAACCACTGCGGAGCAATGAATCTATTTGTAATTCCTTGGACGACATTAATATTGATACGGTCTTGAGTTCCGCAAGGTCCTGTTGAGGGCCGCATATGCATGCACGTGGAGTAGAGGAACACCTCGATAACCTTCGACCTCTGTCCTGAATCTCTGACCCTCGATACGCAAGCGCATAGGACCCGGAGCCGATACATAACGAAGACTACGATACTTGGAACCGGAGTAACCAGAAGGAAGGCCAGTTAATTGTGCTTAGCCCAACACCACCCCCGGGCTTTCTCACGTTGCAGCACGTACATAGGTCGAAGCGAACCGCAAGGCCATTAACGCTTTGAAAACCGCAAAGTCGGCACAAGATAAAAAGACCGGCCAACTTGCTGGTAAACTTGGCCGTTCCTCATCCCATATCTGTAGCGCTGTCGCCCGGTGAAAATAATTTCTCAAATATAAGCGCCCGTAAAAACTTTTGAGATACGTAAAACGACGCGGCAGGAGCAATAATTCTCCGGTGGCAAGGACACCGGTAATTCCGGCGTCTCCCGCCTCAACTAGAAAACCATCAGCGAGATCTTCGCGGAATTACCGAGGCAATTATCTCTTAGATTTGACATCAAGACCCGCGGTTATCCATTCCGAGAGCGAGAGGCGAAATATTTTCCAAGTACGACGAAACAAACGTAGAGGGTCCTGTACATCCTGTCTCTGCCGTTACAGGTATTTCGGGAAGAAGGTAATCGGAGAAGGGCAAACCTACCGGAATTCGCGACACCTCCGCGGCTTTCGGGGAAGTTTGCTCGATGAGTCGGACGTCGAGACGCGTTACCGGGGAACGCCGTATGTTCCGTTCCTTGTGGAATACATTACCGTCACTTAAGCCCCGCGTGGGACGCGTCTGCATCGTCTGTCGTAGCCGGCTTGCCTGTTACCTGGATACACGGTGTCTCGCTCATCCTACCCCCCCCCCCCCTAACCCTTCCTCTTCCCCCGCCGTACTCCGAACCACTCCCCCTGTGGAAGAGTAACCCGTCACACAGGGCTGTTCTTGGCCTCATTCCCTCGCTGTTCTCGTTGTTTCTTACACCCCCCTCCTCCACCCTTCACGTGTCTTCATCCGTCGGAGTGTCCGTCACATCGAGCTGTCGGCGCGATTCGTCTGTTTCTCGCAGACTCGCAGACTCCCAGGTTCCCTCGTGGGTTCGCGGCCGATGAATTATCCATCAAGACGCGCTATTTGACATTCTCGTTTTTCCGTCTGCATGTACCCGGGCCGACGCGCGTCTCCCCGCGCGTACATCCATTTCGCGGGAAAGTCCCCCGGGAGTACGTATTTCTACGACGCTGCGGGGTTGCGGCGGTGGCGGGGGGACGGGGTGTAGACGGGTTTGGCACGGGCGGGCTAACGTGTACTTTTGCAAGAAAGTGGAATAAGTACGTTTGGAAGTTGGAAGCTGATTCGGGAACGTGTATCGACTTGGAAATCCACGTTTTACGGCTACATTTCGTCCAATAAGTTTCGCCCCCCTCCCCCCCTCCCGCTTCGCCGTACGTAAGACGTGCCCGGAGTGGCCATTGTTTTTCCAACTATCGGCAAAACTCGCTGATATTTTCCCTCCGAATGGCCGGCCATTTTTTCGGCCTTTTTCTCCGTCCGCGCTCAGTGCCTCTGGGTTAGGATTTTCCGCTCACCGCTGCGAAAACTTAGGTATATCCCGTGGCTGGGTACATCGGCGGGCGCTTGCAAGCTCCCACAGCTTTTCCCGCTGTTGTTCTCAAGCATCGATCTATCTTCTTCATACGCTCTGACCAGATTCTTCACTATACGAACAGCCCGAAGGAGAATCACCTCGAGCGAAAACAGCAGCAACAGGGAAGCTCTCGTGGCGAAAAAGGAAAGGCGGGAAGGAAGTTCAGCTCGTAACTCCCTGCGAGCCTGAGGACTCCCAGACGGAATCGATGCTTTTCAAAGGCCACTGATAACTCCTGCATCACCTTCGGTAAAACTATTTTCTCCGACGTTGTTGCAATAAAAGAAACTCACACCTAACGACCGCGGTACAGAACCATCGTCTTCGAAATGATCCGTCTAATGTGCCTCGCCCTTGGTTCGCCGAAATTCGGCCATTCGTAATTTCTTGCAATTTGCCTGGAAATGCTCGGGAACAGACGAGCCGGCATTTCCGGTCCATTTCCCGCGCGACATTACCCTGCATACTTGTAGCCTGTGTGAAGACATTAAAGAAACGAGGCACTCGATATCGCCGAATTCTCCGGAACGACGTACATATATTCCCCGTGAAGAGGGCTTAATGGTCGTCGTCGAACGATTATCCGAGCTATCGCCATTTCTGCCGCGATACTTTTCGTCCACCGAGGGAGGAAGCACCGTCCCCGTTCTGGCTCCATTATGAGCCGGCTTGGAATTTGTCGCCAGCAATTTCCCAATCTCGAGTTATCGAGGATGGAGTGGGACGAAGAGAGCAGCGGATAAGAAAAAGCGGTAGAGGGAAGGGGCCTCATTTCCGACATAATCGTAAGAGCTGATTCGTAGCACGCGACGACTAATGGAATTCCCTTGTACACGACTGCCGGGAGGAGGGGGGAGGGGAGACGATAGCAAAAGCTAAGGAGGTACCGAAGAACCGGGGACAAGTAGCCTGGAAGAAACTGTCAGGACGGGGACGGTCCAATGCGAACTTCAGGTCCTTGCATATCCCTGCCACTGAGAGCGCTGAGAAAAAGGAAGGAACTTAACCCGAGGGAAAGCCCATGAAAGTTGGAGCTTCACGGCTGTCTTCCCCCGAGCGATATTCCTGTGACACGAGGAATCTATCTGGAATTAGGATGCGTCTTATAGGTACGGTGTCGGTGTGGGAGGGGGGCGGTGGGGATTAAATTTCCGAGTGGCTCCTGATGCGCAGAGAGCGTTCGCCGAGGGAAAGCTCCAGCGGCGCGGTTAGATCCACCGAAGCCCAGCCGAAGGATCGTGTTTTAATCAGAGAGCCAGCCGAATGGCGACGACAAAGCGCTGAATCGCTGCTGGCTTATCGCGCTGATGAAGCGAGAACGGCCACTGACCGCTCAACCCCCGCTGCATCGCTGTTAAAGGTACGGACGCAGAACCGATGATCGAAGAACCAAATTGTCGGATCCATCCACCCCAACCCGTCCGCCTCAAACGCTTAGCATCGATCGTGGTGATTTTCGGAAAGTAGGCAAATAGTCGAGCACGACGAAGCCGATTCCATCGTCCTCCTTTTATCGAGATTCTCCGTTCCTCGAAGAAGAAAAAAGAACGCAGTCGTAATAGTTCTCCAATAGGTCACGACATCTTAGCAGCAATTTGCCTTCTTTTCCATTTACATTCGGAATGTGACTGGCCGAGCGATTAGCATTGATGAGATGCAATCCTGATTTATTCCTCATCGTCCAGGGTAAATGAGGTACGATGTTAATAGAAGATAATACCTTAATCAAAGTAACAATGTCGTAATGTGAAGAAGAAAATCACTGCACTCGCATTCATTAGTCCCAGGCATTATTCTATCGTATCATGAATTGAAATTTAATGGACTATATATTGATTTGCTGCTAGCGAACGATAGAGAAAATCAATTAGTCTTTTCTTTCTACCCGCAAAAGCACTTAAAACAAACATGTTTCAATTACGACACCGATAGTCATCTACGGGGAGAAAAGTTTTCACGAGTTTCCAGTGCAGGTATTTCAAGGGGTAGCTGGCTGCGGAAGAAGAGGGTCCATCGACCAAACTGCCCATTTATCTGCTGAGAAGATATATGAGGCAAGTATGACTGGTCCAAATGAAAGCAACTGCCGTGGATCGGTACGCTTTCCTCGTCAGCCGGGCCATTTTCCAGCGCAATTTCTGTTTCTGTCGTTCGCTAACTCTTTACGGCGAATTTTAACTTCCCTACAACGGTGCGTCTATAATATACGTACGTTTATCACCGATTCAAAATAGTTTTCCTCGGAGATACGTCACACGCTCGATGGTTACTATGTTCCGGTGAAACAACTCGCCGATTTTACCTGTCTTTTTCGTCATGCTTTCTCACGTTCGTACTCGTATATTCCTGACACGTAACTCCTGTAATACAACGACATGAATGTTTGCACACAGATTGGATACCTACACGCAAACGGCAAAAATTTCACACCTGTGTATATATGTATATTTTCTCTCGCCATGAATAATAAAGAATCGGACACGAGGAACTTCCAAACGAATGCGATTTCCATTCTCCCGCTCTCTGTCGAGAAATAATTTATTATCCTGCCATTAGTGAGCGCAACTAAACTAGTTTTAACACTAGTTTTAACACATTCACGGTTAGTAGGGCCAACAATTTCTATAATTCATTCCATATTTAACCGGGAGACGTCTTTGCAGAGGCACATTTTCGTAATATCCGAATAAACACCTGCGCTATACGGGAGGAAATATATTTAAGTGTCTGCCGAGGCAGCGCTGAAGAACGTTCAGCTGGTAATGACACGATGGAGAATGGTAAATCGTCGCAAAGCTCTGCGACCTGCTCCGCGGCAAAATTTTATAGTTCCGCCGCGACATACGAGAGGATTGTGTATTCCGGGGGATTTCCATAAGTTTCGCTCCCCCTTTCGCGCTTTCGCCGGAGGGAGAGGAGGGGGGAAATCTCACTCTTTGGCCGGGACACTCCCGCGGAAACGTCGATAATACAAAATAGCGCGAACCGTTGCCGGCGATGGAGGAGCTTTTCTCTGTCCATTTCTTTTGGTGCTTCTACACTCGTAACAAGCGGTGTACGCGTGCCCGCGAGATCGCCTTCCGCTTTTGCCAGAACCGCACGGAAACTCATTTTCCGCATCGTCGGCCTTCGGAATCGTCGGTTACGAGACGCGACGAATTCCCTGCACGCGTTCACCTGCTTTGTCGGCAATTTTCCAAAATAGACCTGAATGTGCGCCGGAGAAATGACGTACGTGCTGCCGGGACTGACGGATTTTATCCGGGAGACTATCGCACTGAGATAACTGATAAGGTTTCCGGTAAGAGAAAGACAGAGTTTGTTTAAAATATCCCGGGATAAAGGGTAAAACTGTTCGTTTTTACTCGGTTGACCCGACGGTTTTTCCTGAATCGCTTTTAATAAATGGTATTTTAGAGACCAGTGTCACGCTGATTATTCAGAGCAGAAAGCCATTTATCCGGCTGGTAGGAATAATTAATAAGGTACTGACTGCCTCGAAATTGCATTTCAGTTCGCTGAGTGCGAAAATCGATAACTAAGAATTAGTCCGAATGAATAAATTGCCGATATTTTCTGCTTGGATATAATTTATCTTTAGTTACTAGCCGACGACGAGCAGCTAAGCGCTATAGATATACCCGTCAACGATTTTCCGCAAACATGTTTATTTCTGTTCGCGTGAAGACAGCTTGAGTGTTGGTTGCCCGTCGATTTTATCCGCGCTCTACATAATTTAAAGTAGGTCCGTCGCGATTGAAATCACAGCGGTGACGTCGACCCCGATAAATCGAGAGCGAAGATCCGGGGCATTATTTGGACGGACGGTCGTCGCCCCGTGGAAGATCTCTTCTATCTCGGGGACGGGAGTGAAAGACCGAGTCGTTTGAACTTTCATGGTGCTGGAAAGCCGAGGGCTGTCGCAGAAAGATATCACCGGGTCCGGTATTGGCCGAGCACCGGGGGACGACGGTTCGGTACCGACCCGGAATGCGTGGGGTATCGGCCCGACAACGACGACGACGACATCGACGTCTTTCTACGCGGGAAAACGAGAACCGAACGCTTTGAATTCGACGACGAACGCGTGCCGTTCTCGCGCTATCTTCCCCAAAGACGTAGGAGGACGTCCATCTGCCCTTCCCCCTCCCCCCACAAAAACCGCCGCCACAGTGTCGCTGTCTTTATCCCGATGCTTTCCACGAAACGATCGTGCGGGTCTACTGCGGGAGATCTTTCCCGTGGGTTTATCCAACCTCCCGGCTTCCCGGCGTGCCTCTCCAGAGGCTCGAAACGTTCACAGAGAGGAAGAGAGAGGGAGAGAGAATTCATCGGTTGGATGGAAAAGTGCCGGCAACGACGAAAGAGGAAGATCCACGGAGGAGGATGATGCTTGGGCGGGGGCGGTAGAGTAGAGGGAACGGGGAAGGCACGATACGCGAGTCACGTAGGCCGCTTTCGTCGGACGACAACGACGACAACGACGACAACGACGACGACGATGACGTACGGAAGTTACTATATCGTCGTTGCCGTCGTCGATTCCTGTCCTCCCTGGCCGCTCGGTCTGCACTTTCCGCACAAGTCGTCCGAGACATCGAATTATCGCAAAGTTTCCCACGTCGGCGGAATACAAATGAATCGACCGGGGGAGGATGCACCGCGGTACACAGCCATCAACGGTGCCATCGAAATTACAGAATGAGCTTATACCCAACGGCTCGCATTTATGCCCACGTATACAGCTATTTGCGTGTGTGTATGTGTGTGTGTGAGTGTGTGTGTGAGTGGGTGAGTGTATGACTGCAGGGACGAGATTTGGTATGCGTGCATCGCTATGCGGTTGCATGATGGAGGAGCAAGAGGAAGCGGCGCGTAGGTGGAACGATTGGATTAATTTATTGTCCGGAACGATTGCCAGCCGGGGCTCCCCTGCTTCTGGAAGCGTGGAGCGGAGAAACCGACGATCCGAGAGCCCCCAGCACCTTCAATGCGCCTTCTTCAACGATCTCAAGGCTTATCGATTATGCAAACGTCATCGATTCCACCGTTTCACGCTCCCCACGTTTGTCTTCACTTACATGCCCCCCCTCCCCTTGTAAAAATATATCAAATTCTTCACGTATTCATGTTCGACGGCCTTGATTTTTGATCTTCTCTCATCCGGCCGCTGAACGTTTGTCTACAATGTCCATACATTTGTCTACTATCTTCTCGTTCTTTTTCTTTCATCTCTACCAATAAACGAAATTTCGTGTTCAATGCCAAACCAATTTTACCCGTGTTAATTATATTTGGAAATGTTGCAATATTCCTCTCAGAGTTATTCAATTTCTTTTCGGCCCACTACCCTGTCACTGCCGTTACTCCATATCGGCGTAATTGTTGCCCTCCGAGGAGTGGGGTTTCGGTGCTTTCGTTAGGAAAAAATTGAGGGTATAATATTGAGCGTGCGTTGGCTAATATGCGTTCATCAAACAGGAAACTCGTGAAAAATTCACATCGCTGGTACATGAAGAGTTTTATAGGTTGACGGAGGAAACACGATGAAAAAGCCGTAGAGTGTACTCGAACGGTGGCGTTCGTCGATATCTGATTAAGTGTAAAAAACGCAATTGTAAGCTGCGAGGTCGGAGCAAGCGCCGATATCGGCTACAAAAGTTGATGTTGCCCGAGGGAAATTGAGCGTTCCGCTCACTATGTGAAACGGAGTTATTCGGGCCGTGTCGCTTCTCCCGGGCAATTAAAACCGAGACAATTCCGATACGAAGTTACGCACGAGATTCCTGAGAACGTGGGAGAGCGCGCAGTGAACTCATTAATTTCCAACGCCGATAGCTGCTGCTCAGACTCGCGCTAGACCGAATAGTTGGCTGATTCTCAGAGCGTCAGCTATTTCGCCGAGGTTATATCCAACAAATTATAATGCACGCACAAGCGGCAAATGACGTGAAATTAGGGATTTATGTGCACGTTGAAAATGCGGTAGGAGCGAGGAAAAAGTAGGAAGCATTTTTGAGGATTCTCGTTTCACTGAATCTTCATACGCTCGGTAAAACGTCCGTACGGATAAATATGCTTCAAAACTGGACAGTCTAGCGCACTTCATATTTCAGTA
This sequence comes from Hedychridium roseum, assembly GCA_963989215.1. NCBI lineage: Eukaryota > Metazoa > Arthropoda > Insecta > Hymenoptera > Chrysididae > Hedychridium > Hedychridium roseum. Next base: position 6,172,442 of record OZ022310.1, on the reverse strand, counting down.
GATTTAAATATTACTGAAAGCGGGAGCAATGCACTTCGTATCTCCCTACGTTTCAAATTCATTAAAATCGCGGAAATACCTGCAGAGATTAACGCCTCACTACGTTTGAAAGAAAATGAGGATTTTATCAAAAGAATTTCCGGATAAAAACGCACGGATGTTGGAAAATCTGCTGTAACGTTGAAGCCCATAAATTGAAATCTTGGAATTTGAATGATACTGTTAACAGCTAACGATCATTTTCACTCTGCGCGAGGATTATTATTCGGAATTCCATTAACGAGCATCGTTTAAACGAGCAAAATCGTGTAGCATGAAATGAAATATTAATTCGACGTTTTCGAGGTCTGTCAAAGAGAGCACTTTACGAGCTCACAATATATTTACTAAATAAGAAATCGGATATACCCGATAATACATCGTTTGAGGCCATTTGCAGCGGTGCGAATAAATTCAAACCGAATGATCGCGCATGTAAATCCGCCAGCAAGTCAAATTTAAATAGCTCTAACGAGAGAGCGATGGGTGAAAGGATGAAGGATTCATCGTCCAAGTTTTTGCAGGAGTTTTGTCAGGCTCCGGGGTTGGCAACCTACTTGGGAATTCAAAGATGGTCGCGAATTGGAGGTCAGTCACATCTCCAGATGCGTGTTATATACATGTCCTCCCCCCTCCGGCCCCTACATCCCTTCTCTGTCGTACTGTTTTTTCCGAGACGGTCACAATCGGCCGTAAGAGAATCACGCGCGTAGCGTAATTTGCTTTCCGACCGTGTCGTATTATTGCGGGAACACATGTATGTTCGTACATTGTCCCTGGGCCGCGTCAGAATAGATAAAAAGATTTCGAAATAAATTATCAAACAGCCGTTGACCGAGCCGTCAACCCCTCGAGTCATTATTTCGCCGTAATCGTATAAGTGTATCGAAGATGAGACTTTCTCTAAGGCTCAAGCTAAAATTAGACGGAAAATTGCGTAACACGGGGAACGTTTATTTTCTGACCCCGATGGAAACAAGATCCAAACTTTCAGCGGGATATCTGTACTCGCATCAATCTGGCCAATGTACTCCGTTAATATTTCCAAACAATTTCTCGCGTTACACAGCATCGAGATATTAAATTAATACCGCGTATTGGACATATCAATATCGAAAAACCCACGCAGTATTGGTACATATTGAATTTTTCATAATAATTATTGTAAAATGTACGACACGTTTATAATATTCGAAATATTAAATCTCGGAAACAGATTATTTCCAGTGCACATACTGCTGCTTTTACAAAAAAAAGAAAACACCCGCAATACGAGAATAATCTCATTTATTTTTTTTTGTATTCCATGGTCGTTTTCAAGCTGGCATTATCGTAAAAACGGGGACTATGATATCAAGCATTGCGGTTTAACAAAATAAACACTCTGCCATTCCGTATTTCAATCTACATTGCCGTGTATTCTAATTTACGTAACTCAAAGCCCATCCGATGTGTACCTTTCTCGTCGATGTCCCATTTTCCAGTAAAATTAGTTATCGATTTCGCATAAGTTGTAACGAACGAAAACATAGCCGAGCACCTTATACCCTTCCGCGTACCTGCAAAACACCCATAAACAAATTTCATGGCATCTCCATAAATTGCACCGCTGGATGGACATACACGCGAGGTTTACCATTGCATAATATACTTCCTGCCGAAATCGACGGTCCGCCCGCAGCGGCTGAAGTTTGCAGTATTTGAACAGCAGGATACCTTTTGTAATTCTCCCTGAAAGCTGAGCAAATGATTCTGGAACGTCTATCAACGATTTTGCATTATCCCTTAGCCGGCGAGCTCGGATGAAATTACTACTCAGCCTCGCATACTAAATGGTCTACTATAAAATAACAAGATTCAATTTACAAGACCATTTGGTGCGACGAATGACGGCATTAACAGATAACAGCATTGCTTGCACCTTTCCTTGAAATCGTTAAGTTTCAGTGACGATAAATTACTGTTTCACGGCTGATTAGTCCTAAGTTCGTCGGGATATTTCCACGACTATTAGCAGGATGCAAAAAAATCCGTCCATTGCTCGTGAAGGTCGGATTTTTTTGGTAAATCAAAACCCCGGGACAAGCGCGGGACGAGGGGTTGTACGGGAAGTAGAGCGTAGAAAACAAAGGTAGAGTGGTTTTGACATCAGTCAACGTGGTCCGGGTCAGAGTATGGTCTATTATGGAGCTACAGGAAAAGGTGGTATAGGTGTACAGCGGACGAGAGATGCATCGCGAAACGACGCGATACACGAGCTCCATATCCCTCGTCCCCCACTCCCTGCGAGCCCTCTGGCCGAGGTTGACTCGGCCCTGCGGAAGTACGTTGCCGAGCTTTTCAACGAGCTCCCCTGAAATATGGGACCTGCCGTACAAAGCGACTCCTCTCCGGGGGATCGCCTCCCCCCCCCCTGATAACCCTCGAAAATGAATATAGCCGGGGTTTCGGGCAAAACACCGTTCCCGGAACCTCGAGGAACGGGTCGCCGCCATTAAGAGGACCGAGAGAGTACACCGTACACGTGTGCATACGTCATCTTGCAGGCCGGTACTCCTGTAACGAACGTGGCCGGGGCAATAAATTTTAATAACGGCCATCCCGGCGTGTACCCCGCGCGCGGGCGCACCGGTGATCCAGCTGCCCTCTATTTTTACCGCTTTACCACTTGGCCGACGGGCTGATTAATCGTCCACGGATACGTGGAAATCCCCGATCACGGGGTCTCCACGTCGAAGGCCATCGGGAGATATGGACGTCTGCACGGGGAGCGAACGATTCGGCGGAGTGGATGCATCCAAGGATAAGGAGGAGGTCTTGGGTGTACGGTATCAGGATCAGGTTCGAGGCGGATTTACGGCGCTCGAGTGGTCCTTTGCACCCCGAAGGCAGACAGGCATCCTGCTAGCCACTCTTGTCCTGCCACACGATTCACGCGCGCACGTGTGCGACAAGGGAAGAGGTCGATCCTGCGGGCTGAGGATTACCAAGTGCTAGCCGTCGGCCGGCTCGAGCATTAGGATTACGGACCTAATGCTCTACTCCGACCAAACCCCCCCCCCCCCTTCCTTGGCCTGGCAACGGACCAACTTGTATATATCTTATTCTCCGACCCCCCTGCAAGGATACTCGCTAAAGTGCTCCCCTGTATATAAGATTCTCCACGTTCAAGTCTATTCACTGACGTTCACTTTTTATCAGAATACAGGGATTATCGTTTGAAACCCACCGCGGTCAAACGTATCATAATATTGGATCAGGGTTCATTTTGCGAAGGACAATGCTAGGCAAAGTTTAACAAGTATTATGTATTATGATAATTATGGCAATTGTTGTTGGGTTAAATTGAATGTCAAATTCGTTACGAGTAATTCGAGGAAAAGTGTGTTTTGATATACTTGTGTTCGATGTAACTAAAAGATCGCCGTAATCACGGGCCAATAAAAGTACGTCATTACGATATTAACATTTGTCGGTTGGGAAGGGTGAATGTGTGTGGGTGCATTCGTTTTGTTCTGAAAATTTATAGGAACACGAGGATGCAATTTACGCCGGCTGAAGCGCGCCGGGGACACAATTACAATTTACACTTTACGCGTATGAGCACGTAAATTAAAAGGCGCGCTCGGCACGGCAGCCCCGCCCCACCACCCTCGGCCTTTATTCATATGGACGTACGAAATATAATAAATGCTCAAAAGCAGCGAGCGATTTCGTTATAGCAACGAGGCTTCCGTTCTTTTCGCCGGGCAACACGAACCTCGTAATTCACTTGGAGAGCGTTTCACGTTCGACGCTGCCGCACGGACCAACAAAATTCAGAAATGCGGTCGCATCGTCCTCTCTAATCGACAACGACGGCGTTTTCTTTCCGCACGTAACGGCGGAAATGCACTTCCACGAGTGCGCGTTATACGACCGCTGCAATCGCGTTACCGGACTATTTTATCAGCCTCATAAAATCGTAACGGACAGGCAATTATCGCCACAGTTTTGCTAAATTTCCTTGTCAAACTCCAATTAGTTCTGTGTCGAATGTTTCCCACGAATTTCAGCGGCAATATGCACGGTAGTTGCGCAAAATACAAAAATAACACGGAACATCAGTACTAATTGTAAGATAAATAAAAATAAGAAACATTGTACAGACGAAAATGTATATGCGTATTTTTGGAATAAATAAAGATTCAGTAGAATTGGAATTTCTATTGGCTTGGCCAACATTTTCCGCCTCTTTCAGGAGATAGACAATGCCAAGACGGGCTTTCTTATTAGCATTAAAGACTGTCTTGTCACGCGTTCAGCAAGAGTGATATATAAGAATAAAACTCTGCGTGCAGAGAGCAGTAAAACGACGGGAAAAGAAATGGCTAGACAGATGGGAGGATTGGGATGGGGCTAGGTAGTCATAAATCACATCTCGAGGAGAAGTACCGAGTAGGAGGCCAGTGCTGTCAGTCAAGAAGAAAGTCTCTCGTAATAAGACCATATCTCGCGATTGGGAATCGCACGCGTCATGACCGATTCGTCGTCCGTTCCACAATATCTCGAGTACCAAGGAAGAAGATTGAAAAATAAAACCTCGTTACGGAATTGCCGTTTAATACAGCCTCAAATATTTCTTCTCAGCAGACGTTCAAACGAATCTGTCCGACGTAAAAGATTGCCCGATGTAATTAATAATCCCTGGATCGTATCGTAAGTGAATTTGAAACGTTCGAAAGTTTTGTCCAGAAGCCAGCGAGTAAATATGACGAAGTTATAAAATAACTCGAAATAGGGAGGAAATGGGAAGAGATATAGAATTAATCGCATGATTGAACAACGTTACTCAGGCCAGGCTTTGTTGTTTCTGCTAAAGATTGTCGTCTTATCGGTACAGGAAAAGCGTGTTGGATAAGTTAAACTGGCACAAGCGGTACATGGGACAAACGACTTACCGAGGAACAGAGCCACGTTACTTCGTTTGCATGAGAATTACCACTTGTGCGACTGTACATGAATTTGACGATCCTTTTACACACACGCAACGGTTTTGCTGCATGGGAATATCTGTGGAATCATCATATGCAAATCACTAAAGGAATCCAAATTCCCGTCCCCTATTTCGTGCGACTAATCCAATGCCGTGTAACGTCTAATCACATAACGAATGTGGTTATAGAAATGAACATGTTACGAATATAAACAAGGAAAACTTGTGATATAATTTTAAAAAGATACGTAAAAGTTTTCTTCTGATTCAAAGATTGTCAGGAGAGGATGATTAGGATTCGAAATTTGTATATTCGCCAAAGCAAAACTGTGGCAACGCCGCTGCACAACGTGTTTGCCCCATGTGTACGTTCGCCGGGTCAAAAAATAAAATAAACGCTCGACGGCAGGAGTCTCTGAAGCCTCAGTGGACCGTAATAAGAAAGAGAAAAAGCTTTGCGTGGGTCCGTTTTATCCGGCTAAGAGTTCGACGATTACGGACGTAAGAGCACCAAGGTCCTCCAAGATAAATGAACGTCGATGATTTTTGCTTTTATACATTACAGACTTTTATTGACATCTTTTTTAAGGGCACTGTGTTTATAGGGTACAGTAACTTTACAGAATTATTGAAATACAGATCTTACTCTTCATTATTCATTGTAAATTTCCAAGTGCAAAGCTGCGGTAATATCCTTGCCATAAACATCAAAAAGTAACCCGTATTAATGGCTATCGTAAATTAGAAGTTTCAATGAAACCAAACTTCAATTTTTTAATGACGCTTTTTGAATTTCTTTTAACACACATTTACAGTGATGGATCGTAGTAAAAGAGCACTCAGAAGAAGCAAATAGGTAGTTAGTTCGTTGCATTAAATCTTTAAGAAGGGCCTATTGGAAAAGAAGGTGAAGACTACCTGGCCCGTGGTCATTAATTTTTAATTGCAATTAAAGACCTCTCCCCCTCTCTCTCTCTCTCTCTCGCCTGCGCTCATTTTCGTGAGGGTCATGAATTACGCCTTGTGAACTATCGACGGGATTCCACGGTACACGAAGAGGTGAACAAAGAGCACCGAGGGAAAAAAAGCAAACAAAGATAGGTTATTGCGTGGGCTACGCAAGACAAAAGGGATGCAGCTTTGACCGGAGGTAACTTTGCATGCCGCTAAACAAAAGGTGGATAGATGAGAACGGAACGGAGAACTCGCTGCTGTGGACAGTGCTGTTTGTACGTCCTATTGATAATAACAAAAATATGCAACGACAGAGCCTCTGCCGTATTATAAAATTCACTTCCACCGTATACCCTGGAGGCTAATGAAAATTGCTTATTATGGACGAATAAGACGATAACGATCCATTATTTACGGAAACTCAAGAACGTTTATCAATAATAACACGAATACCAAGTCACAAATAATGTTCGTAATTAATAGCAGAATACTAAACACTGCCGATCAGTATTAAAGCGACGAATATTATTAATATCAAAGGAACATTGCTAACTTCACGAAAAACTTTTACCAATTAAACTTTGCTTACGGTATTCTGAAATTTGCGGGAAATGTTCCTTAGGAGGAATTCCGAGAATTACGGAAATTTCTCAAGTTCTCCATTCTTCCGGCCGACTATCACGATAACAATCCGAGTCGAAAGAGAACTGCGCGTACGGTTATACGCCCGAACAACGTGTATGCCCGGTATGCTCTCTTCGACCGTCGTTTCCCTTTGTCAAATAGCTAGCCCGTTGGTTACCGTCATATCTATTACCCCCTTTTGATCCTAATTGCGAGGCAAAGTTTTATAGACCAGGCGATTTCAGAGGAAGAGAATGTCGAGTCACATACCTCTGCTCAAAGTTGCCATTCATTAAACTCAACAAATAATTCAATCAAGAACATAAAAATCTCATTTCCACTGGGCTTTTAATTCATAGGTAATTACGGCAGAGTACGTTTATCAGTTGTTGGACGATGCATGCATCAGTCGGTCTCGCATACCGTGTTAAAATTTCCCGTAAAATATCGCCGATCATTTTTCCTCGTCGTAGGACGTATCTGTTCGCGAGCGTTGGATATTCGTAGAAGCGATAAACGTTTGTTTCTACCTGCTTGCACGGCAATTCCGGGCCGGCAGTGATTAGCGAACGATAAGAGCGATCGTAACGAGCAGCAGACTTCCGAGGGCAGAACGTGCAGGGTGGAAACGCGCGGGTTTACATTTTTCTTCGCACGTTGTAAGTAGCGGCTGGAGGGTGGTACAAGAGGAAGGGGGGGGGGGAGGAGTATGTTGCTCGCGAAGAAACTCCGTTGGAATTTTAATTCTACGGAGGAACACGCCCGGAACAAAGGGTGCCGGAGTCGCGATTACTGCAGCGAAATAATGCGAAGAATGCCATCTCTCTTCCTCCCTCGTTCCTTCGCCACGTTCGCCGGCGAAAGACCGTCCGTCCGCTTTTCTTTGCGAGCACCGTAGCTATGCGCGAAGAAACCAGAGGTAAATCGGCCCCGCGAGCATACGCGGCGAGCTTTCTTTGCCGCGCCATGCATTTCAGGATTACTCGGTCCTTTCTTAACGCGAGCTACGCTGCCCCCTCCCCCGCGCCCCACCGGCAACTCACGGTCCATGATCTGAAAACATGGCCGAATTAACACGGAATAAACTCCGCTGAAATAAACTCCCGCCGACGACGCGAAAAACGGCCCCTTCCTTCTGCGAACCGGAAAATTCTCTTTCATTTGATAATCCGGCGTATTCGCCGCGTGGAACAACGATTCGAATCATCCGCGGTCCGTATTCAAGGCCCGCGACATTTTTTGCCCTTTTAGACCGATTTCTATTAACGCGATGTTATGTAGCTGGGTTTACGGGGGAACGGGATCATAACGAGCGGCCTTTCGGCCAATAAAACAGAGGACAATTAAGCACCGTATAAAAGGGCTAAAGTTACGAGCGTTAATAATAATACCGATTACAATGGCCCTGGTAATTTTCATAAAAAACGCGAAATGTAGTACGGGATCCTCCATTTTCCAGCTATCCGGTATTTTATCAGAGAAGTAATTTAAGCGTTTCTTTTTTTCCTACCGTATCCGCTGAATATGCAATGTGAGGGATGAATTTTCAACGCGTTTTTTACCGGGCGTATACACGTTTGCCCGGCACGTGAACTCGTATTTCGATGCTCAGTAAAAATGTAATTCTCCCCGGTCGATTACTGAGAAGGCCGAAGGTCCAGACGTTTGCTTAAATCAGGTTATACGTCCCTCAAACGGTATATTTAGCGACGACTGACCGGTCTGACCCCGACGGTACCGTCAACCGTACGAACGAGCAAATCTTTCGCTGGTCAGTGACCCTTTTTTTTCGCCATCACGACGTTCTCTACGTGATTGGCCAGTCATTTTTTAAGGACATCCTTTCCTCGCCGGCAACACCTTCGACGCCCTAATGGATTGCTCGGAGCCAGATGGCCGGATAAATGATGGTTTCCAGCGAAATACAGCACTGACAGTGGAACGAGGAAATGCAACGCGTGTGCACGATGATTTAAATCGATCTCTGTCGCAATTCCTCATCTGCCAAACATTGCGTCATATCTTACCACGCGTATTGTTGGAAACCCATTTGTTACTTAATGTAGACAACTAATATCGGCCAACGTCTTGAAAATACAGGCTGGAAAATAAAAAGTTTTCTAAGCCAATATTCCTAAAACTAAAAATCAAATTGTCCTTAACGACAGAAAACAATTGACTTCCACATTCAACGGTCGCTGAAAAATGAAGATTTCAGATTTTCGAGAAAATCAGCTTGCAACCTGTATATAAACTTTGTGAAACGATACTTAGGTTTTCTATTACTCGATCCCTTTTTCCATTGTGCATTGTGAGTAACGGCTTATCAATATTCATGGATTAAATTCCCTTCCACGCATCGAGTTATTAATCCTGGCAACGTGTATGTAAAATTAGGAGGAAGTTTACGAACCTATCGCGTTATTTGAGTAGTGCTTTCATCGAATTACGAGGAATAGTTAATGACGTCTCGACAGGATGACGTTAAGTGGGATAGCCTTGCAAAGCTGCCAACAACGTTGCTGCTTTAGACGACTTAGTAACAAGCTGCGGAAACGTTGGGTCGATTACCGATAATATCGTCAGTAATGTCGCATAAGAAAAACCACGCAATTACAGAGCCGTAGCTACTGTACAAAGAAATGTCGAAAGGGGGGGGGGTGAAATGGGGCGGTGAGTGTGGTACAGTAAAAGTTGCAAGGTAATTGCTGGCTAACGAGAAGCTGTCAACGTCCGTCGGCGCGGTGGTAGCGGGCGGTACCAAAGTATGTTATAAACTTAATTGAAAGTGGCGATTTTAAGGGGAAAAATGCGCCGGTCCGGAGTATCGAGGGAACAAAGGGACGAGGAGGGAAAAGCGCAGGATACGCGGAGCAATTTCAAGCACGCGAGCACTCGCAGGATCAAATTCCAGGACTCGAGAGGCTGCCGAGCTGTCTCTCATAGGCTCCCTCCTCTTCTCTCGTGTCTCTTTTATCCTCCTCCGCACGCACGCACACGCGGAAGAGTGGATGCTGGAAATTCCATATCGGAAGTCATGGTGCTCGCATGCAGGCGGCGTTCGAAACCGCATCTCAACCGAAGAGCACGCTGGCCTACCCAATCCTCCATCGGATATACCATTTCCATTCTAACCAGCCGGCCTCCAAGGATTTCTATTTTTGGCTTTCTATGGCAATCGACTCGTCGTCGGTCCGCACTTTACCACCTTCCCGACGACCGGTGGCCACCTTTTTTTTCGAATTTTAACAATCCTCAAACTCGCCAGCCGAACCTGAGGATTCAATCGCGCGTTTTCAAGCCTGTTCAAATTTATAACCGACGCTTAACAGGACTATTACTTTTGTTAAGCCCTTAGAAGGCCCGAACGTTTAATATCAACATAACCTCATGTCCAGAAATGTGTCAAAGAGCAGGCGTGCACGTAAATCGACCGGTCTATTCGTCCGTAAGAGATTTCCAGTATCTTTATTTCTAACTTCTCCGAACTCTTTTATGTCGCCCGTAAAGTTCGCCGTTTCCCCGTATTTTTTACAGACCGCCGCGGCAGGCCTGTACTTTCGAGTTCTTGCTCGGCTGTTTCTAAAGCCGAAAGCAAGCAAGAATGGCAGTTACTGTACGCAAAACACACGTCTGAGGCGCGCAAATGACGTCGACGTCGGGGATGGCGCGAGGCATATCCGGAGCACTTCCGGGGGGCTGTTATTGCTTTCGCAAGCCGCATTCTCAAAGTGTTCTTACACCTCCGGCCTCCACCCCTTTCCTGCAGAGTGCAACATGCACAAACACACGCACACGTAGCACGTATATAAATATCATCCACACACACAGCATGCTGGCAGTGAAATGCCGCTGATGCGTAGTTTTCACGTATCCACAGTGCAGAACCTATGTCATACATTACACATGTATATCCCACTTGAAATTGCGCCTCATAAAACGAGGATTCGGTGCTTAAAGACGGGTTGGCCCGGCTGGGCGGACTGTCAGCCGGACATTTACGACCCTCCGGCGCGTATACGTACAGCCAGGCAGAGGAAAGGGGACACATTCCCCCCCGAAAACGCGCCCCATTACCATTCAAGTCCGCGATTTGCTTGCCAGGGGCGAGGGGAGGGGGGTGGCCAGGTTTACATTTCCTCGCGGGATACGTGCAAGCTCGCGCGCTAAAAACGTCCAGGGGAAAACGAACGGGCCGCGGAGACGGTGCGGCCCGAATGCGAGTCGTCGTTGGATATTAATGGCGGCCGGAGGACAACCGGAAGAGGACGGACCGCGAAAAAAGGTGGACCGGCCGAGGAGAAAGGGCAAACGCCGGGAGAGATAAAGTGGCACGAAGCGCCACGAGGTTCTCTCGTTAAGAGGGAACAAAAACAGGCCGTTCGCTCTCGTCTACCGTAACGCTTTCCTCCACCTTCGGCAGAACTCCCCCTCAAACGCAAACTTCGTTCTCGCATCGTAAAGACCTCGTTTTTACGTAGACCGATAACAAAAGTGTACAATCTTCCCGCACGTCTCCCGCGAAACTCCCGGCCAGGGTCTGTATTATCGATCGAGAAACTGCCGCAAATCACGGGATAAACTTTTACACCCAAAGCTTCCGATAAAACAATAAATGTATGACTGCGGAGATGTTTCATTCAGCAGCGTCTACAGAATAGGAGAGACTATGTAAAGAATCATTGAAATATTATCAAGGTTCTCATGCAGAATTCTGTCAGCGTGCCACTGTTTCAGTTGACTGTCGGCGAAAATGGGAAATAACTTTTTCTTCGTTCATCACAGTAATTTATCGTATTTAATGCTCGTGCAATTTCATGCGTGTTAGTGCATTACAAATTGAGGACAGTCAGTCGGCGACTTCGTTCAACGTCGGCGTTCGCGCGTCCATTCGGTTTATATCGAGATGCATAAATGTACACCTACACAATGGGAGTCAATCGAAACGCTGTTGTAAAATAATCGATGACATAATGCGTAGGAAAGCTGAGTAAAAAATTGCCATTCAATAGATCGCGTGTTTGGTTTCTCTATGAAAATCTTCGGAGTAGAAGATCAATCGAAGAATTCCATTGTGAGACTGCTAACGATTTTAGATTATTTCACGCTGACCATTCTAGCGCGAATCTCCTCGTGAATCTGCGAGATTTTGTCATCATTGCGAAAGCGTCCGACGATTACGTTGGCGTTTCTTCCACGGCGAGGTTCTCGCCAGTAACTTCTGGTATGCCGCATCGGATCGGATTAGATCGACGAGTAATGCACGCGAGTGCCGAGCGCTTTCATAACTCGAACCTGACAATGAAGATCCCGTTCAAGAGCAAACGTGCGCCCTTCGGTAATCCTGCTCCGTAATTTACGGCCTGTGCGGTCTTCGACGTGCACCTAATTTCTGATTGTCCGTCGATACGACTATAAACTAATTAGCCCGCGAGCTCGACAAAGAGGCCATCGAACCGGAAGGCACCCAACTAGTTGTCCCTATGCCGATGACTAAGTTTCATCCAGATTAATTGTAAGAGTTTAACTCGAGTTAATAAAGCGCCATGCACTTGTTATACCGCTCGAGACTCGCTGCACAGGTTTTAACTCGGTCGCAAGTATTCTCAAAGGGGAATTATAACTTGGGACGAAGAATTTCGCGACAGCATTTAAACTTGTCACTGACCGTAAACGAAAATTTAACCGAAAACTTATTGGTTCTATTTTAGGGGTAGTAAGATTTTTGAGTACGATGTTTCGCGAAATTTCTATTACGTTCTTTAAAGGTGTTTAACGTATGAATATATTTCGCGGCGATGAACGTCATTTTTGTATGCAGTCTAGCCGGTGGCGCTAAAAAGTTCCAATACACTCGGGAGTTTGAAGCGTTCATTAGACATTTCTTGAAGTGACGTAATGCTCGGCGAGACGAGATTACACGCACGCCTGGACCGAGAGCCCCGAGATCGTACGAAGGCGCGCTAATAAAACGCGTTCTGCAGCGATTCCTCTCAATGGTCCAGGCTTTTCTTCCTGGCAGACGGGAACGATGGTACAGTGTCGACTGGATATCACCCTAAAATCGAGGACCCTCGGAACTTTCACCATGGGTTCGCACACGCCGTAGGGGGAACAAGAGTAAGCGAGACAGAATTGTCCCGTTAGCCGGTTTTATCCCGGCTTTCGAGGGTCCCCTCGCACTCGGCGAGAAAAAGATAAACGACTCAGTGCGGGGTCAGGAAAGAGTGGGGGACGGGGGCAAGTGGAACGCCTACGAAAAGCGGAGTATCTTTGTAATGACGTTTCCAGACTTTTCGTCGAGCGGGCACGTGTGTGCAGTAGATGGGGAAGGAGAGGAGGGGGGGGGGCACGTGCTAATCCGGGCATTAGCCGCGTAAAAAAGCAGAACCAACGAAGGCTCTTGACGTATCCGCACGTGTCGGGTAGATTCTGCCAGGTGCGAAGGATCGGCGAAATACAAGACTTACCGAGAGTCCTTGAACCCGGCACCGCCGGGAGAATTCGATCGGCTCCACGTGTCCTTGTCGTCTGCGCTCCGCTTTACTCCGTTTCCCAGTGCACTTCGGAACACGGATAGTCCCTGCGGCGTGCACAGCGCGAAAAACGAGCAAGCAGGCCCGAGGTCCCCGGCGAGGAGACGGTAAATTACGTGCGGCGATTGGCCAAGACAGCAACGCAAGTTCCGTAGCGAGGTTTCCCGAGCTCGAGACGCCACGAACTCCCGCAGCCGACTGACTTCCGTCCAGTGCGGATGCTGCGAGGGAAACGGTGAAACGGTCTACGCGCGCGTCCGTGTTACACGAGGGCAACGAAAACCCCACCACCAACCGGGCTGTCGGAGCTGCTCCGACGACGACGACGGCCACGGCGACAGGGACAGAATGCTTCGTTCGGACTTACACGACCCCTCGACTCAATGTGAGTGCCACGCGCAAGCGCCTCAAATGCCAACGCTCGGCCCAACTAACACGACCCATTCGCGCGGCGAATGCCGAATCATCAGCGTCGCATCTTCTGCTTTTCACTTGTCATCCAACTACAATAATACCGTCTCACAGATCGTTCCTCCAACTGTGCCGGTTAGGAAATACCCTTCGTTCATAAAGAATTTCCTTCTTTTTATCTTTATTTGCTCGGTTTCGTTCTATTCTCCTAGTGATCGGACGATGTTATGCAGGGTTTAAATGTAGGCACTGGAATAGACAATTCTTTGATTTTCAATGGTAAAATTATGATCGAATTGTACTGCAATAAACCGTAATAAACAAGTATCGCATTATAAAATGTAAATAATGTGAATATACTGCTTATAATATATTCAATTAACTGTCACAGAATATTTAGTTATCTGTACCTAGGGATGGGAATCTACAAACGATTTATATCTATTTACACCTACAAACAAAAATTACTTTGCGCATATATTTTCGTAGAGATCATTTGTGTGACCTTTATGGCTTCTAATTTAGCGTACCCTTTTTTTCGTAATAAGTCTGACTAGAACGTAGTTCGCCCCGGGTGGTTTTACTTCGACTGGTTTTAGTCGACATCGCGGTCTCGTCTATGTACCATCAGCCATAATTTATTGCTACATACACCATGACCGTACCTATGCCCACGAGCATGGAGTTTAAAGGAACAACGAATAAACGAGAACGACGAACAGGACGACTGCTACTGCGAAAGTTTAATTCCTTACGAGTTTGGGAAACTCTTCGGGTGGGCGCTCGCTGTACCGCTCGTACCGACGTCCTTACCCTTCCTCGAAGAAAATGCAGACGAAACCTTAAAGTTTCTTTGCGGCTCCGCTTGCATATATAAATAGACGGTAGAACGGCGAGCTGGGCTAACAAAAAAATTTAAAGGACAGAACCGGAGCGTTGACACTTTTGAAGGACGCTTTAATTATCGTGATTATACGGTAATTAATGCTTTAGTATCGGGTGACCACGGAGAAATGGACAGGGTCGTTAAGGAATTTTACAGGTCGATAGTCCTGTCCGTTCTACTCGCTCGTCAAACTGACGAACAATGAGTTCCTTGCTCCAGATTAAAAGTTCGCTGAAGGTAATTGGGTCTTCTTCAACGAGATCTGAGATAAGTAAGTAATAGTATGTACACGGTGTAACAGGACATTTTGAAGGACCGTTGTATCTTGCTGACGGAAATAAATCTAATTAAAAGAAAGGCGAAAGTTTGCCGGTGTAAAACGAAATGGAGCAATTTGTAGATAGAATTGCACGGTACGAACTGGCGGACATACTGACACTTCGTTAAAGCGAAAGAAACTCTTCTGGGATAAAAGAAAATTTCTTTGGGTAAGAGACGCGAGGAAGCTAAACGAAAATTCTCAAGTAATTACTTAAGAAAGCTAATTGCTGCAAATAAGCGAACGTCCTATCGCCGCAGGTCAGTCTAATTTGCTAAATGGATCGCTAAGGTAAGAAAGGGACTTCTTTTTTGGAATGCCAGATATCGCGTGTCGCATGGGAAGAAAAGGCCGGACTACTTGACGTACGGACACACGTGTCGGCGGAAGTACACGCGTAGACCGCTTAATGAAAAGTCGGCGACAAAAAGCTATGAATTAGGGTGCCGCTTAATTACAACCTCGAGTGTCATAGTTGCACCGTTGAATCGCAGCGAGGAAAAGACAGAGTAACGAGGACACGAAAAGAACAAAGGGACTGGCGTGGAAAGGGGGGTAGGAAAGGAGGGGAGGGGGGATAAGGCGGATAAAACGCGGCGCTAGCCGGTTCCGCTGGAACGTTGTTTGCCGGGCTTTTTTCATCCTCGACGATTAATGCGTAGACCAGGAGAGGCTTTCATACAGAAGAGGACGGCCGGCCAGGTGACAAATAACCGTGGAACAGCGGGTTCGCGGATTCGGCACGAAATTCTTTTAACCCTCCTGACGGCTAGGACGACGACGACGACGACGACGACTCTTCCCCGTGCGGGGGCCGAGGACCCGACAACCGGCCTCATAACTCATAATACGCGGTGAAAAAATGGCCGACGGTAAGGAAAATCGAGGCAAGGACGTTAATCTTGCATTCTTACGGGAAGAAGTGACTCTGCACTTGGTCAAAGGAATTCTCGGTATTATTCACCGCCGAAATTGGCGCAATGTCTGAGCCAGGTTAATGACGAAAAATACATCGCCGTTTCGTTTGCGTCATTAGGAGGAGTACAACAGCTGTCCGCGGGAATCCATGGCCGTTTCAGGGAAAACGTGCGAATCCCGTAAATCGTGAAAAAGCGACGCTACGGAAATGCTCGAGCTAAAGACCTTGGCCCGGCACGAGAAAATAATTGTAGCAAGCGGGCTAAGCAATTAGTCCGGAATTATCTTGCTCGGCGACTCTGCAATTTCATGGAAATCACTTTCGAATATTCTTGGAGTAGTTCCGGTTGAACATTGCTGAATGGCCGGCGACGTTATGCGGGCGCTTTGCATGGTATTTCCTGAAGGAACGGCAAACGAATATCTCCGTCCAATAGTTGGACGTCTTCCACGCGTCGAAGCATCGCCAGCAAGTGGTGGAATCGTATTTATACAGCCATTGTGCGACTGTATCGATCGTTTCACGCGGCCGCAGGACCGACTGTGCAGGTATGCCTCGGGATTTAATATCATCTCTCTATAAGTACACTTAGTCTCTACTTACGTAAATATGCTTACCTTCTAGAGTTCTTTGAAAGCGGTTTTCATTAAACGCTTAAGAGCTTGCTGTTCTTAAGAGCTTTCCACCAAGAATTATATAATGTTTTGAGGCATCCACGTGTAATTAATTGTGCGGTACGTACAAACCCGTCCATCCATTTATCAAGCGTTTGTACGCCCATAAAATTCGCCTACCCGCGGTTCCGAGGATTCAAAGAGAAAATGACGATTAAAATCTTCCCCGGCGATAAATATCCGCTAGCTTCGAATCGCCAAAACTTCCACTTACTCCTTTCTAATTAACCGCTACCGAGATGGAATTATAATGAGTCCCCGGTACTAGCGTTCTCCCCGGGAACAAGCGCAGCATGTTATTTTCATCCACAAATAAGCGACTTAGCACAAGTCTCGGAGACACGGTTCAACGTTATTATTACGACTCGGCGTTATTCGGTTGTATATAGGCTAAACGAAATAACTGAGCGTTGTCCACGGACATAACGTCACGGCTTTCTCTCGTAATGCTGCCGTTCAACGAAATGCGCACGACCGGGCAAAATACTTCTCGGGTCCATTCAATGGATCGCGTCGCCTCAAGTTAATTGAACGGTCGTTCCTGCATCTGATTACGGAAGCTTGAGCGCTTCAAACTTGCCATTTACAGCGGTCCGTTGGCGTGTGCCAGCAGTTCGGTAGCTACGACAGTTTATAGAGATTGAACCAATAAAGGACTCATCTACGATAATCTATCGTTATTCATAATTTTTCTAAATGTTAAGTCATCCATATAAACATAATCGTATATTTTCGTATTATCGTTTATCGTATATTAACATAAGACGATATTATTGATATTCCTATGTCATCAATTAAATGGAACAAACAGACTTGGAAAACATGACTATTACAGGAATCATTTGAAAGAATTCGTTGGTAAATTGTTTCATAAACCCCGATCCGAGCGCCGTATTAATTGACAAGGTGATTTACCGCGGACCATCTGCTTTGCCATTTAAGCAGTCGAATGGATCTGTCATCATCCCAGGTCACTAAACTTTACGCCATCGGGGCATACGGCTTTTCAGCATATATAGAGACTCGTCCTTCGCGCGATTTCTCTCGGATAGGTTGCTCGCGACGCAATGGAGAGTGGAACAGTTGCAGCGATCGGGAGTCGTACGTGCATTGCAGGCGACTCCCGAGGAATTATTCAGGTAGCTCTCATCCTGACATTCTCGATTTATCGGCTGCCCAAGGCGACGCGAGAGAAGAGCCTCGCAGGTCGATTTACTCGCGCATTTGCGGCTCCTATTTCCTCGCAGCATCCGCGCCAATAACCGCTGATGATATTTACAATGACCCGATGAGGTCGATCCCGTGAATAATCCCCTCGCGATCTCTCCGCGGGAGGAGGGAGGGTTTCATTGAAACTAACGCAGTTATACGTACACGCGGATCCGCAGAGAAACGCGAGAGTTCGACTTAGAGGACGAACCGAATTCGACGAACCGATCCGAAGCCTGTTTGCCCAAGGCACCGTATCGCGTATCCTTCTGCTACAATTAATATTAGGAGCAACGTCGACGGAAACGCGCATGAAAGCTTTCGCGCTTTCCGACTGCGTAGGAAACCAAGTACCTTCCCGGCGGATTCAATCATTTCGGGGGAAATGCACGCGGCTGAATGTGACAGGTGACAGGAACACCGGAATCTTTCTCGAACTGTTCCACGAAACACAATGCATAATGCGTATCGAGGAAACCTAAGTATTGTACTTACCGTAGCAGGGATAACTCGCATCGACATTTTCGGTTCTTGAAAATACGTTTATTTCGAAATGAAACCCATTGATTACGCTCGGATGACATTTGTGGTAAATCACCGATAGGACGCAAGTACTTGAACGTTTCAAGCACCAGGGACAACGGGTTCTGTTTGTTTTTTACAGTGCTCCAGTCTCTTTCAAGTATCGCGGGGTCAAAGATTTCATGTATTGTTTTTCGTGCAGGCGGAAACGTTTGAAATTTGCCTTTTGAATATGCGCGCTTTGATAGGGGACACTGGAGGCGCGTAAAAAAAGGCTGCAAGTGATGCGGCATCGATCGGACGGTGCGGTTGACCGCTAGGGTAGCGCCATAAGTTAGCGCCGGACCGTTTGTCTGTCCTCGAACAAGAATTATTCGGGCGCAGCGTGAACACAGATAAGCTTGAGTTGGCCGTCGTTACCATAATGCCCGTAGAGCAGGCATGTTTGCCGTACGTATGGCTCGTGTGTCCCGAGCCCGTCTATGCCCTTCTCTACCTATGTACCGGCCTGTTACGGCAATAGATACGCCAGTCAATTTCAGCCCCTCTATGCGGCACTTCGACTCATTGTCGCTGATCTGCCGTCGCACAAAGCCGGAGGATTCGCCGTACCGCCGTGATTGCCTGGCTTCCATCGAAATTACAGTAATCGCCGGGGACGAAGAAACTCCTGACGTCACGAGAAAACCGGCGTTAAACACTCGGCCGTTGCGTAAGCACGTCGGACGGGGAATTACAGGGCGCCGTTGACGTTAGAAAATTCGCGTCCTGCAAATTTCCTACGTGAGAGGGGAGAACGGACACGCGG
Source organism: Hedychridium roseum (assembly GCA_963989215.1). Classification (NCBI taxonomy): domain Eukaryota; kingdom Metazoa; phylum Arthropoda; class Insecta; order Hymenoptera; family Chrysididae; genus Hedychridium; species Hedychridium roseum. The sequence goes on along the minus strand of OZ022310.1, from coordinate 6,153,566 downwards.
GAACGGAGGGAGAGGGGGGGGGGAGGATGTTCAGGGAAAGGTTGTTCCCGGTTATCGATTGGACGGACCGTCGTGTCGAGCGGACGGGGAAATCGAGAGCGAAAGAAACGATGGGGTGATTAATAATTACCATCCTCGAGGACTCGTATCCCCGTATTCGAGGTAGTTAGCTACGTGCTTACATCTAGCTGCGATTCGTCCATGCATATGGATGAAGATGCAGAGAGCGAGCCGTGCAGTCAAGCGGCCGTGGCGAAACTGCATGGTTTCCATTATGGTAAGGTGGATCGGCAGATAAACGAGGAACCGGAGAGACAGGTAAAGCAAGAAATCGCGACTCAACTGCGCATCACACGATCTGACCTCACACTCTCTCGATCATTTCGGTATCACCCTCTTTATGCGCTACATTAAACAGTTTCTGCAATGTTTACTTATACACTGAACATTCAATGGAAGCCCAGGGAAATCAGATAAAAATGGAGAGAATAGAGCATAACGCGGCTCTTTGTCAACACTTTTTCTCACTTCGCGAAGACCGTTTCGTTGATATGATAATTTTAATCAAGTGTACCTCTGAAATTCATTTGTCCGTAAGACTCCCCAGCCGGTACGGTCATTTCGCTTACTTTCAGCACAATTTGCCGGGGGGGGGCAAAGATAGCGGGGATTTAAACGAACGACAAAGCCGAGTCTAACGTTTCTCTAGTTATGGTGCATATCAGGTACAATTCTCCGCGGAGGAAAAGGGCAGGTAGTAGAGGACGAGGTGAAGCAAAAGCTCTGTCGTTACTCGGGTATGTCGGTTGAACAGCTGTGAGGGTCGTTACTCTCGTTCCTCGCGGTTTATTCCTGGGAGCTGGCAACTGCCGAAGTACATCGAAACCAGTGCAAACCAGCAGCAATTTCCTCGTATAATTTTCACGTTCCACGAAATTTCACCTCTCGCCAAGCAACTCACCTTTCATGCACGTCCCGGGAGACGAAAGTTTCCTCGGTATATCGAATTCCTAATCAGGCTTTTTCCCACGTCCCGCCATTTTAATAAATGCATCCGCCCAGTCCCGCGCGCGGTAACGGAAATAGTTTCGTTTTCTGCTTAAACCGGAAATTTCGAGCGATGACGATTATTGAGAGCTACTATTTTTCCCGCAGGTTTCTGTTTTATTTTGAAACAAATGAACTCACGTGAAAATGTCAGTGAACCATTTACGGTAAAACAGGTAAATTGTTCTGTACAATATTATAGTTTTAGCGGACATTTGGACATGGACACTAATTGCCTACATGCTATTACGCCATGTTTTTGATCATTTAAATCGTTTCATCACATACTTAGAATCTTCCCTAACATCTTCCTATAATTCACTCAACCTGCCGCGGTACGTACATACTTATCGCATGTACCCATAACCATAGCGATGGCCTTGTAGAGGAGATAAAGAGTAGTTACAGCAGCGAAGTAAGTGCATCTCGTCAGAAGGACTTTACAGAGCTTTCAAAGCCTTTTGTGGCTTTTTATCGCGAAATACCGTAAAGCAATGAGCACGTCGAGCCTCGCATTTGTGCAAAAAGACTGTCGGTGCCCTGACGATACGTAGCGAATGAGGGGCGAATGAGGGGCGTACCGTGGAAATCTTATTAAGTGCTCTTTCCTTGCGATGGAAGGTAAAAGAGGGTCTCACGAAAGGTAACTGCGACAAATCGGAAACTGCATTAAATTCTCCTCTGCACGAGGCTGTATTCATAAATTATCATTCTGTACTTGCTCTCCGGACCCATCGTTTTCTATGACGGTCAATAAACGTTGAACATCCAATTGCAAACCGTATTCATGTAAGGCACTGTGTTCTTGAATCGCATTTTCTGCTTCGCAAAGGTCGAGTAAATTCTGTTTCAATCTGATTTATCTGTTTAGCAGATTACGTTCTTCTAATAATGATTAATAGTAGTAGTTCAAGTAAGAATGATTCAGACGGTAATTTGTCACGATTACTTTTTTACCTGGATAAATGCATCTCGTACACTGTACATTTTATGTTGAAGCCAGAAAAGCGGAGCAGGGAAAGATGTAAGATAGACTCAAAGATAAAATACGGCTATGGCTGTCTTTACGGATGAGCGGACGATAGTGCCTTGAATAAGTACCTGAGATCGTGGCACAATTGTACGTTTAGTGCGTGCCAGAAATCGTTGCTCTCGGCCGCGCATTTGTTCGCTAAGAAAAACGACCCCGCGAGATTTACAGTAACTGCGGGTAACACAGCGTTAACAGTATTTTCAACTTTAATAACGCGACTCAACGACAAACCTAGGCCAATCGCGCTGAATGTTACAGTAAAAACATGAAGAAACGACCCGACAGGTATACAGGCTGCTTTTCGCTATTTCCCTGTATTTCAGGCCGAGGCATTTTCTTCGCTGAATAATTCGCGATATTACAAAGAATTTTAACGCAGCTTTTATTTCGACAAACAACTCGCTAGGTATCCACTCGGCCTCGGCCACGTTTTTTTTCTCTTTTGCCTCCCCTGAATAATTCCGCGTGGAGTGCTCACGTTTAGCCGGGAGGTAGGAGGTAACGTCTGACACGCCGGGAGTGAGTAAAGGCAAAAATTGAATGAGATCAGTAAGTGCAAGGCGTTAAGACTACTCCGGACTACGTTACGCCGAGCGCAATTTGCATTTCGGCACAACAATACTGGACTGCCTGGAGGTTCCAACGAGCGCTTCGTACTCACCTATACGTGTACATCGCGAATAAGCGCCAGCGGCATTGTAGCCACGACAATGGGCACCTAACGAACAATGTACGTTTGTCGCGAAGAGAAGTCCTGATATGTTCTCCATTCCTCCACCACTCTGAGTCTCCCTCTTTCTCCTTTACCCCTGAGCCACCCACCCCCGCCGCGCGGGTTCTCTCTTTCTCTCACTGACAGCGCGTTCTGAATCGATGGAATACGACGCAGTAACAATCAGGCGTAAAGCTCCTTAGAATTTAATGTCATCCAATGTACAAACAGAATGACAATACTGAAACCGCAACACGAAAAGCCAGGATATATATGTGAAAGCCGGTTTCCGAATTATTGCGCTTTGCATTAATCGATGTTAACGAGTCGTAGGTAAATGTTAATGTACAGGACGGTGAATGTGAACAATGTGTCTACTTTGGGTCAACCGTGATTTCTAGGCTTGAAGAGGACGTTACGGACAAATCGGGGAAAAGTTTCGTACGTTTCGACTGAAATTTCAGCTAAATGTTCTTTATGCCGATACCGTCCGAAGGCGCAAGACACGATATGAGCAGAGAGGGAAGGAGCACACGGGGAACGGGTATGCTCGAAATGCAAATGCTCGCGGAATATTCGAGGCAAGTTTCCGACGGGGACGAAGCGAACGCGGAGACGATGAGCAGGGGAAAAGCTGCTGCGAAATGAGAACGTGTAATTCCGCGGCAACTTTTCTCAATGTGCAAAACGCTTGGCATACGAGCGGCCATCGTTCGGGAAGGGTTTAATGCCCACGCTGAACAAGCTGCAGGGCTATGGAAGCAACGATAAGGACCGTGGAAAAATTGTTTCCTCCCCCCCTAGGTAACTGACATCCGCGATACAACGTCCTCAAGATCCCATAATGTACCGTTGGCCATTAACGCATTTTTCCCGCCGGTCAACGAAACAATGGGAGAAACGTTAATAAGTCACTCGGTGGTTATGGAATTCCCCGAGACGGATGAGAGACTCACAACAGTTTAGTACTTAATCGTTGCCACTACTGTTACCTTTAATGTGCTAAACATGTCGAAAAAAGTTACTTCTTTCCATTCAATGAAACTCCTGGATTGCGGTCGGACAAAACGACCGTCAGCGAGAATAAGTGCCTGAGCATTCAGGGAAATGAGGGGAACCGGGGAGGACGAAAGTAGCCGATAAAATATTCTGCGGGGATTTCAGCGGTGCCGTTGAAATAAGTAACTGGCTGTAATAAATGTCCGTACCAATCGCAGCCGGACAGAGGCACTAGCCCCCGAGGAAATACATGGGCTCCGTGGTTTCTTTATCGCGCCACATTTTTCCTTTTCGCATCTTTCGGCCGAGCCCCGGGAAACAATACAACGGAAGGAGTCGGCCGGCACTGAGTTTTCTTCCCTTAGAACGTTGTTCCGACTCATTGCCGAGGTGGTAGTAGATAATTCACGTGCGAGACGAGCAATAGATACCGGCGGAAATGCATTTTCGAGGCTCCCAACTTGCCGGGAAAAAGTTTTCCAGATAAAGGGCAATGTCGAAGGGCCGCCCGAAGATTTATAGAGGATTACGGTTTTATCAAGCCGCTAGTCTGCCGCTACTATAATTGCCCGGCAGGAAATGCGGAAATACTTTAATTTGCCAAATGGCAAACTACGGTTCGAGTTTCCACAAGAAGCAACATTACGTCACGGGCAGATTTCTAACTAATTACTTTACTTTCCGCAAAGATAATTTGTCATTTTATCAATCTCTTTCTATACCTATTCCATTTACACAACACGAACGATTAGTAAAACGGACATTTAAGTACTATTCAAATTTCCCTTAAAAGTTGGAATTTCTTGGGAAAAGGAATAGCCTTTCGCGTGTTGTAAATCTTTTCGCATACACATGGAGTCAACTACAGGGATGATTTAGAGGGAAATTCTCGTACTGGGACTGTTCGCTAGGACCGGGGATGTGGGGGGTAGGAATGACCGTTCCGGGAAACGGGGCTGATGCACTGAGAATATCCTTCTCGAAGAACCGAGTGCAGCGCAGGTGCAGCAAGGGTTCGGTGCAGTGGGTCGAATCGCTGGTAAATTGTACGCGTTCGGCCCTATCCGGAGAATACTTTATCGCGCATGAATAATTTATCTTCCGGTGCCGATAGCAACACCGAACGTTTAGGCGACCTAAACCAATATCGAAACACAGCCCCTTCCTCTCTCTTCTCGTGTACTACCCCCGTCCGACCCTTGCTGTGCTGCAGAGACATCCCATGACCTGCCTAAAACCCCGTCCCACCTGTGTCACCGGCCATCCTCCTCGCGGTCGACGGTAACTGTCGTTTACGCGGGCAAACATGCGTTTATTTGTCTACCTTTCAGGACGGTGTGCATCAACCGCCACAGTATGGTAGACAGTCAATCGTCAGCCTAAAGATTGTCACACGTAATTCAAGGGCTGAAGAAGATCACGGCATCTATGCTATCACAGGTCGATCAATATACTGTAATACAAGATACAAAATTCTCTTCAACACTGTAGCATTAGGTACATCGGTTGTTTTATATTAATTATAAAATAACCTACCTCTCTTTTCATTCTTCCATCGTATACTTTTATTTATTAAGCCGCAGACATCGGTGCAGACTTCAATTATTTTAATGATACCCCACGACGTGGAAGAGAATATTAAAAAACAAGTACCGTATAAAACGAGTAAGAAGATGCAACACAGAATATTACGCAATATCGACTCGGTAATACTTCGTTTCGTCGAATAAATATTCGCGTTATTACGCGTCTAGGTTTTCAGTTTACGCGGGATGCGATTAGATACGGCGGACGATGGACGGTGGTCGCGCGAATGATTTGGCGATTGCTAATTAATTGGCACGCTAGTTAGGACGTAGGTTTGCTGGCGGTGGCCCGTGAACGGCAATTCGTGCCCAAAGACCACCCTTGGCTGGCGTAGAAGCTCGTCAGCAGAGGCCAGTCGATGGACGGTGTATCGGTCTGTTTCATGTCCTCATGCGACACGGACCGTCGCATATTAAGCACGATCGTCGATCGAAACTACTGGCCACCGCCCCCCCTCTGTATAGCTACTTCAACAGCCTATTAAGGCATACACCATCCCGATTCCAGCATATCTGTCGTTCACTTGTTTATGAAACACACAATGCACACGCAACGCAATATGGCCGAATTTCAATCATTCGCAGACAAATTAATGGTCGAGTTCCATTTTCTACCTCACAAGGGAAAAAATGTCGAAAAATTGGTAGTATTGCGTAAAGTTTTTTCGAAAAAGGACAAGGTGGTTTATAATTTTGTAATGTTAAGGGATGATGATAATTGACGAAGAAGTATGTTTATCAGTGACTAACTACTTGAATATGCTATCGATGCACCGTTTCCAGTAACGCATCACCAGTTCGCTTGTTTATTAAACGGGCAATGTATGCACTGCAATATCACGTATTTCCAGTAGTTGTCAAAAATAAATGTATGTTCATCAATGTTTATTCCAATTAAAAAAAACAGATGGTGCGGTAGGTAGGATGATAGGTAGGTTTTAACAATTTTTAACAGAATATTCAAGGTACCTTACAAAACATAGAAAATTCTATCATTAAAATTCGAACTCGAACACTCAGGAAATTGAATGCAGAGAGATCGCGACGGCGCGTAACGTAGTAATTAATAAACCGTGCACATCGTTAATTAATAAGGCAAGGCTCCGACGATACAAAATAAAAATATCATCGGAAAAAAACATAAGCACGGGGAATCGAACAGAGCAGAAAATCCATAAGTGATATAATTGAAAAGAAATGAATTTCTTTCGAGACAGTAACATAAACATTCAACACACAACATTAAATTAATTACAAGTCCAACAACGTAAATGAAATTATTTAAATGTACTAATTTCAATGAACGGTTAACAATATGGTGGGAAAGGATTGATTGTGTTTCATGCTGAGAATGTTTATGTTTGTACTCTTGGAGAGGAGAGGAAGCATTTCACAGGATCAAGTGAAATGGATTGGCTCATGTACACGGGGTATATTTGTCAGAGGGGAAAAATGCTCCGATGTGAAAATACATCGTGCCATTGGGCTTTGATGCCTTACGACGCCTTTGTCCATTTCCGATGGCAAGCTCGCGGGGATGACAACGGCGGCAAGAAACTCGTCTCCCGGGGAAAATTGGCGTGGATGAAAAATGCATTCGATCGAGCGGATCCCGAACTATCGGCCAATGACGATTCTATTTTCCCGACGTAGCTACGCGGTCGTGGGAGGCAAACCCGCAGGTTCCGTCGATCGTTATTCCTGCGTATTGACGCGCGCACTTCTAATGAATTTCATTCGTTCTCGTCCTCGTTCTCCTCCTGCTCTTCCCCCGAGCGATCAACCCTTCCCAGCCGGTTTTCACTTGGACCATCCGTCCGGGCTATTCCCTGTGGCCGAAAACGTTTCGTCGGAAAACTATCGTAATTACGTCGCTGCCTGTCAACTCCGAAAGCGAAAAACGCAAATCTTCAGGGAGAAAGTTTAACACGGGCAAGCCAAAAAATAACGTATTTTGTCCGGAAGTTAGTGGATTTCTAAAACACCGACAAACGGAATGGCTTTCATTGAAGATTTTATTTTCTATAATGATCAATTCCTGAATTATTGCAAGTTGTGAAAGTTACTGTTCACGAGATTAATGGAAACCTACAGCTACTATAAAATACTGTTAATAAGGCAGAAGGTCTTCCGACAGAGCTAAACCGTAGTTATCGCGTGTTGGGCAAAAAATTCTTGTGTCCTTCCTCCCGGTTGGAATATGCTAAATACCTAGGGGTAATTACTTGGCACCTACGTTAATGTGTTATATCTTGCGACGGTAACGTTCCAGTTTTCCCTCGGCCGCGCTCTAAATAGGACATAAATCTTAGCGAGTGTTATATTGCACTGCACTCGCAAGGAAACGCATTCGCTCCCTCGGATGCAACGATGCTTTATATATTGCGGTAGGGAGTGCACCGCGATGCATAGCTCGGGAGGAGGAAGCTCGGGGTAGGACGTTGCCCGTTAAGCAAACGCCATTAAACGCAGTATGCAACAACTCGAGTTCCGTAATCGGAATGATTGCCCCCCCGGGATCGGGATAATTCGGTTCCGGTCCTCTCTGTCGACCGTCGGCCAATGGTCTTTCCGGTATCTTCCGGGCGAATTCCTCATCGTGCCAACCACGTGCGTACCTTCGTACATGGCGATGGCCAAAAACCGCAACCGAGGAACTTGCGAAACGTTGGCATGATTAAACCGATATCAAACCTGTGTACGTCCAGGGCCAAACTAAACTTCCGCCACTATAATGCGCCCTGTACAAGGGACAAGGAGTGTATGAGCGCACGAAATAATACAACGCGTGTTTATCTATTTACGCACACAACTTTCTCCCTTTCTTTTAATCCCGCTTCAGTTTTATTTAATCCAGCCGGGCTTTGAGGACTGAATTCGGCGAAAGGATATAACCGGTATTAACGTAATGAGGCATGTGTTTTAAAAATGTTAATGCTCGCGTGCAACTTGGCAGGTTTTTTGTACGGCAAGAAAAGTTTTATACGAGGGATTCGTGCCAGTAGATATGGCATGCTCGTATCTCATTTCGCCTGTTTCGAGAGAATTTCGTTTCCATTAAATACTGAGCTAAAAAATCTGCAACTCACAAATCTCGAAATATTCGTGACACAAAGAAATTAATTAATAGACGTGCTTTGCTAGCGTTTGGAAATTTTAGAATATCTGCCAAAGTGTGCCAGGAAAAAATAGAAATGTTTGAAACTGTTTGAAAATACAATCAGCGGCAAATGACAATGAAGCGCCGCGGGGAATACCGATCCCATTGTTACAACAGAAAAGGCAGAGACCGCGGACAGCGACGCGGGACGGAGTCAATTCGTAAATCCGAATGCAATGAATATATACCGGGAGATTTATGACGGAGACGGTACGGCATGCACAGTCATCGAAAACCGCTTCTCGCCAAGGTTCCGCGATGTTCGCTCCGCATAGAAAATCCAATCCACGACTTATAAATGCTGCTCGAGCATCCTTCACAGGTTGAATTATCTGCAAGATGCGCATTCGACATTTTCGCCGCGATTTATGTCCTCCGGGGATAATGCGAAAGGCCGGGACATTTCTTTAAACAATCCAAACATTTTTCTTATCCAGACAGAACGAATGAAGAAATAATAAATCTTCATTCTAATATTTATTCTAACAAAGTAGATGACCTTATTTATGTACTTTTTCTTATCTTGGGAGAATAAATAAGGATATAAGAATCTTTATTCTAATAGAATATATGGTCTTATTGATGTACTGTTTTTATTAATATGTTCAACTTTGTTGTTATGCGAATGTTTGGTTCGTCCGCATGGGAAATTGGAGAATCGTGTCGTAGTCATGTACAGTGTGACCGATAACGCAACATGTGGTTAAAAAAAGAAAGACGCATTGCATGGAGACGAGACACGACGGGTGTTAATTTTGCAGCGAACACGCAACTGGTAGCGTGAAAAAATGCGATTACTTTTTTAAAAGTTCCCACGGTCTTCCGCGCGACGAGTTTCACATTGTTTGCCATACAAGCTTCTTCTTTTTTCTCCTCTTTCATTAGTCAGTAAGTGGGTTACAATAGGCCTCACGCTATTAAGGCACTGTTTTCAGGGGTTAAACAGTGAGATAATAGTATACCTCAAAGGAATAATTAATACTCTATAAAACACATATGTAAACTTTACCATCTTGGATATGAATTTATCTCATTCACGTATATATTATTACACCGATGGCTTAGGTTGGTGACAATTTCGAAATTCCTCGTCTTCCCGAAAGACTCATGGAGTTCGAAGCTACGGGTTCGACGTGAATAAAATATTTCGTTGATACAAATGACAGATCGCAATCGTAATGGTCGATCAAAATTAGCAGTAGCTTATCCTGGTTCGGTAATAGACAATACAACGAGGACGGTAACTCACAGATTCGTCGATGTTGGTCGTCGTTTTTCCTCGTTTTCTCCGCATTCTCTCGGCTTTCTCGCGCGACGACCGTCTCGCCGGCGTCAAGAGAAACGGCACGAGCTAGCTTTCGTCCGTAAATAAGGACGATCCGGATGCACAAGAGAAGACATGACGCCGTTTACTCGCCTCGGCCTTTCAGCGAGAACCGACGACCATCACTGAGGATGGAACGTGCTCGCTGACCTTTCGAAACTTTCGACACAACCTTACGTCCCTATCGATACTCGAAAGTACGCTAATTTCGTTTGACATTCGTCCCACTACCATTTACCCCGCCGGCAAACCGGACTCGGGAAAAAAAATTCAAACTCTTTGCCGAGAGGACAATTTACGCCGCGCAGAATTCGCGAACGTTGCGTCATTGTGCACGGTAAATTATGAAGGCACAGTCAACAGGATATTGCAGTACATTCGTTACGTAGATCACCGTTTATCGAATGAGTTAGAGTTTTAATTCAGCCTCTTTAAAATACCCGTAAATGGTGGGGACAGGAATTTAAGCTCGCTGCGTAACCGTGCGTACACACGTGCGACAGAAAAACGCGATTCGCATTTTAATCAGAAAAGTAAAGATCGACGACCCGAGAAACGGAATCTACGTTGAGCCAAGTTTCATCGAGAAAAATCAATCGAACCTGTCTAGTCTGTTGCCCAAGTTCCGTTACAATGGATTACAATGATAATATTTATTTTTATGATACTTATGCTTAACAATACATTTGTATGAATGATGAAAAAAACAAGTAAACGCCGACTAATTATAAAACTTTTTACACGGCATGTTTTCCCGAGAATAACTAAAATGAAAGTTGTTTCATGCGCGAGAAATTTTACCACGGAGCCATGGATACATTATTCACAAGCTTTTAGAGGCACGGTGAGTTTTTCCGCGCCACCTTCCCCGGGAGTGAAAATCACGAGGATGTAATAATTCATTGATAATCAGCGATAGAATTGCAAATGACTTATACTTAAAAATGGACCGGTCTATCTCTCGAAATCGTCGTCGTTCGTAAATATTGAAGGCCAATATTAATTTTTATGCTCGCTTGTTCTCGTTTATTTTTGTATAGAACTGCATTTTATGGCGAATAAGACTATAGCATTATCTCATGGCCATTAATGTCCATTTCATCCCTGCCGAAGTAATTACAACTTCGAACTCTTCTGCTAAAAACACTGAACGTTTCCGGGGCGGAAGGTATAAAAAGATCGTACACCTTTTCTCAAGCCGGAGTAGGAAGAACCGCTCGTAAAGATCTCTTACAGTACAAAGTAACGTAAGAATTTCCTTCTTTATTTAATTGCTAAACGATAATACGAAATTAAAGAATCTTTACTTCAGCTAATTTACCGATAGTACGATATTGAAATACTCGCCAACTATACCGCTGGAAAATAAAATCGAAGCACACGATAAACCAGGAACTCCCCGTTCTCGAAGGTATAGTCTGTGACGTCGAAGGGATATAACAGTTTACTAATCCCAGGAGACTAGGTAATATCAACTGACGAAGATTCCCAAATCCATAGACGGTGCTTCAACGCGAGGTGGCTAGAATGGCACACGTTCTCGTTTAATGGCTTTCAGACGTGTCCGGTTACATATGTAACTGATCGTGAGTGGATTAGAAGTTAAACGGGACTCGCTTTTCCGTCCATGTTCCGGGATAGTTCGGTCGCCGATTACATACGGAGCAGGAAACGGAAGCAACTGCGGCCTTGCCGACGACTTTAATAACTTAGTAATTTGGCAGGAGGGTCGGCAAGGATCTTTTCCGATCGATTTTCACGGGAAATTCACAGTGCACTGACTACCGGATGCAGGGTTAACCATTCTACGCAAGTTCCAATGGCAAACGTTTCGCCGATCCCGCGAGCGTTTAATGTAACAAACGAAATAACGTTGCTATTTAATAACCCATCTACGACAATAGATTCGATAGTCGTGATTAAACGTCATTAACTCGGCGTATCGACCGATTGGTCCGGGCTTTTCATTCTCCGCGTCACTGGACAAACCTCACAATGCATGGAAATTAATTTGTAAAAGACAAGGGACTGATATGATCGTGTGCCGCCTCTTTATGCAGAAATGTACCAATGAAATCACGGTTATACGAACAGGAACCCTTTGTGAAGTCAAGCGGAATTAAAAATTACTTAGAACCCACGCGCTTGGATTATCATTACTAAACGGATAATTAAAAAGGAACATATCGATTATTTTACCACAAACTCGATAGGTTCAACGCTGTTAGGAATATTCAGGGAATTCTTTTTTTAATAAAACGCCCAGGTATTCAACATTATTATACTATATTAGTAACAAATGCATATTAATACAAAGAATACGCAGGATACTGGCACGTTGAATGCAACGAAAAAGGTAATGCAAATCGCAGTTTCTAATGTTAAAGTAAATTACTGTAATGCAACAGTAAATTCCTTTACATTATATTGTGAAACTAAAGCTTCACGTGTTAAAGACAAGATAAGATAAGAAATCATAACATACAACATTGCAACAGATTAAAATCGTCCAAGAACTGAAAGAACTGGGTTTAGTCGTACATAATAATATCGTTTTTTAAGACACACTGTTTATAATACATTTGTACAATTCTTACCTACCCCTTATCATAAGTCCTATTACAGAGAAAAAAATAAAGTCCAGATCTATACATGTTGGCTCCTTAACAACGAGATTAACCAACATCTACTTGAAAGTAAACTTAATTCCGCAACAAGCACAGAACTCGAATAATCGTGTGTATAAAAGTGTAAAAGTGAAAAAGAGAAAATACAAACGTCATTGCATTTCGTTATTCCCACTTGCATTTTTACAGAAAGGATTTTTACAGAAATGTACGTTTTTACTCGGAATACAGTACAGCAAAATATGATTAACGTAACACTTGCGCTTTGATATTATTCCCATCTCGCAGTAAAACTTCTCGGAATGTCGAGGCAAGAATCCAGCAAGGATGATGAATATCAACGTAACTCATTCGCTCTATTACAGGAACGTTTAAGATTCAAATGCCCGTGCGACTTATTAAGGGTAAAACTTTGTCAAAGGTGCCGCTTTCTCATTAGATGTTACGCGTTTCTGTTTTCATCGCCGTCCCGTCGACGACCGGCGAGCGGACCGTCTTTACTTTTGTGTAACATCACCGCCAGCTCGTACTGAAGACTTCGCGGAATGTCGAGGAAGAAGGCTTGCCAATCGTGCTTAAGACGCCTCTTGATCGCACGGAGCGATAGCTCGCGCAAACTATACATCGGCTGAGTTATGTAGACGCGCTTTCTTTCGATCCTTCGTGGCATCTCCGGAAAGAAAACGTCCCGCTGGTTCACGGTGTACCTGCAAAACCATTAGGGAAGACGGTGCTTGAAGGTCATCGAATAAGCAAAAACCGAGAATGGGAATGGTTCTCCGATTGGCGCCAATAACACGATTTATGGTTTTCTTTAGAGGTCTGATTCAATCATGTTTAAAGAGGGGGGGGGGGGTACTGGACGTGATTGTTGAAGTTTAATAGATTGTTTTCAAGCCGGACATGAACTGACTGGGGTCGCGAGCTTAAGATCCTAATCTGAGAATGCTGGTCACGCGCTTACCTGTCCTTCGTCTCGTCATCGACGAATATCCACGGATGCGTCACGAACGTGTTAATGTCGATGTACTGGCCGTGCAAGAGTACGCCATAGCTGACAGCTTGGCCCTGATAGTCGATCCAGTAGACGCAAACGTCCCGGCGTGTTCGGTTGACGAACCTCACGTAGGAATTGTGATCGTTGTTGAGCGATCGTAGGATCGGTTGTTCCTCATTCTCCTCCATTGGCATCACAGTTTCTCGATTCTCGGGGTTACGAGAACTACTCGGCTTCTTATCTGACGAGCGTCCAAGCTGGGCCAAAGCAAATCCCACGGGGGAACCGTGCCCCAGACCTCTCCAACGTTTCTGTCGACTTTGACCCCGAAAACCGTCCCGGTCTTTCACTTGCTCACTTCCCCGCTATCTCGCTCTGTCTCTCCGGGAGACTTTTCTCATTCTCTGTGCTCCTCTCTCTCACTCTCTCTTTTTCTGTTTTTCACGGTCTATCGTGGTCGTCCGAGCTTGAAAAGCTGCAAGCAAAAAGCACGGGCCATGAGTGCGCGGACCAGCCAGACGCGCTTTCAATCCATGGGATTCATTGATCTGCCCCGCTCTTGTCCGTGGTTTTCGACCAATCGCCATAAGGGCGACCCTTAATGAAATATCAACGACAAAATACCGCGCGCGCGCGCTTCTGCGAAGGGCAGGTAAAAAGAAGTGGTATTCAACGGTCGAAGTAGGAGCGCAGGAAGTGAGTGGGGGGAGGGTACAAACGAATACGCTTCGATGCTTTGACGAAATATGCTTCGCGATGCGTAACTTTCCGGAGGGGGGAAAAATCGGATTATGGCCCGGCACCAAAGCAGATTATTCTGGTGTTTGGACGGCCGTGCGGTGTGTCGATGGAAATCGATTTATCGAATACCGCCAAGCCGGAGAAACGGCCAGGGATAGATACGGGGAGAGGACGAGATTTATAAACAATTCACGCGGCCAAATTGCCAAACCGACTCGAATTAACGTTTCATCGGAGAGGAAGTAGGGGAGGGGGGGGGCTTCAGTCGCGGATTCACGGGCGCGTAATCGCGCCAACGGAGCGAACCAGCCGCGCAAAAGTGACTCATCCGTCCCACCGATTCATCCTTTCGCCGAAAAATAAACGTTCAACTCGCGAGGCTTTCGTCCTTTGCTCTCGGCTCTCTCTCTCACTCTTTCTCTCTTGAAAATGTGGATTTTCTGGGACCCTACGGCTAACCCGCCGGTCTCTCGTCGGCTTATAAAACGGCGGAACAACGGACGAACGTCGAAAGTCCATTACGGTTTTTGCGAGGAACCGAAACCACAAGCCGGAAGAGGTAAAATTCGGCAACCATCGCGCAATCGTATAAATGGCTACCGAGGAGAGCCGCGCTAGGTCTCTACTCCTCTGAGTATCAAATTTTTCGACGGATATGCGCTCGGCCGCGAGTTACCCGCTTTTAACGTATTCCCAACTCCATAGGGACTTACGACTCTTGGCGGATTCGAGCCCGCCAACTAACTCCGCCTCATATTTAACTTCGGAACTTGTAAAGAACCGCGATAAATTCTTTTTCCGCCTTGCTACGTAATACCGGCCCGTTTTCCTAGGGCCGACTTCGCTTTCCCGCCGATACAGCCGACGAAGTTCTGACGATCGATATCGATCGGCCTTTTAATGAGCCCCTTTCAAAGCGCGCACGTATGCTCGCCAGGGAATCGCTCGGTTTTCCCGTGGCCCAACCGCGTGCACTCGGAATTAGCGATGACAAGGAACCCTGCGAAATTTATGTTTCAGAAGCGCAAATAGTCAGAACTCCCCTGGGACGGAGGAGAGGGGGGGGGGAGATTTATCTCCGAGTCTTCGAGCCTCTCCTGCCGTTCGAGAGATGTGCGAAGTTTTCCGGTCCCTCCTACATCGGGTCCCGGCGACGACTCCTTCGGCCAGACGCCAGTTCAAAGTTTTATCCGCTCAGCCGAAATTCTAAGATTAAGGCGGTATATCACGGAAATAATCGCGACCTTTTCTCCCGAGCGATAATGCAACTCCAACACCTCCCCAGCTAAAGAAATAAATACTCAAAGAAGGGCAATTAGTCGCGCTATATCTTAATTCTGGCCAGAAATCATTCCTACGAGGAGATAACTTTTTAAACGAACGAATTGGTGATGTAAAACACGCTAAAATGATTAGGCGGGGATATTAATTATCTTATGCAATTGGCGCACTGAACTGAGTAATAAAACTGAAAAAGATGTATTTTTTTCCGTTCAATGGAAAATGTTTTCTAACAACCGTCTCGTTGATATCACGCTGAATGTAAAATGCAATCCATATGTATGCTGAACTATTACTTAACCACCTATTGATCAAAGCCATGTTAAATTCACATCTGTGACAATGCAGGACGCATTTTTCAAACTCTACGCGTGAACCACGTTGAAAATCGTCGAGAAATTTATCTGGTCACTGCTGGGACGAGTAGATTATTAATGAGGAACGATTAATCGGACTGTCAACTGTACAGTACCTTTTCGTCTGTACATCTCTTGAGCCACGACCTTTGCATTCTACGTGAAACGAGCAGCGAGCTTATAAGTGCCGAGTTGCCAGCGAAGGTACGACGTATATATTTGACATTTTCATTTGAACGGACTCGAATTCCCAGAAAGGACATCTCGCCACGTAGTCCAGGCACGTAAAGACCTGTTGCCATTAACCACGCGCTTACGTACATCATGTATATTTAAAGTCAGTAACTCGGATTAAAATCCGGAATCGCCGTGCCGGGGGAAACTAACGATATTACATAAAATATTACGTGTCGTTCGAAGTTATCGCATTTATTAGGAACAATGTCAGCAGTGATCTCGAAAGTAGAGATTACGGGAACGGCCAGGATTAGTAATTACCGTTCGCAGGGATTTGCATTGGTGGAATAAGAAAACGAGGAAAGAGCGAGTCGTTTGCCTTTACGGTACCGATCCCCGTTGGAGTAATTAGAAGAGCCGAGAAAGTAGGTAGGAAGGAATCGAGTGGAATGATTTCGTGACGATTAAATTGCACTTGCCAGCGTAGGAAATGGCGAACATCGGTTCGAGTGTACTCGGCGCTGCCGTAATCCGCCCAGCGATTTGAGAATCGTTCCTGCCCCTCAGTGTCCCGGGGAATCGCGGAGGAAAGCGAGGACTCCCAGCTATTCCATGGGAGGATTCGTGCGGAGGAAAGCAAAAGTGACAGGACCGAAGAGCCGAGCGATAGTTAGATACCAAAGCAGGAAACACGGTGATCGTGCATTGTGTCGGCTCGATCGGCCAACTCGAATACCGCACGACAGAGATATCAACCAAACAGTTTACGTGACCCAACAGCTTGTACTTCCAACACCGTGTCTTCCTCCTTCGTGTCGTGGTTAAACACCCCCGCCCCTTTCACCCACTCTGGCATCAATCATCGACGAAGTGAGGATCGATCATTCGAAAAAAGTATTCCCCTCGGCGGTATATTCCCCATTCTCGGCGTATTTATTTCCGGTGAAAACAAGATGACTTGCCTCGGCTAATATCTCAAGTTTCCCTTTGCTTTACAATGCGGGAAACGGATGAACCGTAAAACGTGGCAGGAGCGTACAGGTTTAACGGAGGAAGAATTCCCCTTCAATACTGAAGAGCGTACGGTTCGTGCACGCCAGGGGGAAGGGGGTAGAGTCGGGGGCGGGTAAAACACGTCGATAGGCGAAAATCGCGATAGCGCCAGAAAGATATCGTTCTGAAATATTTAAGCAGCGACGGTGGCGGCGTCGATGTCTGCAATGGCAAGTAATCGCGGAGTTTCACTGTTCGAATATAACTCTGCACGGTTTACAAACACGGAGGAGGAACGAAATTGATGGATATCCTGTCGGGCTACCGCCGCTGCAATGAGTTATTTCTCACGGATGAGTTAGCAAGAAAAATAAACGGCTTTCCGATCAGTTTGAAATCTTCTGTACGATACACCCTGCAACAATGCCGAGATAACTAGTTATGACTGCTCTTTATGTGCCGAGGAACTTCCGCGATCGTCTACCTCCATGTAATTTGCTTACATTACCTCGCAGGGTAAACCTAATTTTCAGAAAACAGGAATTGTTGAATAATTTGCTGAAATTCAGCACGATCGAGGGCAAGTTCAATTACGTGACGGGGAACTTTTAATCTCGTCTTATAACGAAATAATGGATTTCTGTTTCCGTTTGGGTATCATGTGCATGTAGAAAGGCCCAATGCGAAAATAACGAGTTTCAATTATTGCGTTGGACGTTTGAAAACAACGCAAATCCATCAGGTCGCTATTCTATAATGAACGTGTTGATGAAACCACAACACTGAAATATAGAATTGTTTATCCCGGCAGAGTACAATGAGCAAAATAGAAATGAACAGCGAACATCACCGTTCTTAGTGATAAACGGAAAGTAACGACGTCATTTCATAAGCAGTGAACAGAAAGTGGAAAGTCCAAATAGAAAAGCTGCTGGCATAAACGCGCAAATACCACGGGAAGGAGTGTGCATTTGTCAAGTCGATTAGATGCAGAATCGTTGGACTTTAGATAAATCGATAGGGGACGAGGCGGGGACGAATCCGACGCATCGTTAAAATTTCCCAGGATGCAGGACGTGTGTGCGTCGTGTTGATGAACGGTCGTTCCAGCCGCAAAAATACGGAAATTCCAGCCGGGGATCCCAAGAGAGTAATTTGACACAGCGTATGTCGTTATCCCGCCATATCCGCATTCGTCCTCATTCAGCTGGAATAATGACGAGCTGATCGCGCTCTCGCTCCTGCGAGTCACGAGTGTCCTTTTCCCTCGACTTCTCAACATCCTCTGGCGACCGTTTTGCACCTACGTTAACAGATATTTGAGCAAACCGCCTGACTCGAACGACCATGCAGCGCGCTGGGAATAAATGTCCGATGTACCGCAACGAATACATTGTTGATTTTTCAATATTTTACGTGCATTACCATTTAACGCCACCATTAACGTCTACTCGGGTCAGATACTTTTTATGTCAAATAAACGCATCGTAAATCTGATAGAATTGGCCAGGAACGGTCTTCAAAATCGCGCATTATATTCGTTGGAAAATAGATGGAAGTCAATGTGGAACCAATGAATTCCTTGAAATTGTAAACATATATAAATATACTGTACCTATGCTACAGGATTATTTTCATTGCAGTTCTACTTTAATTCCGTAATAATTGTCATTACAATTGGTAGCTGACCAGCGAACTAATGCGCTTACAGTAAGCGACCTTACGTTTGATCCCGTTGAATGATACGGTAAAAAGGATCTGAGGGAACAAAATAGCGGGCGCAGCTAGTATTGCCAAGACGACAATAAGAGGATGGGCATCGTGGAAGAAAAGCAGGGTGAAGGGTAGACGTAAAGGGCCGCAGGGGGGTTTTTCGCATCTACACACGATTTGTTGGCAACTGGAGACGAACGTTCGTTTGTCTCGTTAGCGTTTCGTATTTCTACAACAGCATCGCCACCTGTATACTTCGTGTCTTCCTTTCCAAGAAACCGTAAACCCACACCATTGAAAATTGTCACCGCAAGCAACAGTCGACGGCACCTGACCGTTAAACTAACGAACTCTTCGTAACGTTAGAAAATGCAGTTCCTTCAATTCCTTGTCGACGACCTATTTCTATTTATCCTTAAACGAAATATTAACAACGCTTTATCAAATGAGTCTCCTCGACGTGTATGTAAATTCGTTAAAAGTCGGAAAAAAGGGGGGTAAACTCGCGAAGCAACTCAATATTGACAGGCAGTCGGTGGGAAGCTACGACGTCAAGTTGAAACGTCGTTACATCGCCGGTGAAACGCGTTTACCTGGTGGCAGAGGGGCGGTTCTTAGGCGGAACTTGAGAGACACATCAATGAGAATTAACGGTGAATCTCTGCTAATTGCCGCGATAGACGGCGCACATCGGCCCGAGTTCTCGGTAGTTCTTTGACTCACCGTGCGCCAGCCCTTTAGTATCGATCGCCTGGAAAGACTGTCTCGACCTGTAATCTTCCCGCAATTTCTACCCCAGCACGGACGATCTTGTTACCGTCGTCGCGCAAAACGGCCGGGCACCAGCCACCGGCGGAATAGTTTACACTACAAACGGAAAGCTCTCCGACAGTTTAATATTCAATTCTTAACGCAACTACCACAGAGGAAACATGTTTAACAGTCGGTGCGATATCCCCTCGTGACTGAAAATAAAGTTGTTTGCTACTTGAAAATTGAGTCTTAACTTTCCAGTAGATCATTGAAATTGTGAAACGGTTGAAACAGGGGGAAACTTGATGGACTGAATGATTTACGTAAATGTTTCGGTCGTATTGTTTTTCTACGAGAAGGAATGACGAAAGAAATACATGATACATTTGCGGATGAGGAAAATCCCGGGGGGAAGATGTAAAAAGGTGGAAAAAGCCCGACGTTTTGCCTATGCCCGTGATCCTAGCTAATAAATTATGAGGGTCGAGTGGGGGGAATAGTTGAGCTGGATGGCCCGGCGACGAGTGCATCGCGAAAGTGTAGCGACGTGGCATCGAGCATAAAATACGCGCTTCCATGTTTCATGGGACATCGATTTGCGGGCGCATGCGTTCGCGGCAGCCGCATGTCGCTGGATTGCATACAATGCGTTTCCCGTTGGCAGGCCGCAATAAATTAAATTCTCCTCGGAGTTATCCGCGAATATGCATCGCATCGCTGACGATGTATGCGTTTATATCAGGGCTGAAAAGTGTATTATCTGCATCTAGGCAACGGGTCCCCGGGTTTTTCATCTCCTAGGACGATCTCAGGGAACGGAATGAAATTCCCAGCGGGCGACGGGTTCGTTCGGAAAGTGAGATTTGTCGCGGGAAGGTCGAGCGGATTATGAAAATTTACCAACGCCTTTCGCTCACGCCGATGTAACGTCAAACCGAGCTTTTACGACGGTCCCCTTTGATTCGCTAGACAAAGGCACCACCCCCCCTCCCCCTAGCCAACGGAAATAATGAAATTCGTTTTGGGAAAACGTAATTGCTCCATTTGTCGTTTCCTCGGTGCGATAAGTCGAGAACAGGAAACGCTCATCAGCGTTCAGGTGTCGTCGTGAAATTGTATACGCGCCATCCGTAATCCGTCATCGATTTTTCGCGCGAATGTTATATCGTGTCGAACGGATTACATCGCCGCGCAAGGGCAGTCTGTAATCATGAATGTATAATAATTTGATCGCGCTGTGGGGGAAGCCGGGAAGATCGAGACCCTCGTTCCCGATTCTCGCCGCAAACGGCACCATCGCTTCGTATATTTTGCGTGTAAGGACGAGGAGAATCGCGGCTGTCGAGTTCCCGGCAGCAATTTCCCGTTACCCCTCGTGGGACCTAACGACGGCTGGCCTCGCCCCCGCCAACCGCCGCGTCGAGTGTATCGAAGACACATACAAAACCGTCGAAACGGACGAAAGAGCAAGAACAGGAGGAAGAGGAGGAGGCGCGGGAGGGGGGGGGGGGTGGGCTGAGTAGAGGGAACGTTGGGAAGAGCCGATCGAAGAGCGGGGAATGAGAGAGCAGCGAACGGAACGTTCCCTTTAGTTTACACTTCGACGCTCCCGTTCGTTCTGCAATTAACGATTTGATCCGATCCCAGCGATCGATCAAACGGCAGAATCTCTTGGAACCCGCCTGAAGAATGCGCCTCGATGATCAACCAACCTCCCCTCGCCGCTCGTCGCCGCGTCCCCTCCTCATCCACCCCTCCACCCCTTTCCGGCCGCATTCAATTCTCGATGTAGGAGTCGTCGTCGTCTTACCGAGCCCAGGAGTATGTCCCCGTCGCTTTTCCCATTTCCCTGGCGTTCTCCTCGACTTAAGATTTGTCAGCTGTTATATACACCTCTCCGGCGGCTATTATCTGCCTCCCGACGATTGCCTTTATGCACTCGTTCGTTTCTTCCTCCGGCTCGCCGCCCCGAATGCATTACGTTGGACGCGATCAAAGGATCCCGCGTTTCCCTCTTTCACTCTCTCTCTCGCGCGCGCGCGCTCGCTCGCTCTCTCTCACGTAAAATGAGACACGAACGCCGGCCGGGAGAAAGCAGTGAAGAAGGATCACCCTCCGCGGAAGAACCGGCGGTATATGGCGGCCGGGATTTCCCCCGAGAAACCGAGATTCTTCAACGGCCCTAGTCGTCGAATTCAAAGAACCGAGCAGTCTATTCGGAAATTCATAGCCGTAAAACATTCTGACCCTCCCCCCCACGACGATTTTGCGAGGCGATTGCTCGCAGAACTGACTTCTTATTGCGGCAGATAACTCGAACTTGCCGATGTCATCCAATTCGCCACTGTAGAGACTTTAATCGTCAATTCGATTGCCCTTAAATCCTCTTACGATGGATGATCTAGGCCCTATCAACCGAGTGCCAGACAACATTCGTTTTTCCTACCGCGTTGAAACGTTTTTTCTGCATAACATTTTGCCCACTACATGGCACCCAAACAATCCATTCATTCGGCGAACGTAAACGTTACTGAAAACACTCTCGAAAATTGCCACCGACGAAAAAGAATCGCTTGCAAAAAATCTACAGTCTTTTTCAACAAAATATTCATCAATTCAAGAATACTTTTGAATCACGAGAGTAAACGAGAACGGTTAAATCCACATATTGATCGTTTTTAGTTTACAGATTTATATTACGTAAGCTTATTTTTCAGTCATTTTAACGACTATTAAATGTCTCTAAACTCCTGAACCCTTTTGGAGATGTGTTTAATGGGGCTATTTATTCATATTGCAATGGGTAGAAGGCAAATGGAGTTAATCCCCGATACAGTGTGTCATTTCCTGCGAACTCTTCGCCAGGAGACCCGTATCCCAGAGCTCTATCGAGCCACGTTCACGGTAAACGTACCTCGGGCGAAATTCTCAAAGGGAACGACAGTTGGGCCGCGTCACGTTGGTCCAACAAGGCCACTCTACACCGGACACGTAAGGGTTAAATCCACGACAAAGCCGCAGGAAACATCGAAGCTGCCGGATGGTTAAGTACACAACCCTCGGAAGTGTATCGAGTATCGTTAGGGAAACTTCGCGTCCCTCTGTCCCAGAATAAAGGAAACTTTCCACGAGCCTTTGACCTCGAATCATGTGACCAGGTTCATTAACAAAGGCACTAACGAACTTCCTGTGAAATTTCCGGTCAATGGATCCGACTTTAAGCCGGTAGTCCCGAGAAAGAAGCAAATAATTACTGAGAATTAAAGCGGAAACAAGTGATTTATTTATCATCGACTTTTTCGCTGTCAATATTAACAAGATTGAAACTTAATTCCTAATATCCCTTGAGAAATCTCTTCTTTTTATTCTTTAAGCATTCTTAAAAAGCAGTATTTTGAAGTATGCGATGAGGAGTTTAACATTATCTCGTTAACGTGCGTTGTGGCTCGTATGTCCATTTGACTGTCCGTGCTATCACATTACTACTGGCAGTGGTGGCAGGCCTGCCAGGTATTAGTTGACCGGCGCGCCAATTGTTAGCGAGCACTTTGACAAGACAAACTGACATTCTGGCAATATAAACTGCCAGCCATGAGTCACGGGTCTCGGAGCCAATGTCCGCCCGGTTTTTCGCGAAATTTTCACGCGCAACAATTTATCGCGGCTAGCAGTTCCCCCCGTCGTCGAGAGCGCCGGTCGCGATGTCCGTAATTTGCTGGCGTGTTTGAAAAAGCGTAATACCCTCTCCTTTCGAGCGCTCCAACAGTGATTGCATAATTACGGGAGTAACGTGCCAGGAGTGTACGGAAATTTTATGGCTGCCATAATTTTTCAACGTTCCCTCCCAAGCCCGCCGATGACGGGAGGAGGGGGGTTCAAAGTGGCGCGAACATTTACTTCACGTGCACTGAACAGCGAGGTGTGGAATTACGCGCGCGGTAACCCCTTTTTTGAATAAGTACAAACGCGCAAAGGGATTGGCAAGCGTTCATAAGGGTAAATAAGCGTTGCAACCTCAAAGACGAGGCATTTGCAGTAAGGCCAACGACGACGCGTAAAAACTCGAACCTCCGCTGTCAACTTTGCCTTTCCCTCGTAGTAATAGTTAATTCAGGACGTCGACGGGTTTCGCAGGCAGACGGACGGATTCTAAGCACGCCAGCGGACTTTGAAACCAGCATCCACCCGTCCCAGTGCCATCGGTGTAAAGAGAAAACGGAAACGACGTTGCGATGCAAGTGAACGCACCTTGCTCGCCGGTCAAACGTAAACCGGATTTATTGCGCGACACACGCGAACCTCGCCTCTAGATCTCTGCGGTGGATACGACTTTTACGTATTTTTTATCAAAGACTAAAACTACGCGTTTCACGTGCCGTCGTGCATTAAGCATGAAAAACATAAAATCCGAATACGTTACGGTTTCTTATCTTCCCCACCCACGAGGCACGATGCTTGCTGTAAACAAAGAAAGGGCTCGTTAAGGGCAGGGGAAAGGAAGGTAAAGGAAAAAACATTGTATACCTGTGTTTTTCTCACGATATTACCGCACGATCAACGAAAGATTAGCAAAATAGAATTCAAACAAAACAGACGGCTACTTATCACCTTCTCGTACATACATAAATATTTACCCGCGATACGGTTTTTCCCTGTAAACACATACATTCGTGTTACGTGCGAAATTCCGCTGGGGAAAATTAAAGTACAGGAGTTTTAATTAGAGGTAGAAAGCCCCGAAGGTCCCTTCCCCGCTCGCGAACCGCGAGGAAACGTTTGTCGCTGTAGTCCGCGGGCCTCGGTGTCGGAGATCAAATTGATAGGGCGTTAATTAATTTCCTCGATTAAAAGGCGAGCTCACGCAACGGTCGGTGGGCGCGCGATCACGATGCTTTTCCGTCGGTTCTCGAGTTACAGTCGCGTGACGATCGCACGGACCTACCCGGACTCGAAACGACCTCGAAGCTCGGCAAAACCCGCCATTTTCGCCACGGTAACAAGCCCTCACTTCTCTCCTTTCTCCAGGGCCCGGAAGCCTGACAAAGTCTACGACGACAACCGAACCCGTCGACGTGCGATGCACCTTCGTCCCCGCATTGATCATTTCGGGACAACCCTGTTTGGGACTTTGCGAGGCTACCCGCGTTTCCTGCAGAAGCCACGGATATATCCTTGCGGTTGTTGGCCGCACGCAAACCACCGAGCGTAATTCAATTAATCCAGATTGATCGCGGCCACTAGAGAAATTTCAGATACCTGCGACTGCCTGTTATCGCTCTCTACCTGCACTATGTCATAGATTATCGTATGTCGCGGTAAATATGCATATCCGAAAACTGCAATGAATACTAGAATGGATAAAGCGATATTCGTGCTTAAAAATGATGTAATTTGCTCGTTGCTGATAATAACTAAAAAGTCTATAAAACCGTGATGCAAAATGTAGCAGAAAATTTCATGAATAAGATTTATTTGTTTCGAAATATTGTATTACTATAGAGCAATGGTGGTAGCATTAATACTTGGTTATCAAAATAGCACTACCGAATGGATTACGCTATTTTCACGGTGTAAAAAATCTCATGGATTATGTTTCCAGTATGTACAAATACATACATTTTCACTGATATACATACATGCCTGAAAGTTTATTCGAGATCGTAGACAGTTTTTGAATAAAGTGTAGCTCCCTGGCGCAGGATTCGTCAATACATTCGAGCGCTTCCAATATTATCGACAGCGAAAGTCTATAGCCGTGCGGTCGTTGACCGTCCGGGGAAGCATGATCCTCAATTTAATTAATTGATCGGCCGATATAGGCAGATAGCTCTGTATTTACGCTAGGACGGTGTAAGTGTGGCCGTATACATATACAGTAATAAAGCTTTATACCGCCGACTTACCTGGCTGAAAATAGCCGAAGCAACGAAACCTCGAGTATCATTTATGCAGATGCATGGCGAATACGAGCTCCCGTGTTACACAGACCGACAGACAAGCGCTTTCAGTGTCATTCCGCTCGGCGAACGTAGTAGTAATCAAATCACACGGTGGATTTCGATTAATCCGAATTAATCGGTGTATTCAGCAAAGTGTGCTAGAACGGCGGTCCAAGGGGGACATCTAAATGCGTTTAGGATTTCATCCTTGACGAGGCGTCTGCTCGTCCTGCATTTCAGAGTATGCCAGCAAACTCATCGTGAATCTTGACTACCGGGCTACTGGGATTGCCGGAGGAAGAATGGGATAGCAGGTTACCGAGTCCCATTACCCGAATGTCAAAGCACAGATCCAAATGATTCTATTTAATATCGTGTTGCAAGGCAATGAAAGCTTTGACATTACCGGCAATTCAAAAGTTAATGCTACAAATGTTGTTTATATTATATTCGCTGACGAAATGCACACTTGGAACATGTGTATACTTTTTGTGGTAAATATTTTCTTGCACCATTGATCGTTTTATTGTTTGCCTTTTTGAATTGTTCGATGAACTCCTCGGAATTTTCGAAAATTGCTGAATTTACTCTCCCGTGAAAATCACAAGAATTTTGAGTAACTACAGCCGCTTTTGACTGCTACGTACAAAATAAAAATACTGTTACTCAGCCGACTAAACAGTGGGGTAAAGATTAACCGTATGGCACTTGAAACACTATCATGGCTAGCATTTCTAAATTATACCAGTTACAGTAACGTTGTTTAAATAAATAGAATTAGGAACATTTGCCCTGTGTTTTTCTTCTCCGCCTGCAGGGAACACTTTGCTTTGTATCCACTGGGTAATTTCCAGAAGGTGGATGACAAAGACATGTAACGTGAGCCAGGTTAAATTGAATATCGTTTTTTCGTCCTCTGCGGGCGGGACGGCACAAAGTTGAAGAAAATGGTAACGTGATAACGAACCCTTTGCCGAGCGGCCACCGTTGCGCTCCGCTCTTTGACGAGGACAACTTGTTTCCCGCTGTGTTTTCGAAGGCCGGCGTTGTAGCGTGGTAATTTATTGGTAACGAGTTTACAAAATAAAAGAGCGAGCAGGTCGAGCGAGCTTCCGGGCGAACTTTGAGATTGGATAACGGTCTCGGCAGCGAGCCCGTACCATCCTACAGACGGGCAAGACGCGGCAAGGAAGAACGGGGAGGAAATCGTCGGGAAAGGGGGAGAGAAGCTACGATTACACCGGCTAATTTTCCGCCCCGTCCTCCGGACGGTCTGCGTCATAAGAGGATCCGCCTAGACGTGGGACCATTGCAGTTACATACACTGACTCCCCATATGTGCGATATGCATTTAAATGTTCTTCGCCATCGGCAAAATGTGCTAAAAGCTAATACTGTCGTTTCCATAAAGATTCACCGTTCGATACCTACGTATTGCTGTGTAGCTTTTGTAAGAAGTACGACGTGAAATTTGACTTGATCATGTAAAACTAGATGGTGAAAGTCAATCGCGCTGCTCGAATCTCCGATAATCGGATTTCAACTTATACGCCTTCTTTCGAAGCTACGCATATAGGAGTGGGGGAGGGGACTAATAGAAGGGGCGTTGGTATCGGTTTCGTAGACGACACTTATTGGATCGACCGTGAAAATTCCCATTTCCTCTCGTTTCCCTAATAAGCGCTAACCGTACGGGGATATCCGAACTTATTCCTCTTTATGGTAGGACGTTTTGCAAATCGGGGGATTTAGCCGCAGTGCCCAGGCCCGGAAAATAAAAGTGCCAGGCCGGCGGGATATCGTAAAACGCGAGGAGAAACGGTAAAACAAAGAACAAGTCGATACCGTATGTGATAAACTGCAAATGAAAAATTTCCTTAGTAAAAGGGCAGTAAAATCAAGACGTAAATCATCCAAGTTCTACGATCGTCTGTGCGTTTAAATCGCGTAGAAGGATAATCGATACATTCGACATCTGCGAATACGAACGAGCCGCTTCGTACATAAAATCATAAAGTAAAACGTCAGAAAGAGAGCATGAGTTATGGATGCGTCATAAAAAAAAGACAAATCGAGTACGTATTTCAGAGATTTTTCTGATACAAGCGACCTTGAGAGAAGTTATGGAATTACAGTAAAGCAAAATAAACAAAACCGGATTCAAAGTTTGATAAATCTGAGTCGAAGGAAAAGGTACTAAGGTTTTGGACCAATCGTAAATTCAGAAATGCTCTTTGTGTTATTTCATTATTAAAGTAAACTCTGTGTTTTAAAGACCGCAAACGCTTTTAACGAATTACAATGAATCAAGATTAATTTGAATTTCATGCAAGGGAATTATTAAATATTGCAAGACTGCACATATTAATTATTTATGTATTTCTACAGGCAAACCAAACAAACTATGAACATTGCCACATTTCAATAATGCGCTTTTCGAAAGCGCACACTGTGTAATAATAAATTTAAAAATCACGAGATTATGTCAATACTGTAAACGCAGAAAAGTCGTTTCACGCATTTAAATACATTTTAATACTTTTTAGGCTGTCTAAAAAGTATTATGGTTATTTACCAAATAGAATTACTTGGGAAATAGAAAAGCCTGTATTCTCGAGACTTTTAGCATATTCATGTTTTAAAATGCATGGAAAAAGGTGCTTTGAACGTAAAAATCGTTCGACATTTACATTCTAACTTTTCCGCATTTTAGTGAACGTTTGTAAGCGCACAACGTACTTACGTAGATGTTTTCTCGATTCCAGGATGAGGGTAAAACAGTGTTTGTCCGGAGTGTGTGTGTGTGTGTGTGTGTGTGTGTGTCGGGACGAGCAATTTGTTTGGCAAAACACGAGTGGAGAAAAATGATAGGAACGCGTGTTAATGTCCTCGTTTTATCGGGTCGGTGAAAATACAAGCACCGAACGTACGGCTCTTCGTTTCACGCGGGATAACGACGATAAACATTGGCCGATACGTATGCTCGAACGTAATAATACGATACGACGGGGATACGAGCGCGTGAATGGTGTTTATTAAAAACGACGATAGCTAGGCACGCAGGTACCCGTTTGACCCCCCCCCCAAACCCCCGATAAAACGAGCCGAACTGCGAGTCACGATCGATCGGCAATCGAGCGCAAACGACATAAATTGCAGGCGAGCGTGCGGGTATTAAATCGAACCGATCAATTCGATAATCGCCCGCGGTTCGGCAAGTAAACCTTAATTTATTCGATCCGATAGACGACCCTCGATCGTTCGACCTATCGTTACTATCGGCCGAGAGATCCCCGCACTCACGCCCCATACACGCACGAATAATTATCTATTTGTATTGGCCATTCCACGGATCATCCTTGTCAACGATAACAAAATTAGTTCACTTATTCTCCCTAATTGCTATCTATAGCAGTACACGACTATCATGATTTCTGCCTAAATATCACGGTGTTTCCTCACCGGTAGAAGTCCCACGCGAAATGTCCATTGAAAAATTTGTAGATTGAGATTTACAATAAGTATAGGATTTGTAGAAAAATAAGAAGATTGTTGTACAACACTTTAAGAAATGGCATGCATACTGCACGAATAAATTTACGAAATCTTAACGACGTCGGTGGTATAAACGAGAAAGTTAAGAGGACGACAGTTCGTCGCAAGATTCGCTGACTTTTCATGTCGGGGAAACGTTTGCGCTGTACCGAAAATTTGGTTAATCTGGGAGAAACTTGCAGGTTTATATTTATAGTGGAACGTAGGGTTTTCAGAGAAACCTATTAAACGTGTCGTACCCCACATCTCCTTAGAAATGCCGTTGGTTAGGATCGCAGTTAATCGTTTACCGACGATGCTCGTTTACGTAACTTGGGACAAGCTGTGTACCATCCCTTCGCTCTGAGAGTGGCGGATGCACGTGCAAATATGTGTACTAGTCTACCTGTAAATACTAAAACCTTCAACAGCGCCGACAAGTAGCGCGAACGAGATGGTCCTCCTTGCCGGCAATGCAGTCACCGAACACGCAAATAAAGCTATATAACACAGCCAGAAAGAAACGACACGGTCAAGCACTCAGCGCTATTTAAAACTTAATCTGATTTAATGTTTGAGACCAATTCGAGTAAATTTCATAAATGATTGTGAAGAAATTTATCGTAATAGTTTACTTCGTTATATTAAACGAACATCTTTTTACTAAATCTTCCGTTAATAAAAGCGATGACCTTTCACAAAAATTTTTCGTTCATGTATGACGCTTCGTGGAAATCATTTTTGTGTCATACGATTCGAGTAGAAATCAGTAGGAAAAACTGGAACAATACATACGTGCTGTAAATCGATAAATTCTGTTGGTAGATTGACGCTTGTTAGCAAAAATTGTATTTTCTCGCGGACTGGCTAAAAGCGTAGTAAATATGATTACCGAGTTTATCGAGTATAGTGCGTAGGGAGAAACTTTGATGATTGAGAGTGCGAACTGGCTGGCATAATTTGTAAAGGGAATAACGTGGCCGACATAAATTCCATCGACGTCGCTGACTTCAAGTTCGATGCACGTTCAGCACAATTCTGCTCTTCAACTTCCCTAGTTACACTGTTTTCGAACAACAACTCGGTAAGTTCGTTTTCATCGGAGAACACGACTGTTATTGTTTACTAACAGACAAATTTTTGTGGACAATGGTCATTTAAAATATCGCTTGACCAATGATATCCCCCACCCCCTAAATGCGTCCCCTCTAGAGGAAGACAGAGATTATATGAGCGTGAGCCTACTCAGTAAAAGAAATAGACTATAAACCAAGAGACGGGGGAAAGACGCGTACAACATATACAGAAAATGAAGTCATGCAACAAGAATTATGAAATCCAAATTATAAGTTTTCTAATTAACGACACAATTTTACAAAACACAAGTATGGTGATAATGGTAAATGAAGTCAAGTATGAAATATGTAATATTAGATTCCAGATAACTTTATTGTAATAGTAATTGATGGTGATTGGATTGTTGGAATATTTATACTTTGAAGAAAACCGTAGGCACGAACGTGTCCAACTTCGATAAGGTTTTATGTAAAAGTACGACTAGGTGGGAAAACGAAGAAAAGAATTGGTCCCTGAGCCGACGGCCGTGGAGGTCCAAATTCATGACGGTGAATCGCTGGTCGTTTCTTCCCCTTGAGGGGATTCCACGTTCGGATATCGCGAAGAAACAGCAACAACGGCAGCCTATATCAGCGTCGGACAAACGGGTCTCGTCTCCATGCAAATGTGCTTTAGTTCACGTAGCCGCTGGAAGAAAAGAGAAAACGGAGAACGGCAATAACGAGAGACGTAACGAAGGAAATAGAAACTACTATGCAGTAACCTACGTGCTACAGTCTCCGGGGAGGACTTTATGGGCTGGCTGGGAGTAAATCGAAAAGAGGAAAATGAGACACGAGACACAGAAAGCAAAATGGACTTCCGTTCCTTTTCTATCCCGCATTTATTGTTCCCTGGCCGAAGCCGCACTTAACATTCGTCCCTTCCGTCCGTCGCGTACGCGCCGAAATATAAAAGTACGTGGAGTATATAAAGCTCGAAGAATAAGTGCGCGCGGTAGAATGAAATACCATTGAGGTTGGGGGGGGGAGGCAAACGACGGGAATTGGCGATGTCGAAAATCTAGATTCCCGTGCAAATTCGGTTTCAAAGGATTTCCCGACGGACCCGGCTCCCTTTTCAGCGGGAGCCGCGCACGTCCAAGAAAAACGGTGCAACGGGGAAGCGTGCGAAACGAACGGCGACCAATTCCTGGCCGGACGGAATATGTAGAAAGCGCGAGCGTCGAAGAGGGAAAGTCCATAGTCTTCGGCCGAGGAACCGGAGCCGTGAAATTTTGCAATTCAATATGGGGCCCAACGCGTTCTACCGACCAGACACCACGAGGAACCGGATTTCCGTCCCAGAACTACGTTTACCCGACTACCACGGACAAAAGGGAACGTCGGCCAAGACGACGGCGCTAGCGAAACACTCCCCCAAGTTAAGATATTACATCAGAATGTAAAGAACAAATAAAGGGCGAAATAGCTGAAGCACTGGGTGTTAAAAAGTTAATAGACGGCCGGAGACTTTCCCGTTGAGACCGCACTGAAAGGTAGAAGAAAGTAATCGATATTGAACTTTTTCCCTTACTCTTCTTCAAACTCCAACGTAGAACAATAGACATGAATCTCAAATCGCTACAGTAAATTATAATCGTAAAATTTTTGAAAGCCCAATTTCTCTGAGCTTGCTATACTTTGCGCAGAGCCTGAATCGTAGTCTAATCTATGTCTAATCTAACATAAGTTTATTCCACGAAAATTCTTATGTAGCTATATTAGGCGAAGATTACTCGTTATGGCAGTCTGTTTTGAAATATTTATTGGTCTACGTTTTTCTTGTAAGTTTAATGGATGTCCCTCGCCACTGAATTCATCACTGTTTCACTTCTTGTTTCAAAGATATCTCGGACTTGAGGTATACTATCGATGTCGACTATTGTTACGCCGAAGACAGAAGAAACGAGGGAAGATCGAACGAGCCACGGCGCGACGACAGAATCAATATTGGACGGTCCGTAATATTTGTTTGGGATGTAATAGAAAGGGCTGAGCTGCAGACATTGAGGGATGAAAAAAGAATTTTTTTCATCGAAACGGATACCTCCCGTCGGCGGACAAACGAGCCGTCGGTTGGGCCAAGACGACGGAACGACGTTTTTCGGGAATTATTCGTCGAAACTATGGGAAAAGTACGGCCGTGCCGGATAATAGAAGACGACGTTAACTTGGGTAATTGGAGTTCCACTCGGAAGAAAATAACGATCCGCCAGACGGCATCCTCCGACGCGAAATTACGAAGAAACTAGACTATCGGAGTTTCGGATCTGTTTGAGCAGCGTGAAAAGGCCCGAAAAAAAAGAGAAATTAATGTAGCACGCGTCGGTGGGAACGGGCGAGGAAGCTCGATAGGGATCTGAATTGAGGAGAGAAGGTCATCGTAGGTGCGTTCGCAGGCAGCGTAACGATTTCCGGAATCGTCTGGCGATTTGCATAACGGCGAAGATCCGGGGAAACGCTCGCTCGCTTCATACCGAGAGACAGCGGGGGATAGATTATGTGTTTGCTACTCAGGCGATTTCATTAACCGCGATGCCCATTTACAAAGGCGTTTAAGCCGATTGCGCCAAGCCGCGCTCTTGGTTTCCCTTCCACCGGGGAACGGAAATACAGGAGCGCACGCATTCCCAGAACCGAAGATTATTGTCTCCAGAAAATCGTTAAAGGGTGCCGCAAAATACACCAACAGCCGTGCAATAGCAAATGCTACACTACGGAACGTCTCGCTACTAAATCAAGGATTCCACTTGAAAGCTTACTAACAACGTCGTTTCTGTTGGAACATAAAGCAATATCTTGCGGAGTAAAAAAAGGAACAATTTTTCTAGATACCAGAGAGCTGTTAATAAACTGTAAGTGACAGTACAAATCCTGAGTATGGCTAAGAAGTTTACGAACATAAAAACGGACCATCTATAAATCCTTTTTGTCAATATAAATATTCCAGAGAAAAGAATTTGAGAAAATGTACAGTGCTGTTTTTATATAGCGCGTAGGAGCTTGTTAAGATTTCGAGAAGACAGAAGGAAATCGAAAGATGTCCATTCGAAAGCTTCTTTTTCCAGCTCTGTACCTGCGGACAGCTTTCTTCGGGTTTTACTAGCCGGAAAGCATGTCCTTTGCCGCAAACGACCTGTCAACGGCACTACGTATCTTGTCTCTTGCTCAATATGTACTGCGGACAGGTTATTTCCTTGATGGCCCTCGATCCCTTCATAGAGATATACCCAAACATAACTCGCAACAGTAACATCCATCACTTCGGAAACTCCCTTTGGTATACCACCATTTGCCAATTTTATTATCCAGCCATGAGAAAAAAGCTCGCTCAAATCGGCGGCGCTGGGTAACTCATCGAGAGTGAAAATCGAAACCTTTTGCCGCGGTGTAAAGAGTAGCGTGTTATCCGGAATACACAAAGGAACCGTATCACCGAGGGGAAAAATCTCTGATAACCGAAGATGCCGCGAAACAGTATCGATTATACGCTCGGTTCAGATAACCAAATACAAATGAAGCGCAACGAACTAAAAAAAAAGCGCGAGCAACTTTTCCTCGCCGCCGTTCACCCAATCAATAGCGAACGAAATTGTCAATATTCGCGGTTTTTTCAATTAGCGTGAATTTTTTGTGAAGTAAGAACAAGCTGTGTGAGTCAAATAATTTTACGAATACTAACCGGAAGATAGAAGTTAAAAAAGGTACAGCTGTTGGAAACAGTATTTTCAGCAGAATTCACGTTTCAGTAAGGATTGGCTAGTGGAATATTTTCCGAATCCAACCTCTCCCGGCGTCGCCCCGAAAACCTTAATGAACGTACCATCGAATCTCCGCGTACGCGCACTTATATGCGTGCGAACTAACGATGAAACTGAGCGAGTTTGTACACGACACGACGAACTTCAGCCACGAGGGATTTCATCGAGCGTCCAGCTACTGCAGGACGGACAGAGCCTCTATTAACTCGCGTGGGCATTTACCCGATGAATGATATTCGTCGTGCAGGAGGCATTCCACATGAATAATTCCTTTTGACGATAGAAATAGTAAATAAAATGCTCGTAGAAAAGACGAGAGCAGTCCATTATCGTACTATACGTTCCGGGGCGGTTTTAATTTCGACGTATGAACGCCTGGTTATTGTAGGACAAAGGGCTCCTTTTAATCTTTCAAAGTATTTACCCGCTGAATAATATCCGGCGAAATGGAACTTATGGTAATCAGCATTTTTCGAGAATAAAACAATTTCATTCGCATTTGCACATTTTCAAATAATCTTCGTATTAAAGTGGTTTTTTCCATGTGTTACAAATTTTTAGGAACTTTCGCAACAGAGTAATCATTTTTTTGGTATTTCTGTGTAGAGTTGTTTAAATATCTCCAAAAGCGCAATGCGTAATCGTGATCGCTGGGCATTTGAAAAACAGAGAACCCACAAGCGAATATTTTCAATCCGAATTTAAAAGGAGTCACTCCGCCGTGCAGTACTTTTAGTCGTTAGACACGCTGATAACCATAGGATACAAATTGGTCCGGCGAACCTGATCACTTTTTTTAGAGTGGTATTAAAGAGCACCGGCAAAAATAGGAAAAATCAAAATATACGATCTGCTATAGCTAAAATGATTTAATTCTTAACTGGCTTTCATTTTTAACTACACTAAAAATCAAAGTTGAAACATACGAATTTCAAGCAGAAAATAATTTTTTATAAAATGATTACGCAAACAAGATAAAAACGTACATAAATAATGCAATAAGAAATAAACTGATATTGAATCTAATCCTTAATGCGCAATCTCTTCGTGACCCATCCAAAATCAATCGCTGAATCTCGTGGAGCTTATTTAGTTTGCGATGCAAATAGCAACAACGGAAGAATAAAGCACAATTATCGTGTGAGTTGTCCCGAATTCACATGAAATATTCTCCGTGTGGCGCAACGCTGAACAGCGTAATCGAGCGTTAAATTTGATGCGCGTCGATCGCAACGGAAAGAGGAAAACTTGTGAGGCGAGGCAAGGCGGGCGGACAATTCGCCATACGGTCCAATTTGTACCATGTCCTATGGTTTTCCGGTAGGATTACTGGACGCGAATTCGCCCCGCGAAATTGTGTTTTACAGAGACTCACTTGACATTATTGTTATTCAAATGAAGCGAAACCAGATGCACTGTTCTGCGGGCGGCATGGCTCACCGATAATTTTCGATAACGAACAAATGTCAGTGCTAGCCTAAATAAATATCGGCGACAATAGAGAAGCTGGTGGATAATTCGCGTCTATCGGGACATCACACGCATACCTGACAGCCGGTGACAATAACGGTATTGACATTATTGCAATAGAAACACGGTGCACTATTCAAGAATATACTCACCGACGACGAATACATGTAGAAAGTAATACAATAAGCTTGGATTATTTCTTAACAAAAGGAGTACAAGTGGTGTGTCGATATCCCAATACATTCATACAATAGCAAATGAAACATTCCTGCACGATGTCATGTACCAATTTGAATTGGACAAGTAATACAAACTGTCTATTGATTTATAAAAATGCCAGGCTTTCTACATATAATAATTAAGCGTATCTAATATATTTAAACACACTTCGGCACGCTATAATTAATGTCCAGCTTATATCGAGCTCAACTCGCTATCGTTATTTATCGAAACGTCAGGTATCACATATACGAAACTGTAATAATTTATAGCGGCATGTCCAGCAAGCCACAATACCCAATTTAGTACGTACAATGCCGTGGCTGAGGTACCAATAAATACGGATAGTACGGAGATAAATTATGACGGAAAAGGACGATTAAGAGACTGGTAATAAATTGACGTTTACGTCGTACACTCAAAATGTTAGTCTCCATGATAAACAGATTTTCTATAAAATATGATTTAATTAAGATGTGCAAAGATCTTAGACAAATATAAAATGTGTCGTACAAAAAATGTCAACCTTATACTACAAGGTATTAACGTTGGAAAATAAATAAAGAATTTAATTTTAGTTATTCGTAAAGCATGTCATTTGCATAGCCCTTATACACATTTACATAAGTACGTAATTTAAGAATGTTATAAATAAACCACAATTGTTACTGTAACAGCAAAGTCAAAAAGAAAAAAAAATTTCCTTCGAGCCGGATTTGAACCAGCGACCTATGGATGTCTCCAACAATCGAACCGACTACAGTCCACCGCTCTACCAACTGAGCTATCGAAGGCGTTGAGAACATTGTTACCCTTTACTGATAGAACGTACAATGAACTCGTATTTAAACATTTCTTTCTTGTATAATTATAAAAGTAAATATATCGCATTACGGTATTCACATTAATACGTTCTTTTATCTAGCATACGGTTGTACGTAACCGAAGGCCATACATTGAGTAATAAATGCCGCATCCCCCGTCACAAACTCGGGCTATTTTGAGGAGCGGACTACTGAACAGTGCGAAAGGTTATCAGTATCGAAATACTTATCCCGCTGATAACGCGTAAATTACTTACCGGGGACATAGAACGCAGTAGTCCTTTTGCAAACGATGTAATCACTTTACGTCATCGGTCACTTTGCAAAGCGTTCAAGGATACAAGCATCAAGTACACATTACGTCATATCAACGAAACACTTTGTTGATATTCGGCACGATTTCTTGTTTGTGGGTGCATTGGTCTCGTAAAGTTCATACGTCACGTCTACAAACGTTTTGAGGTTAAACTTTTACGTGAGGACTTATTTTTCGACTGTCAAATGTAATCACAATTCCGTAACGTGCTGCCACCTACCGAAGGAGCATCACTTAGGAAAGCACGTACTTGCGCATTTATTTTCGCATGGCCACCTGATTTTAAAAATGTAAAATGAAAATTATGCGGTTTCATAACTTTTTTTATTACTTAATATTATGAATACCAATAAATAACGTTAACTTCGT
This sequence comes from Hedychridium roseum, assembly GCA_963989215.1. Lineage (NCBI taxonomy): Eukaryota > Metazoa > Arthropoda > Insecta > Hymenoptera > Chrysididae > Hedychridium > Hedychridium roseum. Next base: position 6,116,517 of record OZ022310.1, on the reverse strand, counting down.
CTCCTCTATGTTCAAAAAACATCCGCCGATAAGTAGTATCATTATGGTTCTTGTCTGAAAAAACACAGTATACTTCAAAACGAGCGGAAGTAAACAAAGGGGCAATAATTTTGCTTGCATAATTTATAGAATTCATAAGTATATTTTAATCCGGGCGTTGAATGAAAGTAATACTGGAATTCTTCTTGCCTGTTATAAAAGGATATATTCATTACCTGTGAATAAATAATGTAATGTTCAATGGTGGTTCACTATAATTACTATATTATTCTAAATGTACTTGTACCTCAAGATCTTAATTTCTAAGTATTCAGTGTATCAAAAATTCAAGGTTGATAAGCCTGACAATAGTTGTGATTGTGGAAAAATTTACTTGCAATAAAACATAACCTTCAATAAATATGACGTGTTTATCCGTACTCCGGTTGTCTGCATATTTCGTTTTCATTAAATAAGCCTAAGATAATTGTAAACGGTTGATCAACTTGCGAAAATGCTGAAAGCATGGAAAACACAGCTGAGCAGCGAATGACAAGCATGGGGCTCCCTAATCAAATGGGACCTATTCTGGAGCGAGGTACAGAACCTTGGTATGAAAACCGACACATTATTGCAAATCAAGATGAACCATCTGTAATACCACCTACTTATACCAAGTATCAAAATGATATAAATAATGGTAAGTTAATAAATAAACTTTGTATGCAATGAAAGGTATCTCAAATAATGGATTACAAACATACTTATTTCTGTATAGCTTCAAATAATACTATTCCAGAGATGCCAATAGCTGCTCAATGGTGGCGAGATACATCTGTTGTAAATATGAATTCACACACTGAGTGTCAAGAACAAATTACTGACCCAGATTATCAATTTTTAGGTAAAGAATAGTTACTGCAGGTACTTTTAAATAAGATATGTGTGTAAAAAGTTTGTGTATTACAGCTCATCCTGTTGATCAGCAAATAAGGAAAACATCCCCTGTCAGAGAACCTACAATAAAAAGAGGTACAAAACCTAAAGAATCGAAGAAGGCCAAAACCTTTGCAGAAGATAGTGAAACTGTAAAACGTACAAAGCACCCAGAAAGATGGAAAGTCAACATCAAAAAGAATGCTAGACTTAGGGGAGAAGAATATGTTGGAGTTGGTGGTAAAGTTGTACCAGCTAAAGTAATGGGCCCACCATGTAATTGTCGAATAAGATGCAGTGAAAAAATAGATGAAAAGGCAAGGGAAGAACTGCACAATGTTTTTTGGAAAACCTGTACCTGGGAACAAAGGAAGCAATATATTGCCCTCTCCGTAAAGGAATCTCCAAAACAGCGGACCCGATGTCGCGGAGATACTAAATCCGATCGCAGACAAGTCACTTTTACTTACTCACTTTTAATGAAAGGAGATTTTGTAACAGTGTGCAAGTGCATGTTTCTCAGTACATTCTCGGTATCGGAAAAATTCGTACGCCATGCAATGGATAAAAAGAGAACGGCACCTGGAGGTATTATTGGGCCTGACCAGAGGGGAAGGCACACTCCAAAAACAAAAAAGACTGAAGCCGTTAAGGGTCGAGTGCGTGAGCATATCAAATCTTTTCCAACTGAAAAATCTTCCAATCCGAAAGATCGTACGGGTAAACGGTATTTAGATTCCAGACTAAGTATAGCAGCTATGCATAAACTTTATATGCTAAAGTGCAAAGAAGATGGAGTACCAGAAAACGACATTGTTAAAGAAAGTTACTACAGAGAGATGTTTAAAACTGAATTTAATCTCGGATTTAAACAACCGAAAAATAAAGATAAAAAGTCTATCCAACCGGCGGATATAAACGAAAACAAAAACAAGATAAGCGAATGATACTCTTTATTTGTAATATTATGAGATAAATTTATAAGCCCGTGAAACAAAGTGATTGTAATTTATTAATGTATCTCGAAATGGTGATATCAACATAGTCTTTTTTTATACAGTACGATATTTACGAAACAGAGAAGTTCGAAACTCATTGGTATAAATATACATTATGGATGTAGATATAAATTTGAAGGAATGAATATTTTATTTTATTCACTGTGAAGAGGAAAAATTGAAACATTCATACAATAAATTTGTGCGAAGGAAAACGACTTGTAAGTTTTTCCATATTCTACATTTATCAAGTAAATTAAGTTATGATTGGTTAATAAAGCATCAACAAACTTAATTTCTCGGTCTTTATAGCCGCTTTTATTCAGTTAAACAATATTTATTTGTTCTGCGTATATAAGAATGAATATACAGTATAAACATTTTATATTGTCCTTATAAAATCGTACAACCGTCTCTCATCGAGATGTTTTCGTGGAATATATTTTATTCCTCACACTTGTGATAGCCAGTCTTTCTAGTAATGTAATTTTTACACGTAAAAAAACTCATTTACAAATAATTAAAAAGGATATTATCAGACTTATAATTTAACGTGATGCGACACTTTTTTACAAAATTGATCGTCGTCGAGTAATACCAGATCTTTAGTTTTAGTCCTTACAAGTAATAAGAAAATAAATAATGCTTTCAAGGAATCAACAGAAAGTATGTTCATCCCTTTCGCCTCGAATCATCGAATACTTATTTCCCAGATATCGTTCTGGTCTCGTGACGTTCTATTCAATGTCTATTCTGTCGTCTGCCGACTTTTTGCGGTTCTTTGTAAAAAAGCGTTTTTCTATAAACGTCAGTTGCATTAACGTGTAAAGTTAAAACGATAGAGAGATCGATCACAATATCTTCCGATAATGCTTGTACTTCTGGCCTTCGCGAATACAGCTACATTTAATCAAATTCGCTGTACGCCCTACATCAAATCACTTCTCACGACGTCATTCATCTCACCGTTGCCAAGTGAAAAAATATTTCGCTCTGTTTATTTCTTATCCGCGGCAGAACTGACTTCCCTGCATCGCAGAGTTGCTGCTTCGACAGCCCCGATGACTGCTGACCTCAAACCATGCTTTTCCAAATGATGAATCGCAGTGATCGTCGATCCTGCGCATAAATGAATAACGAATATATTGCAGAAACAATTCAGCGATCTATTCACGAAATAAATCAAAGTTCCACGAACCTGCGGGCGAGGCAACGTCGTCCTTAAGTTGTCCAGGATGTGTGTCCGTTTCTCGCACCATGGTTCCGGCTCCCAAAACTGTTTGCGCTGCCAATTTGTAAGCCAGTTGCCTCGTGAGGCCCATTTTTACGCCGCCGTCAGCGAGGGCTTCTATCATCATGTAAACCTACACAAACCGTAGAAAACATTTATTGCAAATGTTCCGGCACTTTTTGTCTGCTTTTCCATCATCTTTACTTACGTATGCCGGACCGGATCCTGCCAGGGCAGTCACAGGGTCAATCATATTTTCCGAGACTTCCTCGCAAATTCCAACCGATGAGAATAATTTCTCCGCCACTTCCGCTTCTTTGTCACCGGCGTGTTTTCCACGAGCGAAAACCGTCGCCCCGCAACCCACCAGAGCTGGAGTATTCGGCATTACTCTGATCACCGGTGTTCCTTCTGGCAAACGCTAAAATATTTTTAATCACTTTAATCGGCTGTCAAAAATTTTTTCAACAGTAATAAGTAGGAAAAGAATCGCCGTTCCCCTATAAATTTATTTATTTCTTCAACAGCAACAAGTATTCTACGCATGTATTACGGAAATCAAATTTGCTGTTGTTCCGTAAAATAAAAAAAATAATTAAAAAAGATATTGATATCACTCTGGAAATATCAACATTGTTTGGAAAATTAAAAGATTACCTTTTCTAAAGCCTCTAAGGAGACTCCCATGGCTATAGAGAGAAGTAGTTTCCGGCTGTCCTTCAGTTCCGGAAGAACGTTTGGTACCACTTGCGGTTTTACGGACAAGATAAGAATATCGCCATATTCGGCGACCGGGCCGTTCGAGAAGACGGTGTTCGAACCGATTTCCTAAAAACGTGCACGAGTCCATTAAAGATGAGTAGATGTTGTTTGTTACGATAAAACCGTGTTCGCACGTGCCTGCGAGAGTGATAAGCCGATATCTACTTAAGATCCAATCTAATGGTCAAAATAGTGAGATAGAAATTTCGAGAAATTCACGTGGGGACAGGAAAATAATCTAGTTGGAAAATTCTGGGAAACCTTTGGCATATATAACGAGGAACAAGTGACCATCGATAATTCCGAGACGTATGGCCGATAAAATCTATGATTTAGATTCATCTTATCACGATGGCTTGTAACGGTAACTCGAAAATTAACGCGCACCGTCTGTAAATATGAATGCTAACTACATGCCATTATCGCTGAGACGTCAGGTTGATGGAAAGAAATTTGTACAATATGATACCACGAAAACATAAACATCGTTAAGCATTATAATATCTTCCGGCTTTTACAGTAAACATACTAATATGTTCTGTTTTTATGTCTCATATTGTTGTTTGCTCGTCATGTGACTAAAGATTAACAACACTTTATCGTCGAATCGTTATCGTATAAAAGCCAGTCGTGATCTCATCGGGATTATGGTTAATCTGTCGCGAGATCTGAAGGAATTCTCCAATCATCGTAAGCACATATGGAAATAACAATACAGAAGAATAAAGAACGGGGATAAAGATTAAGAGGCTTACCTTAAAGGCATCTATACTGCCGATGTCGGTGGGCAAACAACTCGCGAGTATCATTTCGCCCTTGCTTAAACCTGAAACAGAATTATATGTCTTGAAACTATGTCTTCATAAATACTGGATGTAACAAAAAAATGGATTCCAGAAAGTATCGGTTAGGCTTCTTTTTTTAATTGACAAATTTGTCTAAAAGGCCGGTTTTGAAGATGTAAATGGTCTAGTTCTACGAAAACATAAGAGATATAATAAGTTTGTTTCTTTTTACTGGATTTATGATTTTCATAATCTTGGCATAATAGTATTAAATGGAGTTGAAAAACATGGGTTCAGAAGTTCACAGAGAATCAGAGGACTGACTGCCAGCAGTTTTTCGTTCTTTTTGTGCATCGACTTGTTTATTTGACCGAAGTACAGGCTTTGCGAATATTCACGATAATCGGCACGAAAAGGTGGGTATTTAAAATTCCTTACCAGCTCGGATGAAACCTTTGGCAAGGGCCTGGGCCATCTTCCCTCCCCCCAGAAAGCCGATTTTCAGCATCTTCGTATCAATATTGTGCTGCACCCTTTTCTTCTGTTCCTCGATATCCGCAAGTAGCTGATCACTCACTAATCAGGAGAAAAAGCAGAAGAAGAACGTACTTGAGACCGACATGAACCGAAGAAATTCACTGGTGGAAAAAGTAACAAGAAACTCATGACCGGCCGGAAACTTAGGAGCTGCGATACCGCGACAGAGTTTAACGGAAAACGTGGCAACTGCCGTCGATCGTGTTATTTACTGTAAATCTTGGCCAGTCTCGCATCCCTCGACGAATATGTTCTACGGATTTATGTAATAGTGCACGAGATAAGGTAAGGTCACGCGTGATAAACCGCATACATACGCCATTGCATCTACGGAATACGTCGTTCATCATCGAACATAGTTAATTCAAAGCGGAACCGCGAGAGACGATGTACGGCCTTTGTTACGTGAATTGTTAACTCGCACCTTTACCACACGTCTCCCCTCTAGCTCACATTTGTTCTGCAGCATTTTCCAACATTTTCGCCGCCCGTCTAATTAATTATGAATTTCTTCATTTGCGTCTAGAGTCAGGCGGTTTACTATGTCAAAAATTTCCAGCCTTATAGAGATAAGACTCTGTAGGTTTTCCATTAGGCTCTTAGGCTCTTTACGCGATACTCAAATTTGTTGGGTTTATCGTAAAGTGTATTTAAGAAGCAAGTGCTGTTATATGCATTGAGTAAAGTTAAAGACGCGTTGCGTTCTCGGTGGAAATATATTCCTTATGTTGAGGTATCGTAAGTTGAAGTCTTGTGATAAGAATTTAATACTGTAAGTAAATTTTATGATATTTTACTTTATTAAAAGTGTTATTTCCTATCCTTACATATTTCATGGATCTAATTAATAACCATTTTTGTATAGCTGGATTTCAACAAATATTTTACTATCGTGAAAAAATAGGAAGTTGATTTTTAGGTTTTTATTGAAGAATTATACATAATGAGGTTTCACATTTTTTATACAAAATGTGTATGGCAAATCTCTTAACTACGAAGTGCGAAGGATGTATTAACAAATACTGATGACAGTTTTTAACCCATCTTTATTTTAGGCGTTTACTGTTTTTTTTACTAAAATTCAGAAAGAAAATTTGCAACGATGAGATTCAAAAGACAATTACAATAACATAAATATGAGGCTTTGTACAAAACTTTCGTAAAGCAAATCATTTGATGAATAACGGCCACTTTACTTTTGTGGAAACATTTGAAAGAAATTTCAAGAACCCATCGACCGTTCGTACTTTTCCACGAAGGCAGTGAATCATATTTGAAAGCGAAGCTATAAGTAAGTGTTTAACTATTCACCCACTCACCACTTCGTTCGTTGAGTCTTTGCACGACTCGTCGAGTCATTTTTGCAAATCCCGTACTCCTCAGTCCAACGGTCATTTTGCTTCTTTTTGTTAAATAGGCAGATTGACAAAGAGATTAATGAAAACCGTCTAGTCGGTCCCGATTTTTCAGCAGATAGGTAGATAAGGAATATTTAATCCAGTTTATGGCGGAAACGTACTGGCGTTGTACGGACGAAGCCGTCGTTTCTCCTTTATTCCGCTCCGTCTTGTCGATTTTAATCTGCACAAAAACATAATTTCATGAAAATTTATGAAACCATAAACTGCCCTGTTCGTTGTGCTCATTAAATAAATTATTCGAAACAAAATGAAACAGAAAATCTATCTTGTATTGTCGAGTTATCAACTGTAAATCCAAATCTTCGTAAGTTTTATCTGGACCAACAAAAATCTATCAGTATAATGCTGTAAAGTCCAAACTTACTGATTTTATCGCAGTTTACAACAGGTTCTTAAAACATTATCGATTTTAAATTTGAAGTACTCTCTACAATTATTTAGAGGGTTAAACATCAATTAAAATATGGCAATATAAGCACGTATTTATCAGAAACACAAATAGAAAATCTATTTATACGGCAATATCCACGTTAAACTTTGTATTTATCCATAGTTATTTTAGAACGAAATTTAGTTTAGTATAATCTGCTTAAACATTAAATACACTTCAACATTATTACCTTAAAATGAATGCATATTCATGATAGTTACACAATGTAAGTATTAAATGTACAATGAAACAATTCTACGGTAAAAGTTTAATGCTGAAATAATGTCAATGAAAATAAAATAATCATCAGTGCAAGAATGCATTTCACATGTATAATAACAAAAATTGCATCATGTACATCATAGTTGTATAATGAGTTAGTATAATGTCTTTTTAAAGTTCACAGTTGTATAACGTGTATTTAAGTAAACAGAGGAACAATTAAGTAAAAGTTTACATTACGGAAAAATTGGCGATGCGCTAATTGAGTGGTAGCGTGTTACTGGAGATTGTCGGCCGACAGGTACTTCCTAAACTTTACAACACGGTGCCGTTTGTCGCACTAAGCTGAAACGTGACCGACGATCATTGTCTATATCCGATACGGAAAGTTACCTCTCCGCTGAGTATCCAATCGTAATTCAAATACGGGGGTCTTATCTGATAAAATGCGGGTCTACCGAAAACACACTGTTGGGTATGGTCAAGTTAAAGTTCTAGATTAAACTTGATTGTTTCATTAGCACTTTGATCCGACGATTTCTTTATTTTAATGAACAATCAAGTGTGTATGTATACATATCTTCTGCGATCGACTCGTCTCAAGTTTTTGTATCGGTTCAATCTCATCAAAGAGAAGATTATTCAAATGATATTATTCAGCGCCAAGCATGATTGTTCTTCAATTATTATGATTGTGCAAAGGTAAAACATTTAAATGGCCTTACTCATGATGAAGTATGTGTAATTTACTATCTACGATTTACATTAATTTTTTCATATACATCTGAAATTGTTACAACTCCACAAGAAGTCTGTGAAGTGTATAAGTAACCATTGCAAAGATGTAGTTCTTTGTCAAATTGTAAGTTAAATAAGTAAAATGTACCAGCTCTTATCATAAGACTATCAGATATTTCGATAGCATTCGACAGATGTCACTGATAACAGCTGAACAGTCAGTCTCCATTGAATCTGATATGGAAGGTGAAGAGGAGAACCTGATCACCGACACGCATTCCGAATCAAGGGCGCTGGAAAAAACCTAGTACCCATAAAAACAGGTAGAAGAGAAGCAAGAAAAGAGTCCTAGACAATACGGACAGTGGAGATTTGGTGATGAGGTACAATAATGGCAAAATCCTTAATGTTGCTTGTGGCAATGGTGATATCGTCCGCAAATGATCAAACGTGAAAAAGATAATTGGTAGGTCGACGTCATCAAGGACGTACTTTACTGGTGAACTGAAGGAAAAAAGTCCTGGGGATTGAGGACACCAATGAGCGAGTCAAGGTTACGACTGGCCGAAACAAAAACCTTCTACGACGGTGAGGATGATGATGTCAACACAGGACTTTGACAAGCCATCACCGATTCAAGAAAACTATATGAATACACGTTCCACCAGATATAAACAGTGGAATTTGAGAGCAGCGATCAGAAGAAAAGGATGGGAGATCGCCGAGAGTGCACACAGAAATTCTCGGTACCGTCAGTCGGCACCACAAAACACTGTTCATGGATGTCACAAACTGTCGACTTTGTACCGTTAATCCTAAACTTCTTGTAAAACGAAGAAAAAGGGTGCATCAATCCCGATTGTCATACGTCAATCTCGTCTACGTCATCATCATCTGCATTGATTTCTAAGGCAGAGATGTTACTGGTCCGGCTCAGTGACATCACCGGAGATGATAGAACTGGAAGGCTGATCAAAGATATGGAGGCGTCAAGAAAAAGTGAATAAACAGATGGACAAACTAGCTCGGGAGGAAAGAGAAGATTGATTACCTAGCCGAAAAAAATGTAACCTGGCTCAATCATCTGCATCTCAGTCATCGACTGCATCTCATTGACGTACATGAGTCACAACAGCGGCAAGACCAAAGGCATTCGCACAATGAAAATACTCATTTAAATAGTGATTCCTTATACAGTATCATTTCGTTTATATATCTATCCTTATCAGTCGCAGATTGATGTTAATCCCCGACCTTAAAAACATGTTATTTTCTACTTTTAGAAATTCATAGCGCAAACAGTCGCAAATACTAATCTTACGCCATGAACGTATTAGAATGATAAGTAAAATCTGTATGCAACGTTGCAAAGTAGGGCAATATTGCATACCTGAATAATAATTAATTCACCATATAGAAAAGTATAGAGCTTCGTGAATCGCGCAATCTCGGCATCGCCCCACCGCCTGCAAATTTATGACTTCGATTGCCCTCTCATGTTTCCATTTCCTTTTCGCTTTTATTAGTCACCTTGCCCTTCTGACTGACAATATAACCTTACACATATGTTGTTTAACGGAACCTGCATATACTATTAAAATATTTCAAATCCTACTCGGCGCCAATTTTTCAAAGAAGGACATGAAATTTGTTTAAAATTAACGTACCGTTGTTATATGTTGCTTTATGCTTTATGTACTTTTTATCTTTCTAATAATAAGAAAATACGCAATTTGAGTACATGTAAAACTATTATACTATAACACTCGTAGTTTATTTTTTTTATTGCTCACTGTATTTCTATTTTATTAGCCCTAAACAGGATTTTACATTATTTATATATTCAAAACTCAGGGTACAGGAATAAACTGTTCACAGTGAATAAGATTCGTGATATATTCAAGATGTATTCAAAGTGTTGTGTGATGAAACACAACTGTAACTGCAAGCAAATATATCGTAAAAAGAAAACCTTGCGCAATTGATGAAAGATGAATATGCTTATTTGTAATTTTTTTGTTATCAATATTATGAACTGTCTACATAAAAGTGTTATTTTCCTTTAATCATAAACCTGTTGTCACCACTGTACTACCGCATTACTGCCTTTTTTTCAAGTCTTTTTTAAGAATCTGCAGTTTCCGGGAATAACAAAATATGGCCATATGTAAAAATCAGAAAAAACAGACAGACGTGAAATAACACGCAAAACAACAAAAAGTTCGTCTGATATTAATGTTCACGCACTCAAGTCTCGGTCTGATAGTCACGCACTTAAATATTCTACTTGACCTTTGACACGCGCGCTTACAGAAACGCAGTATACCCGAGCCAGAGATCTGCATACAACTGGATGCGGTATCCTATTACGTTTTATGGGTTTGCTGTTCCGCCAATTTGGAGGAGCAGGTAATGCCAAATCGGTACATCCTCGAGTTATTTCGAGCAACTGACAACACCGGATGAGTACATGACAACGCTGGATAAAACCCACGAACTACCGCGGAACCCTATGTAGCCAGACATTTTAGCAAGAAATAACTATCCCTGTACCCAACGTCGTCAGACAAAATTTCTGTAAGGAGTAACTGCCCCAAAACCGTATATAGTTGGACAAACTTCCGCAAGGAGTAACTTCTCCAAAACTCTATGTAATCAGACACGTGTATGCAGGGAACAAGTAGTGATGGGACTAATACGATACTTATTGATAAGATTGCAATAATTCAATTCTCTGGTATTTATTGAGAGGTATCGAAAATATATAAAAAATGAGATATTTGCCATCAATATTCGATACTGATACCTTTTAGAGTGATACAAAACAATAGAGTTATAACTGATACTGTAACAAAGTACCTAAGTATCGATGCTATCAACAATATAAACAAATATTTCAAGTACTTTATGATACAATACATGAATAATAGTTCTCATTTTTCTTTTCTCAACTTAACTCATTTCTAACGAATAACACAGTTAATAAACGCAATAATAATACCGCAATCTTTTAATCAAAGAACATATTTACACATTTTATTCCTCAATACTGTAGGGGCGAAAATTTGTGCGCTACCTTTACGTCATAAAAAACCCCTACGGTCAACGTCACGTGCTCGCCAGACTTTTTAGTTAGAACGCCAGCGTAGATAATCATTATATGACAGGTAGTAAAACATCTGTCTGACAGAAGGGACTTTTCTGCAGATCTAGAGAAAGTGCGCTTTCACACATCTGGTTTCAAGGTAAGGCCCTTCCACGAACAATGGCTGCGGAGGTGTTGTTCCTATAAGAAGGATGAACTTCCAAAGCTCTGGACGATCAGTAAAGGTGGCAGTGGCCATACGAGGAACAGTACGACGAACAGTCGGACGAACGGCAGTGGCCGTAAGACGAACGTAGCTATGCCGAAGTACGATTAACAATAAACGAAGTACGATTGAGGATTAACGATTAACGATTAACGATTAACGAGCAACTATACGACGACGAACGATTTTATATGTAAAACTTATCTATCACTACATAATTAATAAATACAGTTATCACGAATCACCCGCTTTTGCTTAAACTGCTTGACTTCACTCTGGTCAGGAAAATTCCTCAACAAAATCCCACAATACTATTGAGAAACAATATCCTATCCACAATATTTTCTTTTAACTTATTTCTCTTTTTACTAATTAGCTCTCTAGCTTTTAAAAAGACTCGTCCAGCTGGTACAGGAGTTGCTGTAATGCAAAAGAATTCTTTTGCAAAGGTCGACAATATCGAACATTTTTTTTAGTTCGTTTTCCAATAATCAAGTGGATCTATTTTCCTTTCTACGTATGGTTCTTTCATGTAATTATTAAATTCTAACATAAAGGTATTTTGTGTTGAAACCTCATTTTTTTCTTGTACGTATTTATCGAACAAAGACCTGAACGTCGGACAATCTTGTGCTTCTGATTCTATCTCCGCTACTGACATTGACGTTGCCGGTGATGAGCATAAATTATAAGTATTACCTATATTAATTAAATTATCACGTGCTTGCGAAATATGACTATCATCGGAAAAAGACAAATCCCGAAATCGTGAGTCTAATAACGCAGCAATCGCATATTTCTTATTTATTTTAATATCACACAAATATTTGTTTAATTGCGTCATTAATTCAGAACTAAGTTCACCTTCGATTCCATTTCTGTCAAGAGATTTGTTTAAAAAAATATTGAGTTGTTTCATAATCAATATTATTTTCGATGTAGTAACTCGTTTTTCCGCACTAATCTCTTCTGTCACTATTAGGAATGGCTGTAAAATTGTCAAAATTTGTCTTAACGCCTCCCATTCGGCATCGATTATCATATCAAAACTTGTCTCCAAGGAAGACATAGCTAGTACAATAACTGAACGTTGTTCGTACAGTCTCTCAAACATTCGATACGTTGAATTCCACCTCGTTTCAACTTCAATTAATAACTTATGCTGAGGTGTGCCTGAAATAATTTGAACTTCGTTCAATTTGTCTTTAGCTACGGCACTTAATTTAAAGTGTGTGACTAAACGACGACACTTTCCTCGAAGCATACGTATAACAGCTATATTATTTAAAGCTTTTTTTAATGACTAAATTTGGTGTATGTGCAAAACACGGTATATGGTCCACTGGTTTTTTAAGATTTCTTACACTCGCTAACATGTTCGCAGCGTTATCAGTAACAACTGTAAAAATTTTATCCTGTATCCTCCAGTCGATTAATACTTTATCTAAATGATTAGCGATTGCTACCCCAGTGTGACTTCCAACAACTTTCGATGTGTGAATAGTGTAAGATTTAAATTCAAAATTGTTATTTATTAAGTGGCATGTAACGGTTAGGAAACTGTCGGTATTTATGCTCGTCCACGTATCGGTTGTTATACATATCTTATCGTTATTTTGGAGCTCTTCGCTGACTTTTTCTTTTTCGTTTTCATATTTTTCTAATAATAGTTTCTTCAGTGTTTTCGCAGAAGGTATTTCATATTTTGGATCCATAAATTTAACAAACTCTTTAAAACCTTTATCTTCTCCAATTGAAAATGGCTGTAAATCCGTAATAATTAGGTTCAAAAGTAATTGGTCGATCTGTCGTTTTCTGCTGTCATTTACTAAAAAATGTAATGGACTTATGAGCATCATAAATTTAATAAAAATTGTAGCTTGATAACAGATAAAAGTAATGTGAGTAAAGCGTAAATAAACCTTCATAAGGAGTACAGACTGCGCTTGCAGGAGCTTTAGACTCTTTTTCTATATTGTGCACTTTCAAATGTTTCATCAGATTTGTTGTAGACTTATTAGACTTTATTTTTTTTATTAAATATTGCACTCAATATCTCCATTTTCATTACTTTCGTAATATTTCCAGACCCACGATCTTTTAGACATTTTTTTAACCTTTAATGACAAAAAAGTTAATGCCAACAGTCAACGTATCGATATTATTTACAGAGGAGAAAATAACTATTCAGGATCGATACCTGCGTGTAGGTATCATTTGGGTATTGATACCATTTGATACTTTCGTCTTTATGTACGCTTTTAAGATATTTATATTTTACTGTTAGGAATTGATACTGATCGCGACGTATTATTTCCATCTCTAAGAACAAGTACTCCGAAACCCTGTGTGCTCAGACAAAATCTCGCAAGGGGTAACTACCCCAGAACTTTATGTAAACAGACAAACGTTTGCAAGGAATAACTATCTCAGGATCCTATGTAGTCAGACAAGCAACGTTGTCATATACTCATCCGGTGTTGCCAGCTACTCGACATTACTCGATGGTTCACCGTTCGGACGCTACCTACTTCTCCTACTTAGCCAGACAGTAGGCCCATGATCCAGCAGAATACTGAATCAGTCATATGCAGATCAGTGGTGGTGGCATTGTATACATATAAATAAGTGTTCACTAGGTCCGTCGGATTGAGCGACAACAGAGAATCAGTTGATTCAGTTGGCGACGAGCGTCCGTAGGACGCGCTTCACCGGCCCGTGAAATCTCTTCATATTTGCGTAATAACAAAGGCACAAAATTCACGGCGAGACAACAAAGATTTAAGGAAAGTCGGTAATCGATGATGATACCACTAGGCGAGCGTAGAACCACTTTAGGCCAAGTGCATTGACACATTTATTGACACGGAGATAACGGTGGAGGTGATCCGTCGGTTTTCTTCGTGGCTGCTAGGTTGACAAAACGAGATGCCCGCTCAATTGAGCAAGTTCTGGGTCGATGCTACCTGCAAGGAATTTTCGCATCCCTGGACGGACTCGTGCATCAGCGCGACCGCTGGTCTCGGCTTGCATACTCTTCAGGAAAGCCTACGGCTATACTCGACCTTCTACCTGGTACGTTTCTCTTGCCGCGACTTTCGCCCGCTCACAATTTCCCGTTGTTTACGAGCAAATGCAGTTTCACGTGTTTCTCACAATTGTCAAGCACGTGCTTCCCTTATATCGCAGCTGTTCTTGATTTCTCAGAGACTGATCTCTCGTTGCTGTTATCGTATAAATGGCTAAGACATTAGACAATTACGGCCAATATAATTTCAACCTGTTCCAGGCTTTGCGTGACGTTTATCTCGTGACGTAAATGTGATGTTCCTACACATACATCTCTTATGTATATTTTCTCTTTTCTATGCTTTTATCGTGTATTTTTTTGTTGTTGTGTGTTTCATATTAAACGTCGAGTAGACTGAACAGTTAATATTTCATGCATCAAAGATCAGGATTGATCAATCTTATAATCTCCATTACTAAATACACTGTTATTAAGGAACATTAAATTATAAGTGCATCTCATTTGTACTTGATCATCAGTAGGTTATAGGTCGATCTTTTTACAGTAGTGTGGTTCAATAATTATAAGATAGAATATTCACGTTCTTGTTGTAGATTGCACTTCTAATGAAAGGCAAAATACCATCAAAGACAGATATTAAAAGGACAATTCTTGGAATTATTCAGTCAACAGCTTTTTTATCATGGAGTGCATTTTCTTATTCAATGTTCATATGTTTCTTAAGGTATATTTTAAGTTATGTTACATCTTATCATTTTACAGACATGTGACATATTTGTAAACTGAATATTTTTCAGGCGGACATTAGGAAATTTTCATATCTTCACAGTGTCTTTCCTACCATCCTTCCTATCTAGCTTAACAGCTATTATAATAGAACGGCCTTCTAGACATATTATGTTGTGCCTCTATGTATCTAATATTGTAAGTATAAAATATTCATATATAATATGACTCTTTTTAACAAGCTCCATATTTCAGGCAACAGAAACATTGTTTAGAATGGGTGTATGGCGTGGATATTATCCTGTTATTCCACGAGGTGAAATATATATTTTTGCTGCAAGTATAGCAATGCTTTTATATTTCTTCCGTTCTAAGGAAAACAGACAAGACTCTATATACAAAATAATTAGGTACAAAATGCATATTCTTAGACTGATACATTGTAATACATACATGTATTCAGTAGATTCCTTTCTCATTTACAATCTGATTTATTGTTTATCAATCATGTATAGATTTTTCATTGGAAAATATGAAGAAAGGGGATACTTGTATAATGAAAACATTCAGTCCAAAAACGTGACAGACAAAGAAAACAAGAAATTAAGTAAAAAAGAGGATTCTGATAAGAAGAAACAGCCCCAATGGCCTGGTTTTAATGTTATATGGAAGGCTTTTGAAGCTTACAGACAGATTATACAGCATTTAAAAAATCAAAGTAGGCATATGTCTTGCCCACACCCATATAGTTGTGTACATTATGTATTTATGGTAAGACTCATGATCATTTATGTCATGTATTTTTTTTTTACAAATATTTACATACATTCTTACTTACAGGATAGCTTAAAAATGTTTAGTTACGGCCTCGGAGGACAGGTAGCAATTAAGCTGCTTTTTCAAATGAAACAATTATTTAACCGACCAAAATTGGTAATGAAATCAATTTTCAGGAAGGAAAATATGAATTTAGCAATGTTCTTTGGTGGATTCACTGCATTGTATAGGGTACTGTTAATGTATATGAAAAAGTGCATATAGTTTAAACAGTGCTAATACCACAGACAATAAGAATATAGAAAAGAAATGTTTATCTCATTTTAGTTAACGTCGTGCTTGCTTAGAAGAAGTTTTGGCGAAGATTCTAAGAATTATTCTATTCCAGCTGGGCTTATAGCCAGTATAGCTTTCATGGCGTACCCGGATAACACAATAGCCTTATACGTCATGTGGAAAGCATTACAGGTACTCCCGTAACAGTAATGTACGTCCTTGTTGTACTTATTCATACATAGTTAATAACTAAGTCAAAATATTTTCACAGATGTTATGGAATGCCGCGGTAGAAAGTAAAAAAGTACCTGAAGTGAAATGGTTCACTATATTCCTATATTCTTTTAGTACAGCTGTTCTTTTTCACGCAGCAATAATGGAACCGCAGAATTTGAGATCATCTTATTGGAAATTCTTGTTTACCATATCTGGTGGCAGGTAATTATACATTTTTTACTTTTACGTGTATTTGATAAACAAGTCTATTCATTTTAGGATAGCGACGATGAGACGATTACCATTTGAGGGATTTGGTCTGAATTCCAATAAACACTTGCAAGATGTACTAAAACGTACTCGAACTACCGATCAAATTACTTATTCGTTTTAAACTAACGATCAGCAAAACATATTCTGTATTTATATACAGTTCTGTTGTGGTACCAAAGAGGCCGTTGTAGATATGAAAGAAAATAATGATCAATGCAAATCTGTATCATACCAGAGCTATAAAAAAATATTTCTATGTAAACTTTTATAAAGATTGATATTTCTTACCTTTTTAGCAAATTTGATAGAAGGGAATAAAGGTGAGGTGATATATGCAATTCTACTTAATTTTACAACGAATGTCCACGTGTATACGTTATGCGTAAAGTGTAATTATTGTTAAAGATATAGTGAAAACAATTGGTGCCTGATAATTTCGTGATTTTTGATGATAGAAAAAATGTAGTGCGTAAGAAAATATACAATTTGTTAAGCTATAATACAATTTTATAACGAACGGGACTAGAAGATAATATATGTTAAGTATAAATTCCTTTGCGATCGCAATCAAAAAATTATTTTTACTTGAACTGTACACTATTTGTCAATTGACAATATTATGAAATAATATGCATCACATTGTACAGTGAAGAGTAGTAAGAAATTTAGGTGCTTAAATGAAAAAGAAGTAATGTAGTTTTAGCAAGAACTGAAACTGTATTACGTGTATATGGAATAATGAGCTGTGCAATAAACTCTGTTACGGATTTGGATAATTATTATAAATTAGGACATGAAAGTAGGGTACAAGAAGACTTAATCAGTAGTGTCAAAGAATTCTGTAGGTGTATTTTCCACAAGGCAATAAAAAGTGACGAAATACGTACACAGTATTGTACAACTGTTATTTATTATAAAAATAACGATTCGTTACATTTACAAGTATTCTAGTCGATTAGGTTCGATACGCGTTCAAGGATGTAATGTAACTAGCGATAAGTTTTCATTAAAAATACATCATGCGACTGACAATAGGCAAGAAATGATCTAACGAGTAACAAATGGCTTGAAAACAATAATCGTCCATCAGGAACGCATATACTTATAACCTACATAATTATTAAATCGGAATGAATATAATAAATAATCATTTATCGAGTTATTATTTAAAGATATTGAACAAATCACGTCTATTGGAAATAGATATTTGCCTGATAGCTAAAGAACGCTGAAGTCTACTATTTCTGTAGAAAATAAATTAACAATGTAACATACGCTGTGACGCTTAGTTGTTCGATGAACTGTTATTCGCAACAGTAACGCTCTTCGTTGAACGTGTAGATTGATCTTGACTTGATTTTACGGCCATCGAACATGCAAGTGAGGCACTCGCACGATGCAAAAACGACGATATCTAAATGATTTACAACTTTACAAAGTATGGCTTTCCAACCAAGTTTCGTCGTCGACACTCGCGAATGAGATTCACACGTCGAATGTGCTTTTCTCTTTATCCCCTATCTCGCATAGGCAGTATTAAAGAGTGGACAAAACTCATTTTATGAATTTGGTGTATAAGAAACGTGATGTACGAAATAATTACTTCATCAAAAATTGAATGAAGCACTAAACATTTGCTCTTATTAGCTTTCTGTACAAAGTTTCCTTCGTCCCTACCGATGAAAACTGCTAGATTTCTAAAGATCATTTGCTGGCCAGCTCTGACCAAATATTACTCGAAGCAATTAGCTTGTAGGGACGTGGATAGGAATCCTTTCTATTTCACAATACTTTATTACAATCCTACGTTTTAGTTTTTTCGATTTTGGCACTAGTCCTTGGCAAGCCACTCACATCCGCTTTATCTTCATCGTATTGATCCTCCCCATCGTTTTCGTTTTGGTCAGAATACGCGTTTTCTACGTCGTCCGATTGCAGAACTGACGTGTTTTCATCCCGACTCAATTCATAACCCTCGATTTCATACCTATTTTCGTCCTGATCGTAAATGTACTCGGCATCCTCTGATTCCTCAAGCACGTTTTGTTGAATTAAAATCGGATTCCCCTCCGAATCATTAGTTACCATTAGCACAGTTTCCTCAAGGTCATGCACCTCACCTTCTTCAGGATTAACTTCCATATCCTCGTCTAAATTGTCATCCAGTGTGTCCTCCTCTAAATCTTCTGTACTGCTACCTAACTGACTGTATCTGTCAATCGATTCTGCATCATTTTGATTAACCGTATCTTCCGGCTGCTCGTTATCGTCATCCTCCCCCTCGATACTTTCATATACTTCATCGCTTCCGGCGGAATCTTTTCGTTTCGAATTTAATTCACGAGTCCTATCCGATGTGTCTACGTTTTTGCACGTTTTTTCATAAATTCTTTGTGTTTCAGACACAATTGATACCGCGTCTGTCTCCATATCTTTACGGTCTTCAGCAAAATCATGAGAATCCTTTTCATTACGGCGATAATTGTTTAAAGGAGTTATAGGACTAAGATCGTGACTCTTCCGATCTTGGATATCGTCCTCCTCATCAGTTTTTTCAACTACGATTGGTATCATCGGACTCAACACCGGAGGACCTTCGTCATCATCCGAGACTTCGTCCAAATCGCTCTTATCCACTTTAATAGCAGGCGAATTTTCGAAGTTTGTTTCTTCGGTCGATTCACTGTCACGAGTTTTCTGCTGATGGTAACTAATGTTCATGCCGTCCTGCTCGGAATGTTGTTCATTATCGTCGGATGGCTCAGATCCGTCAGATTCCATATCATCAGTTTCCGATTTGTATGCAACTTCTTCGATCGACCTGCTGTTCGATTCGTTTCCATCACCTTCTTCATTTTCCACTCCATCATCATCTTCGTCAACATGATCTACAGCGCCAACTTCATCGTCCTCTTCGTCAGCGTCTTCGTCGCTTGAACTACCATTACTGTCACTATTGGAACTACTGTCCGAATTATCCGAATTCTCGCTATTACTATCTTGTGAATGAGAGTTATCATCACTCTCGGCTTCTGAGTGGAAGTCCATTTCTTCGTTATCTTCCATTATCGACGTTTCATCCTCAACAGGACCGCTCTTTTCGTTAACGTCGTCGTTCTTCGGCCGAATGTTCACGTCAGATTCCTCGCAGGAAAGTTTGTGTTCCGTGAACTGCGCCTCGTTTTCAAAATTGACTCGACATTTCTGACACCAATAGTTGCCACTGTAATTAATGTGAATACTGGTATGCAAAAGCAGTTTACTCCTGGCGTTGTGGTACCTTCCACATGTTTTGCATGTGAAGTTATTCCCCTCGCAGGAAAGAATAGCAGCGTGTGCTGCGTCGAGGTGATCCGCAAGTTCTTTGTACGACCTGCAGAGTTTCAAACAAACTCCGCAAGTTACCGCGGCTTCCGCGCGATGGAAACGGATGAGATGTTGCCAAAGGTGTTTTTTAGCCGGCCACTGTTTACCACAAACTTCGCACGTACACTCGGTATTAGTAGATTCGTCGTAAACTTTACGCGAATCTTTTCTCGAACACTTACCACTACCACCACTTCCTGCGGTCAACTTTGCCTCGGAGATAGGCATAAGGTGGGGCAGAGGTTTGTGTCCGGACAACTGTAAATTAATGTCCTCGAAAAGATTGAAATCCGGAATGTTTAAGTCGATTGCTTCTTTTTTGATCTCGTTATTGTTTCTAAGGTACGAACCCTGCTCATCTGGCTGGTGAGGATTCGACAAAGCGTCTGTATCTCGGATACAGTTGCTTATATGTTTCCAATAGGAAGTCTTTGTGAAGAATTGCTTTTTACAATTCTCGCACCCGTAGTTAGTTCTTGCTTTTCTCTTAAATGATGTTCCGCCGCTGCTGTTGCGTTTGAACTTGCCAAACATTCTGCTAGGATCGGTGTTGTGTACGTTCTTGTAGTGTTCAGCGAGTGTTTCTCGGTCGAGGAAAATTTCTGGACACATTTCGCAATCGTGAGTGTCGGTTGTCATGGAACGACTTCCGCATTCGTTGGAATCATCGTCGCAAGGATCATCGTCATAACCATCCAAATCATCGGGTTCTTCTTTCACTGTGATATCTGCAGATAACGGTAACCCTCCTTCGTATCCATCACCCTTTGACCCTGCGTCCATAGGATACTCAAACGCGAGCAACTGATCTTTAGAAACGTTGTGCACATATTCATAATGATCTCGAATATCTGCGTCTGACGTAAATACCGCTAGACACTGTTTACACGTCCTGAAGACTTTCCCATGACACTTCTTCGTATGGTCGAATGCTTTCCACTTAGAAGCGTATTGTTTTCCACACACTTGACATGTATTTGGTCTCGATAAAATACTTTCGTGTGCATCCTCAACGTGTTTCTTCAAGTCCTTCGGGTCTTTCATGGGAATTAAACAAACACCGCAGGATACACCTATCTCGTTCCGATGCAACGAAAGTACATGCATCTTTAACTTAAGTTTATTCTCAACCGTGTCCCCGCAAAAATCACATACGTTAGGTGTCCCATGATATTTGTGATCCTTTTTGTGAGACTCAAGATCCTCCTTTGTGCGGAAAAGCTTCTTGCAATGATCGCAAGTCAAGTCAGGATGGTTCATATGCTTGACACGATTGTGTGTCATAATACCTAGTTTAGAGGTCACGGTTTCATCACACAGGTGACATGTATACGTGCTGTGATGATTTTCGATATGCTTCCGAAGGCTTGCACGATCCTTAAATATCCTCTCACAAGCCCGACAGCGCGTCAATAGTGCCCCAGGATCTTTCCGATAGTTCTGACAACCTTTCATGTGCCGTCGGAGAAGATATCGTTTATGGAATCCTTTGTTACACTTTTCACAGTAATGCAAAATTCCACAGTCCTCCGCATTCGCGTTCACGCTCATAGCGCCAGAACCCATATTCGGACGATTCTTGGCGTCCTGTTTCCTGGTAACGTCAGGCTCGTACCTGTGGATTTTCGCGATATGCGCTGCCAAGTGGTCCCTCGACGCACTGGTTTTCAAGCAGTACCGACACGTCACATCCTCGTGACCCTTGTGAACTCGATTTACATGCTTCCACAGATGAGAAGTCCGGCCATAACACTTGTTGCAAAGGTCACAGGGAAACAGTCCATGCACTGTACGTCTGTGATTGCACAAGTCATCTAAATTGGAAAACTTCAAATCTGCGCATAACTCGCAACTCATCTCCATCTCGGGCATTCGTGCGGCCGCCACGTTATCAACTTTCGCCGATTCATGGTTCACGAGAAGGGGTCCATTTTCATAATTATCACCGCTTTCCACGAGTCCGTGAATTTTTCTGTGACGGGACATCTTCGACTTGTTCGAATACGGTCTGCCACAAATATCACAGCTGAAGTCGCCGTTCGTTAACGGCCAGTGGTTCGCTTTTACATGGCCACTCAGATGTAATACGTCTGGGAATACTTTAAGGCAAACTCCACATATCAAAGGTACTGTGTCGGAATGTACGCCCATTACGTGCTTCCAATAATCGACCCGACTGCCCCACAATTTGCCGCAAATCTCGCAAGTATTAGGTGACTCTCCTTGGATGAGATGGTGTTGAGCATGTTCGTTGCGTAATGTCTTAGTTGCAAAAATTTTTCCACAATTTTTGCGCTCACACTGTAATGTAAAAAAGGTAAATAAATTTGCTCCACCTTGAGGTCCTTGTCGTTAAACAAATTTGGTGCTAATAGTAAGCGTACCTTAATGGATGGCTCATTGCTATGCATGCTACTAACATGTAACCAGCGTTCCCATTTACTAGAATGAGAACTACCGCAAAGCTCACAGACAAAAAACAGATGATACTGTGCCCTGTTTCCGGTACCACTTGCATTTGAAGAGTTGCCGGAAGGATCGTCCAGTAAAGCCATCTGTTCGGACTAAAAATCAATTTTTATACGTGTTTACACGAAATAATTTTTGAGTTAACCTTTTTATAGATTAGTAATAAACTCACCTTATGAGCATTTCTTTGGTGTCGTATAAGATGATCCTCGCTCGGGAATGACTTATAACAAATATAACAGTCGACTTTCTCTTCATCTTCGCCGTCGAAGTCCATAAGGTGCTCATTCCCTTCGATACTCATCGAATTTTCATTGTAATAATTACTATTTAACTGTACGAAATTAGCAGGATCGTAAGCAGGATCGACGTTGTGGATGGAAACGTGTGCGATCAACTTTTTTCTCGAATCATGCTGCCTACCGCATATTGTACA
Organism: Hedychridium roseum; assembly: GCA_963989215.1. NCBI lineage: Eukaryota > Metazoa > Arthropoda > Insecta > Hymenoptera > Chrysididae > Hedychridium > Hedychridium roseum. The sequence goes on along the minus strand of OZ022310.1, from coordinate 6,093,597 downwards.
GCTATACCTACAAGAATTACAAATTTTTAAGACCATCAGATGCGGCTCGTGGGACTTGCCAGTTGTAGGTGAAATATTCATGCGAGAATTGTACCTTCTCTGTTCAGATACCAAAAGTTTCGATCCGCCATGGTACATATTGACATGGTTTAAAAGTTGTGTGTTATCGGAACAAATCTTTAAACACACTCCACAAGCAAAAGCAGCGAACTCCTTGTGCGTTGCTCGTATATGTAACCATAACGATGCTCTATCGTTAAAGTCCCTTGTGCAAATTTCACAAACGAAGACAGTCTCAATCTCTATCATATTCTCGTGACTACTTTCATCACCATCGTTTTCCATCTGCAGAAAAAACAAATGGTTGAACGCATCTTGCATTTATTGCTTTATGTTTAAGAGATAAGACTTTACTGACCTTAGGTGAAGGCGGAGCTTCTTGCTTACAAATAATTTCGGCCCGGTCGTCGCAGTTGTGCGTATCGATCTTTTTCTTCAAGCACTTATCGCTCTCTACAATGGGAGTCGGATCCACACCATGCAACGTTAAAATATGTCTACTCAACGAAGATTTTAAAGCAAAATCTTTGTTGCACAACACACATATGAAAGGTTTATCTATTTTGTGTATTACTTCGTGTTGTTTTAAAGCATCGACAGTTGTAAAACTTTCCGAGCATGCCTCACAGTACCATTTTTTCTCTACGCTGATGTCTCCGTTATCTACAAGAAGGTTAACATTGTTTAATGCAAATTATATCTATGAAATAATTGATGTTAATTAAATTCATGGACAATATCTACCTGTTCGTGGCACTTTTATGGGTGTCCGATTTAATTTGTCTTCGGCGTCTCGTTTTAAACTGATGTCTTTCGTGAGGGCCTGTTTCAATATCGTTAATTGTGGATTTTTTGATAATTTCGCTTCAGCGGTCTTGTAATCCTTGTTCTCGCCATCGGAATCCAAACTCGAAAGATCCGACGCGTCGATGCCACTTTTTCGCGTGACATTTTTGCTCAACGCGTCCAATCGATGATCACCGGCGCATAAACGACTGTGTTTATTCAGATCCGCAGCGTTCAGGTACGTCTTTGGACAAGTCTTACACTGGTATCTATTGTGAGTGAAAGGCATAGGCAGCTCTGGTGGTGTTGGGAGTCCGGCGTGGCGTGATTTTATATGTTCTTCAAGATTCGTTCGGGTGGAGTAGATACGAGAACAATAACTGCACGTTACGGCCGGATGACCCCTACAAAAAAACTGTGTTACAAAACCGCCAAGAATTATTTAGAAATATCTGAGCATACAATTTCTAAGGAACCCACCTGTGCGTTGTGGATACATGGCCCCAACGATGTTTGGCGGTTGAATAAGATTTATTGCAAAGGTCGCACTGGAATGGCCTTTTGTAAGAAGTATGATCGTCGGTAATAACTTTTTCGCCGATCACGTCACCGGCGCCTACGTGGATCCTCGCGTGCAGAGACAAATGCCCCTTCGAGCTGAATGCCTTATTACACAGAGAGCAAACGTAGACTTCGTGTTGTTCCGACGTACGTCGATAGGGTTCTCGAGCTGCCGTTGGTGTGTTTCTCGAATCGCTCTCATCGTTCTCTTCCGTAACCATCGACGTCATTTCCAAGAAATCACTGGGGTTCGTCTCCATGTCCATCTCGTACTCGTCCGATTTTCGGTCTTCGATTTCGCCCTCTGGTAAAATGCAATAAATAAAGTTTTGTACCGAGGATTAAGCAAAGGACATCGTAAAAGCAGATTAGTGTAATTACCTTCGTCCGTGCCATCTTGTTCGAGGATTTCCTCGATCTCGTGATCCGCTTCCCCGTCGGAATTTAATCTCGGAGGCGTGCCTAGGGCGGCATTTGGGTTTACAATGGGTGCCTCTGGGATGAGAATAGGCATATTTTCTTTCTCTTTGAGAAGTCCCATGCGTGACTCGTTCTGACTTTTCGAGCCATTCTTAACACCTGTCTGTGGTTCCAGAAGAAGATTAAAAAATCATGTCCCCTACTGTTCATAAAACATTTTTTCCGCCGTAATTACTATCTTCAATTATTTTTCCGCCGTTGTGGCACAGAAACGACGAAATTACCGAGACTGTGAAAGAATGGTGAAACAAAAAAGCTATTACCACAGGTTGTGGTTTCTCGGCCAAGGAAATGAAAACGTCATGGGAGTCTTATATATTCGTACAAGCTAGTGGTCGCCGGTCGTAGTTACGTCTACCAGACATTTATCCATCGTGCTCAAACATTTTTGGAGCAACAAAGAATTTATTTAAAATAATCAGAGTATCCCCGGAAAAAGTTTGAAGTTTTTTATCCAGGTATTTCTGATACTTACGCTTTCGTTTGGAGGTAAGCACCTTTCCAACAGAGCCACCGCGTTAACACATGCTGTCCTGAAGTCGTAAAAGTTCTCCAAATTATACATACAACGATAACACAAGCATTTTGGCAGACGATCATCTTCTGCAATCTGCAAGAAAAAAGAAGGACAGTTATTTGTTAACGTCAATTTCAAAGACAATTTTTAAAACGAATATGCACGCTACTTGAGTGTACCATTTTTGGTGTATTAGTAACGTTATACGATGATTGTTTTAGCGAGAACGGTAAACGGTTTGCGATCGTGTGGATCGTCTTACGTATTAAAAGGTTTCGACGATCCGTTAGTATCGTATCAAGAGTGTTTCCAATCCCAATTGAAACAACAATTTCGATCTTACAACGATGATGTGACAAGGAATAATCATTTTTAGTGCATTTCCAACGACAACTAAATCAAATCAATAACTATTCTTTACAACTATTTTATCTGCTTTTAGTAACATATGAGACCTTTCTCATTGCATTCGAGTAAAACTATTTATCGGTGTTAGATAAATTTGTCGACGATAGAAGGCTATAAAAATTCAGCGAGCTCGTTCCAGTTCGACTAATGATACTCAAATGTTTCACTTTACTTACGCGTGATTCATACTGCCAGTGATTCTGTATAGGTATCGCCAATTTTCAAAAGACATGGCAATTATTCTGGGAGATACATAACGTAACAAATTACATAAAACGTCGCAGTGCTGTAGACAAGCAGGACGGGCTTATGTACTGTAATCACCACCGCAGTATTATAAGCGAATTGGTGACAATTTAATCTGCAAGCTTATTGTTGCAATGTCAGAAATATTCGAAAATGATTTACGCAAAAAAGGTGCAAATTGAGAATTGCACCAGATAGAAAGCCATTTTAACAAGTGAAACCTAAGTTTAACTCGAACAGTGGTTTGATTTTCAACAAATTCGTGTTAAACTATTGTAGTTGTGCAACTTGCATTGCATAAACACAGCAAGGAATGCACGAAAACAATTGCCATAAGAAAACTGTACGTGATGTGCGAGCGACGTGATAAATTAATAAATTAAGTCATAAATGGCCGGAAGGAGATATGGAGTAGAAGGAAAATCGGCACTCCGTAAAATCGGGGACGTCCGACCTTTTCCCCCGAAGGAAGCCAAGTACCGTAGGGTCTCAGAAACAAAATGTCTCCCATGTCTGACCTGGGCATCGTTTGGGTCCTCGTCCTTAATAACGGCGAGGTGCTTTTAACCGGGACGCATGTTTACAGTTGGAAATAAACGGACCGTCGACGTGGTTGCCGGAGGGATAAAACGTGGCCGTATGACAGACCGAACGCGACGAACGACGAGGTCGTTTTCGTGATCGAGGACGAGGACGGCAAGAGACGGGGACCGTGAACGGCCTCTCCTCGTTCGGAGCAGGCACGGGAACGAGAGAAAGAGAAGGACGCGTGTTCGCAGCGTGGCGACGAAGAAGAGCGACAGAAAGCGATACGCGGGGGATAAAGACAGGAGACTCACCTTGAACGGCAGACAGGTCTGAATCTTGTCGACGAGCTGTCGGTTTCTACCCTCCTGGCCGAAAATATCCATCGTAACGGCGTCATAGGAGGCGCAGAGACGACAGAGCTCATGATAGCGTTCCCTCTGCTCCATTCTCAACGTCGTCGTCGTTACCCGTCTTCGTTGCAGCGTCGTGTGCTACCTCACGTCCCCGTCCGTCCTCACGCGAGAATCTTAATCGCGTTAGACGGTACGACGTCGTGGGCCGTTCGTCGTCGAACACGATTACACGCGCACACGGACGCGGCTACGGGCCGCACAGATACGCGAGTAACGTCGTGCGGAAGGACAAGACCGGAGTCGTCGTCGTCGTCGTCGAGAATGAAACGGCACGCAGGCGAGCTTCCTCCGCACACTAAACTCGGCGCTGGCACCAACAGCGCACCGCCTCTTCTCCGTGGCAGAGGGTACGCCTCTCTCGTTCTCGCTCTCTCTCTCGGGCGGACACTCTTCGCCTCCTATCGCGCGATCCACCTATCTCTGTTGGCTGCTCGCCTGCCTGCCTGCTTGCTTGCTTGCTTGCCTGCTTGCCTGCCTGCTTGCCTGCCTGCTTGCCTGCCCGCTTGCCTGCTCGCCCGTCTGCCTACCTTGACCACGACTTAACACGACGATGGAGCGGTCGGTCGGATGGTCGGACGGTCGACTCTATGCCGAGCTTCTTCTTGCCGACGAGAGATCACATTCTATCCTCCACTTTTCTTTTCCGCGATTCTCGCCCACTGCGATACCGCTCTCCGCCTGGCCATGTATCGCATGCACCGACGATGTCGCGGCACCGACGCGGCACACGATTATCTCACTTCCTCGCCGCACTCACGTAAACGGCAAAATCTCCGCACGCCGCCATCTTGTACACAGACACTTGTTTCCTCCGTACGGCACAGAGCTACGAGTTTTAGCTACAACTGCTTCAACGGAGCTACAACGGCTCCGCTTTCGTGTTTCGTCCTTAGGACTCGTGGGCGCTGTTGCCCCTTCTTCCTCTCCGTTTCTCATTACCGTGCGCTTGCTATGTTTTGCTCCTTATAACCGTTTATCTACCTAATAAAAGGGCCATATGCACTTGCGGAATTAGTGCGGTAGAACGAGACAATTAATATGCAGAATACTGATATTTATACAAGTCTGTCAAACTTACTCACAAATATATTCTTGTTCGAAAAAGATCGTAGCGATGCCTCATGGTCATTCAAATATACCGCCGACTACAAAAATACTATGCTGTGATTGACTACAATCAGATGTAAGAGAATGCAACGGTTTCTATTGGTCTAGTGACTTTTATCTTATAATAATAATGTGCTTACTTTGGCGCCACTGTCGCAATTTAAGAACAGCAGTTGTATTGAATTTTTTTTTTATCAGTGTGCAGTTGGCAATTCTACGGCAACTGACCATGATGCTACAGTGTATGTTTGCGTGAAAATGTGTGAAGGTACTCAAGATTGAGGTTAGTTTAAATGATTTTGTGTTAAAGACATTAATAAAAAAAATGAGTGCAAAGGAGAATTCCGCAGCCCAACCGAAAAACTTGAACAATGCCAAACCATATGGCAAAATTGTACTCACGTTGCAAAATTGCTTATTACCCGAAGAAAAATTAAACTCTACTCCATCACATTTAGACGGCTTGGACGCTGAAACTGAAACAGATCTTCGAATATTAGGATGCGAACTTATTCAGACAGCAGGAATTTTATTGAAACTTCCTCAGGTAATGAAATAATGTCTATATAATCTTAAAATTATGTATGTCTTATTTCAGGAAAATGCTTTCCAGAATGAATATAATTTTTTACCGGTTTTTCGAATATGACAATAAGATAACTACATCCACATAAAATACTTGTCATAACGCGAACTAATTTTTATCTATAAAACCTTTAAAACAACTGCTTTAAACACTTGGGATAATTTTCTTTTATTTAATGTTTACAGGTTGCAATGGCAACAGGGCAAGTGATATTTCAACGTTTTTATTATAGTAAATCTTTAGTAAGACATAACATGGAAATAACTGCTATGGGATGTATTTGTTTGGCTAGCAAAATTGAAGAAGCTCGGAGATCTATAAGAGATATTATCAATGTGTTTAACCACATAAAACAGGTTTCCAGTCAAAAGTAAGTTTTAAAAAAACCTTATTTTTGTGACTCCCAATTTTTAACTGTATATATGTTTCTTGACATTAATCTAAACATTTATTATTTCAGACCCATACAGCCAGTGATACTTGATCAAAATTATGTTGCTTTGAAAAATCAAGTGATTAAGTCTGAGAGGAGAATACTAAAAGAATTAGGATTCTGTGTTCATGTGAAACATCCTCATAAAATCATAGTTATGTACCTACAGGTTTTGGGGTATGAGAAAAATCAGGCCCTGATGCAACAATGCTGGAATTACATGAATGATTCATTAAGATCAGATGTGTTTCTACGACATCAACCAGAAACAGTTGCATGTGCGTGCATTTATCTAGGTGCACGTCAGCTGCAGCTACCCTTACCATCATCACCTGCATGGTTTTTACTCTTCCAAGTGAATGAGACGTCTATCAGAGACGTTTGTCGCCGTATTTTACGTCTTTACAGTCGGCCACGTGTAAAGACTGAGCAGCTTGAAAAACGAATTGAAGAACTTCGTCGACTGTACGAAGAAGCACGAACAAAAGCTAGAGCAGGAGGAGTTGACGGGCACACCCCTAGTCCACCGCTACCGAAGCACCACAACGCTTGGGGTGGATTCATAAGCCGAAGTGGTACACATGCTGTTCCAGAAAGAACAAAATCGCCTAGGTAATACTGTTACACCGTTATATTGTTTTGGCGAACTTTATGCATGGCGAAATAATTTGAAATTAACTCTCCTATGTACATACATTTCGCGATTTTCCTACAGGCGGTCAAAGTCAACTAGTACATCTCCAACGAGGGGCGACAAACATTCCAAACGCAAAAAACGCAGCAGTAGAAGTAGATCGCGAAGTCATAGTCACGGGCGGTCTCGCAAGCTCAAAAAAACCCAACGTCGACGGTCGGGAAGTCATAAGTCGTCACGTAGTCGTTACAGATCGCGAAGTAGATCGCGCGATAGGGATATAGAAAAATCAAGTAAACATCGCAGTAAACATAGACGTCACTAAATCATAAAGAATTTTAGGCCAAATTGGTTTTCTGCTCTACTACATAACTTCATATTTGTGGTTTACATAATATGAGCATACACGGGGCGAATACCACTCGATATGATTATTTCAGATCACAAGAAAAGAAATATTCTGTAATGGGATAATTCAATAACTTTGTTATCTAATATGGAACTCGTTTAGACAAGGGCGGGAAGAAAGTAAAAAGTTTGTGGCCAATATCAGTCTTGCACCAACTTACAGTGTATTACAAATATTCTAAGAAACACGTTACTTCTGGTTTTTAATAAAATGATATACCGAGAGTAATGTTAATGCATCTGTATATGAAATAAACTGTTAAAGAATCTTATTTTTATAAATCGTGGATAAAAATGTAAACTTGTAAATACCATCCATGTACCATGTATGATAATGGAATCATAATTTTGTACACGTAATAAAATACCAGCACACAATAACGAAGCATTACTGTACAAATAACGAATATATTGAAAGTATATTGTGTAAAAGTTACAGACTTTTTATTTATGTAGTTGTAGTCGTTTTTTTATAACATCTTAAAAAATCCGACAGGGTATACGTTTTTCCGTTCTGCTAAGCTAATTGCAGAGAAGTCTAAATTTGATAGTTGAGGCAAAATATGCACGACATATCCTCTATAATATGGAAAAGTAGCTATAGGATTGTTGTGTAAAGATATTCTCCTGAGATTCTTTAATTTTCTTAATAACAGTATATTGTTAATATTGGAAATATTATTCTTGTGGAGGTAGAGAATTTTTAAATTTGAAAACTCTGTTACTTCGTCTGTGATTTCACTGATCACATTAAATGAAAGGTCCAACCAAGAAAGATACAACGGATCATGCAAAACACTTTTTGCAAGCTGTTGAAGTCCTGACATATTAGTCAATAAATTATGACTCAACCAAAGCGTTCCGGTCGCATAAAGGTCCTCTTGCGTGCGGGGTGGTATTTTACCAGTTCGCACTGACTGGGCGCGTTTTGTTGCGAGGTCTGTTGATGTAAAAAAATCATGAGACTGCTGTTTCCAAGTAAACAATATATGTAAGTATCATACCTTCCATTGTATTTGCGTTTTGAAACGATAAATCTAAGGGCGGTCCGCTTAATATTTTTTCAACCTCATTTCGTTTATAATAAAAACGTGGGTCGAGATCGTTGGTAATCATTGCACTTCCGTTTCATATTACAGAAAAGTCACATTCACAAATTTTATGGATTTCCTTTATTTTACTGCGTATATGAAAACGCATTTGAATGCCACAAGAAAAGGTTTTTAAGTTTATAAAACTTACATACGAAAAAGTCTAATCTGCCATTATGACATCACAATGTTATGTACAATAAATTACAGTGTTTAAAAAAATGAATGTAACGAAAATAATATATAGTTTATCTCCATTTTTATGACTATGAAATTGTCACATTATACAAGGCACAAGCAACGCTCTTTTATTTTTCTAGTATTTTGATAACGTGTCAGTCATCAAAAATACTTCGTTAAATCTATGTTCATAACTATCCGAAACACCGGTAATAAAACTTTAGCCTGTGATACATACTTCGCACAAGTTCCACGTCCAGTTTGAAAACCGAGACAACTTTTTAACCAACATATTGAAAGGTACTGATATTTCAAAGCACATTTGTGTTCTATATTAAAGCTGTGAAAGTTCATAGTTTTTTTTTAACTTTTGTAATATAAGTTGTTATCTCCGAAACTCCTGTTAAATATAAAGTGTAACTGCCCCAGACATAAATAACAAGACAATTCTGCCTTCTACAAATGCTAACAAACGCCATTTATTATTATCACCTCTCATCACCTCTCAAGAGAGGTTGCATATTGTAGTTTTCTCCAAACTAGTATTGATTTTTGTTAAATGTCATAAGTTCTTTTTGTTATTTTGTGAAAGTTCAGAAGTAGATACAGCATTTTGTGAGTCGGGAATTTCGGTTTCTATCGCGTCTGCTGTCCTACTTACACTTTTTATTGAAGCTTCTTTTTTCTTTAAGAATGTGCCACCAGTAAAACCTATTAATAAGAAATAGAGATTATACAAAACACGTAGAACGTACTTTAATAACATCCAATTTGTTTGCAATATGTACCTAAAATTCCGCAACCGATCGCGGCAAGACCTCCTATTTTTAATCCAGCTACTAAACCAATTGGTCCACCGATACACGTTCCAAGTAGCGCCCCTGCTATAGGATAAGCTGCAGCTTTATACTTAGCAGCCTTTTCCAACGATTTTGTGCCTTCAATTACATTTATATCCGTTTCCTCTGTGTTATATTCTATTATGTTGACTGACTCCTTTTGGTTCTTTAAATAAAATAAACAGACATTATTCAAACCATGTATTGTTTTTCTCTGTCGTATTGTGAAGATGATAGAAATAAACTTATAGATATGGGAATGCTTAAGAAATTAAAACAAACATTTCAATAAACCATACTTACTTGAACAATTTTATTAAAATCAACAAACAATTGATGCAATTGCTCTATGTCATTGTGTAGAGCATTCCAAGCATGCATGCATGCTTCCCTATGCTGAAAATCTTCCTCTTCTGCTTGCAGCTGGATATAACTACGTCGAAGTGGATCATCTGTACCTTCATTTTCATCTATGGGTGAAGTATTCTTTATAGCTTCATTAATATCAAAATCTGCAATGAGTGTTATTGTTAATGTTACTGTGTCTATTCTTTCAATAAACATGAAAATATTTAATTTTACCCAAATAATCATTAATAGCATTCATTATATGTCCTCTGGCCTTTGCAGTAAGCTTGTCAAATGCATTAATGTCTGAATCTAAAACCTGAGCTCTTAATGTATCCATCTGATACAGCAGTTCTTTTAATTGTTTAATCAGCCTAGATACATTAATATGCTCTCTGCGTACTCGTTCCCAATCTCGTTGTGTCTGGTACTGCAAAAGCAATGTTTAAGAAAAATTGTAGCTTTGTGGAAAACAATGACTAATTGTTTACCAATTGTGCACAACAAAACTATGACATTGTAATTAACGAAAGATAAAGAGAGAGAGAGAAAACAAACGATAACTTAATACTTACCTTTTTTATGTTATGTTTATGCTGTTTTAGTAAATCTACATGATGTGGGATAGCAACGTTGAAATTATTTATTTGTATTTCTAGCCGCTTGATTGGCTGTTTAATAACAAGATTGTCTGTTGATAGTGACATATCGATTCAATGACCCGCACGTAATTTAGAGTTCTTTGTTTGGTGTTCAAAAGATAACTTCGTTTCAGAATTTTTAAGATGTATGACGACACATGAGACTGATGGTCGAAACTTTGCCGAGGATCATTTTTTTTAAACGCCGACTGCAATTTATGCTCTAATCATTACGCAGTTTCCGTTCGTACTCTGCACTTGTAAAAAATTACATTCAAATATATATAGGTTTTGTTTTAAAAATAGGTGATCAGCTGGTCGTGTCTTTCTCAAAATCACAGACTTCTATATAGAAGTCTGTGCTCAAAATATTCAAAGACGTATACCAGCGTCATCAACAATGTGACCTGTGATTTTGACAATTACACGTGCTGCTATCTGACGAAATATTTGAAAACTCATCGCGTGCATTGAGCCATCTAGAGCAAGAACGAACGAATCACAGAAGAGACCGTTTGAATTTAAATGAAAAGTGACTGAGAAATAAACGGTTGAAGCTGTTCACCGCTATTCTATAATGGCAGTTACTAAATGTTGGCCGGTTGTTGGTGCTAAAAAAGTAAGCAAATGACTCTAATGTGAGATATTTCGGTTCGACGAAAATGGACAGCATTCAAAAGAAGATGGACAGTATCCAAGTGGCAATTAAAGTGAGACCTCTGATAAAGCGCGAAATAGACGAGGACTTACAATCACAATGGGAAATACAAGGAAATTCTATCGTTGCAAAAGATCCAGAACTCCGAAAACGCTCCGATCATAGATTTGGGTTTGGTAAATATAAATTGTTGCATTCAGCGAATCTAATGGGTTTGTTTTTTAATAGCAAAACATAACCTACATTCTTAAATCGAGCCGTAAGTGTATATACATAAGTATAAATTTTTCACACCTTAACAAGCAACGCACTAAAGGGTTTTTAAGAAAGTTAATAAACATAATCTGTAGTAAAAAAAATGGAGAAGCACAAGAGATTCTTAAAAGGGGAAAGTTTGACCAGCTCCTTGTTATTAGTACAATGTGTCTAGTATGCATAATATTCCAATACATCACTTTTTATATTCATGCCTGCAACATATAAAATGCTCATGTTGTTTACTTTTTTTTCAAGATCATATTTTTGACGAAGGATCAACAAATGAACGAGTCTTTCAAGTTATTGTAAAACCTATTATTGATGCAGCTGTAAATGGCTTCAATGGAACAGTCTTTGCTTATGGACAAACAAGCTCTGGTAAAACTTACACAATGATGGGATCGAATGATGATCCAGGAATAACACAACTTGCAGTACAACATATGTTTGCTGCAATAAATCAAAGTAAAGATCGTGAATTTTTATTAAGGCAAGTATAGAATGTAAATACACAAAAGTATAGGGTGTTCACCATAATGGTTGCCATGATATTTCAGGTACTTCTCATAATCTCACAAAAAATGGCAAGTGTTATAGTAAACACCTTTTACATGTAGAAAACAAAAATGTAATGAGTATTATATTATTTTATACTTTGTGCCACAGAGTATCTTCCTTAGAAATCTACAATGAAAAAGTAAAAGATTTATTAGGTAATGGGGACCAGGAAGTAAAAATACATGAAGGTCAAGGTGGGATTGTAAATGTTAATTGTAAAGAAGAAGTTATCAACAGTGCACAAAATATATTTTATATCATGAAAAAAAGTGATAAGAACCGGAAGATAGGGGAAACAAACATGAATGAAAGAAGCAGCAGAGGACATACAATTTTCCGTATTGTAAGTACACCTATGTTTTTATTATTCAGCATACTCTATTACTTTCCTCCAGAATATTATTTGCTTGACATTTACTAATTGTATTAACTTTGCTTTACAGACTATTGAAAGTCGGGCACTTGATTCAGATTCCGATGGTGCTGTACAAGTCTCTCAAATAAACTTAGTAGATCTTGCAGGTTCAGAAAGACAACGTCATGCAGGCACTACAGGAGAACGTTTCAAAGAAGGAACGCACATTAATCTTTCACTTACTATGTTAGGAAGAGTCATAAAACAACTTAGTGAAGGCCAAGATTTTGTTAGTTTTCGAGACAGTAAACTAACAAGATTACTTCAAAATTCATTAGGTGGTAATGCTTTAACAGCAGTTATTTGTGCAGTAACACCAGCAAGTGTAGATGAAACAGCATGTTCACTATCGTTAGTAAATTTCTGTAGTTCTGCAATGTACCTGTTACATGAGCATTCAATTCATATATTAATATTTTAGGTTTGCATCTCGCGCTAAAAGTATAAAAACTAAACCTCAACTTAATGAAGTCATGACAGATGCAGCACTCTTGAAACGTTATGCAAAACAAATAGCAAAACTAAATACAGAATTAGAGGTGGGTGTGGCAGATAGCAATAACTATAACATTGTAGAAAAAGTTGAATAGCACTCATGATAAAAGGGACGAGTACTAAAGAAATTTAAAACAAATGTTTACTTTCAGAGGCTTAAAAAGGACAATCGATTTGTGGACGTGCAGGAAATGGAATCTAAACTACAAGAAAAAGACAAGGCCAATCAAATTTTGGAAGAGCGCATTGCATTAATGAAATGTAAACTTGTTACTGGATATGGTACTCAGAAAGAAGAGCCTACAAACATATCCTCCAGACGGCGAACTTGGGGCGGATGTGGCACATTGAAAACGAAATTAGCCAAGTTCCCCAATTCTGCAGCCTTGGAAACTATCACGGAGATGTCTCCAGAGAAACCTCATAGGAAAAGTATAATACAGACCGTTGATTTCACGGATCAATCATTCGAAGGATTTGCTGACTTCGAAGTAGATTTGATAGAAAGTGAAAGAGATCGTTTAACGACTCGGTATTCAGAAGATGGAATGGAAGACAGAATATCTACTAGAAGCAGTAATACAGTCAAGCGAATTGAGTTTTCAGATAACATACATGTTCTTGAGAATAGTTGTAAATCGTACGAGAATACACCTGTTTCTGGAAATGCGAAATGTGGTAAAGAGATAGATAATTTGCTTATTACTGGAGATCTTGAAATAACGCCTAAAAAGAAAAATATGTCTGTCCAGACTACAAGAAATCTATCTTCCCCTGGTACACCAAAACAGATTCTACGAAATGCTGTAAGTACAGTTACACGTGAACTTGAGGAATTACGAGTGTACACAACACTTGAAAAACAACTACTTTGTGATGCTTCATGCGTACATGTACAAAAGGTTGAGGAGTTAGAAAACCACATTGCTAATCTATATTCTGAAAAAGCAGAATTTGAAGGCAATATTCTTGAATTAAAGGCGGAGATCCAAAAACAGAAACAAGAGTCGGACTGCAAACAGAAAAACATTATAGAAGATAATGAAGATCTCCTAAGAAGGATAAAAGCGTTAACAGATTCTAAAATGACTCTTGGAGAAACTAACGCTAAGCTAGCTCTAGACCTGCAGAAGAAAATAGAAGAATTCGAAGAAGTAAAGAAAAAATCTTCCGAGTGTAATGCAGATCTGTTGAAACAGATAAAGGATTTAACAGATGTGAATTCTAAATTAACCGCTGATCTCAACGAAAAAAATCGTGAGTGCGAAGCAATAAAGAAAGAAACATCATTGAATGACGGAGAACTTTTAAAAAGAGTAAACGATTTAACAATTGCTAAAGAAGCTCTCGAGATCGCGAACGCTAAACTAATGGAAGATAGTCAGAATAATGATTGCAAGTTGAAAAAAATGCAAGAAACGTCTCTAGAAAACGAGGATCTCCTAAAGAAGATTAAAGATTTGACGGATGATAAGACGTCTTTGGAAGAAATGATGGCCAAATTAAAGGAAGACCTTCAATTAAAAGATAGTGAGTTGCAGAGAGTTCATAAAGAGGCAGCAGAAAATAATGAAGGTCTTTTGAAACAGGTACAAGAACTGTCTGACGCTAAAACATCCCTAGAAGAAACGAACTCTAAATTGATACATGATGTCGAAGAGACCGCACAAACATTAGGAGAAGTGCAGCAGAAGGCAAAACGAAATTCGGATGATTACTTAATGCAAATAAAAGATTTGACAGAAGTTAAAACATCTCTTGAAGAAGCAATTGTCAAGTTAACCACAGACCTCAAGGAAAAAGAAGAGGTATCTAAAATTCCCGAAAATGCAATGACCCACAACCTTGATGAACTCTTGAAGAAGATAAATGAATTGTCAGATGCGAAACTGTGTCTCGAAGAACAGAATTCTAAATTAGCAGTACTTCTGAAAGAGAGAATACAAAAGTCAGAAGATATTCAAATAGACATTCGTAGCATAAGAACAGACGTTAAAAAGTTGGAGGGAGCCATTGATTCACTCACATCAGAAAATTTCAAACTGTTTACTAAGTTAGAATCACAAATAGACAAAGCTGAGAAAGCACAAGAAGAATATCAGGTAAAGTAATTGCCTTACTTCTTACAAATATCTGGTAGAAAATATAATGTAAATGTCGCAACTTTCATGCCATCAATTTTTTGTTTCAGGAAACAACTTCTACGCTGTATAAACAGATATCAACAATCACAAATGAAAAGAAAGTTTTGGAAGAAGACATAACAGTTTTACAGGAAAAATTACAAACCATTCAATCACGAGCACTAGAACTAACCGATGAAAACATAGAACAAACAGTTTCTCAATATCAGAAACAAATCGATTCATTACGGCAAGAAAATGTAGAACTCACAGAAAAAATTAATGAATTAAGCGAACTTCGTGAGAGTAAGTCCTTAGAGTTTGAACATGATTGTCATTATAAAGAAAAAGTAATAAGATTGGAACAAGACATAACACAATTTAAGAACGAAAATATTGAACTTTCGAATGACTTAATGGAAAAAGTGTCTGAGTATGATGACCTTCAAAAAGAGTATATAACTTTGAATGAGAAATTGAATATGACGAACAGTATCCCTACAGAGTTTGCTACGGGTGATGTACAACACTTATATGAAGAAAATAATAAATTAAAATTACAGCTTGTAGAATTAAATGCAAAACTTTCGACATTGTCGGCTGAAAATGAAAATTTTTCAAAATATTACACTGAACTCATGGAGCAATGTGATTCGATGGAAAATGCAAATAATTTGGATACTAGTAAATTAAATTTGTCTATGCTTTTTAACACTTCTAACATTCACACAGACGATGCAGCGACCAGCGTGAATAATTCCGAGAAAATTACGGATTTGCAATGTCAGAATAACCATTTAAAAAATTTGAATAAAAGGCTAGCAGAATTGAAATTAGGGCCCTGCACAAAATGCAAATACCTCAAAGAGTTAAACGAAAACTGCAGGGCAAACAAACTTCAAGTAAGTAAACTTCAACGTAAATTGGATTTCTATAAAAGGCAGTTAAAAGATGAGTCTGCAGAAGCAGAGATGTTGATGAACAAAACTCACGAAGACTTGAGTCGAAGTTGTTGCGATTCTCCATTCAATGCCACTTTACAGGACGGAATAAATGTTACATGTGCCGAAGAAAAACTCCAATCTATACGAAATGAACTTGAAGCAATAAAAGATAACGAGAATCTGTCAAAGTTATTAATCGAAAGTAATATAGAAAATATTCCAATTCAGTTTAATGATAGTACATCAGCAGGCATACAAAAGATAAACGACAAGATGCAAGTAGAAAAGCCTCAAAGCAAACTTAAATCAAGAATCGGAAAAATTGAAAAAGATTTAAATCAACTAAATGATGAATTAGGGGACATGAAGAAAAGCATTGATAAATTTATGTTAATAGATAAAGAAATAAGTACGTTGAAATCCATAAATGCTGCTCTAGAGGAAAAATTAGCAAAAAGTGAAATTGCTACTGCAACAGCTAATGATAGTAGAAAAATCCTTGAAGAGGAGGTATCGAATTTGATGGGAAGAATTGAAGAATTAGTTCAGAAGGAAAAGGCAGTTGAGAAGAATAAGTGGCTTTTGACGGTCGAAATAGAAGACTTAAAATCAGATCAGGGAAAGAAAGATAAGAGGATAGAAGATTTACATAAAACCATTAATGAATTGAATGAACATTTGTCTACATTAACAAGTGAAGTAGATTCGTTAAAGAAAATAAATGAGGAATTGTGCAAATCTAAAGAATTTATAGAACACGCGCACGTAGAAAAATTAACGATTGTAAAAAAATCTTACGAGAAGTCATGTAAAGAATTTGAAGAAAAACTGAACGAAAAAGATGAAGCATTAACTAAAAGTATGAAGGAGAATCAAAAGTTACAACAAGAAGTAAGTATATTAGAAAAAACCATACAAGATCGGGTCGATGAAGTGAGATCTGAGTATAAAAAATCGTCTTACGATGTTGATAAATTGAAGGACGAAGTGGACAATATCAAGAAAACCATTATGAAGGAAATTAAATGCTTGAAACCAAAGGATGATCTTGAAAGTCTTCCAAGTAAATCGACGGACGAGCTTTTCCGTAGCTTCTCCGAAGCAATTATATTAAAACAGTCAGAAATTGCAGAAGTTTTACAAGAAAAATTCAATAGAGCCACACAAAAGCTGGAGGATGAAAAGCAACAGAGTATCGACGCTGAGAAACGTATGGCACTATATGTTAAAAGTTTAGAATCGGATAGTGAAAAATTACAGAATGACTTAACAGAACAAGAAAGGCTGTGTAAAACGTACGAAGAAAAAGTTGCACAACTTGAACATACCCTAAAAGAAACGAACAAGGAGAAATCTATGCTCATGAATAAATTAGAAACACTGGAAGCAGAGTATAACAACTTGCTCGTTTTATTTGAGAATCAATCTAAAGTAGAAGTTAAACAAGAAGATTTTCATTCTGCCCAAAAAACAGAAAAATTAATTCAGGTGGCGGTCACGGATAAAGAAGCAGAACTTCAATCAAGATTTAATCTCGAAAAGGAAGCGTATGAAAACAAAATAATAGAATTAACTTCCGCTATCGATTCTTTAAAAACGAAAAATATGGAGTTGAAAAACAATATTGAAGGATTCGAAGCTAATGAGAAACAGTTAAAAAATGTTATTGACATAAAATTGAAGGAGATAACGAAGAACAATCAAAACATTACTGAACTGAATGCCGAACTTTCGCTGCTTAGGAATGATTTTGGTGATCTGAGTCGTGAGGTGGAAGAGAAAAAATCGCGTCTTGCAGAGATCTCAGTAATTATGAAAACCAAATGCGACACATTATCCGAGTACAAAACTAAACTTGATGAGATTATGCCCGAATATGACACATTAATGTCCCAATCTCAAGAACGGAAAATGTACATAGAACGATGTAAAACAGAATTAGAAAACCTGAAAACGGAAAAACAAAAAGAAATTGTCGTGTTGAGTGATCAATTAAATAGTGAAACAGTGAAGTGTACAGCACTAAATAAACAAATAATTGAATTAAAAAATAAAAATACTGTGTTACTTTCAGATCTTAATGAGTTAAAAGTTAAATATGAAGAGCTGCAGATTGAAAATACTAGACTGGAGAGAAAAATTCGACATAGCACTAGTAAAATAAAGGCTGAGACTGAAATTCAAGAACTCAAGGATCTAACAAAGTCTTTACAGAACCACTTAGATGGTGCTAGTAATCGTATAACAGAATTACAAGAAAATAAGAGTCGATTACTAACAGAACTAATGGAACTGAAGGGCCAGCACGATTTCACGTGCCAAGAAAATGAGGAGTTAAAGAAAACCGTGTCGTCGTACAAGTCAAAATTGGACGATTCTGATTTACTCGACTTACGTGTGAAATATGACAATCTTTTACAGACTAAAAACAAACTCGCACTCGAACTGGAGGAAAAGAAAATACTGCTGGTGCAAAAAGGTAAAGACATAGAAAATTTAACAAACGAAGTAACAAGTCTTACTAACAAGAATAAAGAACTTGATGACGAATGTGATGAATTGGCAAATGACATTCGTAAAAAGAATACAGAGTATGCTGAACTTGAAGAAAAATATTTTAGCTTGTTAGTTGAGAATCAAAAAGATCAATCAGCTGATGCTATAACTGTGGAATCATTAAGTGTAAAGGAAATCAATGATCTAAGACAACAAAATGAACAGTTAAAAGGCGAGATCGAATTCTTGCAAAAGATAAAAGAAGCGCACAACGAATGTCTCAATAAACATAATAGCGTAGATACCAGAGCGGACTTAAAATTAAAAAGTGGTAGTACTTCCTGTAAAAACGTGGGTCCATCTTCCGAAACAAATAATAGGAGGAGGCGAAGTAGAAATAATATTTTTTACCAGAGAAGACAGCTAGACAACAATAGTGACATTGAAGAAAATATTGAAAATCCATGCGAAATATTACGGAAAAAGATACACGATTTGGAACTGGAATTGGTTTCGAAGAATGGAAAGATCGCAACGCTGGAAATGCAGATACAAAGTGAAAATTTCCCGTATCAAAGAAAATGTAAAGACTTGGAAGAAAAACTTCTAGTTGTTGTGAATAAGGTACGCTTCTTATTACTATTATCATTTGAAATTCTTTACATTTGAAAGTTTCTCAATGATATATTCAGAATGCAGAGTTGAAGAATGAAGTCAAAAAAGTACAAAGAGCTATGCGGGACATAGGGTCCAGAGAGTGTGACACATGCAGACGATGGCAAACAAATCGAAGGGATCAAACTACTCAAACCCTGCCTGATAATGTTATACGTTTCTGTGGAACAAGCAGCGGCGTTGTTGATGTATGTAAAAATGGTAAACTTGATAGATCAATAAGAAACATGGTCGTAAAGTATGTCCTTTCTCTTTCCAGGAACATATAAAAATACAAAAATTGGAAAAAGCACATGCTTTAATGAAGAATTTATGTCGAACTAGAAATCGACGAATAAAGGAACTTGAGGACAAACTAAAGGAACTGGAAGAAAAAGAAAATTGTGCAGCAGACGAAAATGCTTTAGAAGCGCATCAAGAATATACGGAAAAACTGTCCGACTTTGACAAAAATTACAGGCTGTGAGATGTGCACTGTTTACATTGCATGAATTATTTCTTCTTTTAATATTTTTATCTAACACTCACATTATGCTCAAAAGCTTATTTCTTTTCATTTCTTCATAATGTTTTAAATCGTATTATATGCTACTGCTGTTGATAAAGCTTACCAAGTGTTACTAAAAACGTTCTTTCAGTATTATTAAGCTTTATCATGCGATATGGACCGCAACTTCTTTATGCTCTTAATCTTATTCTTGTGTTTCCTCGGACGATGGGAGTATGCTACACTGCCACTTTCTACTTTCCATCTCTACCTAACGAAATAAATTATATTTTTTATTAATACATATTTCATTATATAGAGCACTGAACGAAAACATCCAACCTGCTATTTTGGGTAATGTATTCTCTTCAAAATATACAAGACGGGCCTGGCACGATTATTAAAAGTTGTGCATCCATGCATATGAGACGATATTAATTTATTGACTCGAGGAATCTATTCCAAATTAGTGTTAAGATTAGAACATTAAATAGTTGTAAAACGTACTAATTAATACCTAGTATTAATTGTAATGGCATTTTGACCTCCTTCTAAAGTTTGTAAATATCATGATTTTAAGAGTATTTTCCTATTTGACAACAAAGTATTTGTATGAAAATTATATATTTATGTGATAAAGTAAGTAACTCGCTAATGTATTCATTTAGCAGATATAAATAGTTGTAATACCAACTGTCAATTATTTTGTGCAACACGTTCTATGTTGCGTATCGATTTTATACTTTGACAAAAATTTAATAACATATTGTTGATATTAGAATTTTGAAAATATTACAACAAAAATAAATATAAACAAAGTTTAATTTCAATAAGTACTGTGAAAAATGTAAGTACGTGCGCTCTAAGCGTGAAGTAATTATTATTTTTTTTTTTCAATAAAATGTATATTCCTACTACGTGTTTTTTTACTTCCATTATATCCCCAAAAGCCAGTTTGTTATTCGTAAGGTAAGTATTGTAGAATGACACAAAAGCTCATTTTTACAAAACTCATATATTTAAGATACACATGCCTTAGAACTAACAAGTGCGTTTCTGATGAACATTTGATATTTACAATGTATGGAATTATTAACTAATTACGGATCCACGTCCTTACTAGGTTTATTAAGTTTCGCTTTCTTCATTTTGTACCGTGGTGTAAAACTCCGTGGTCGTTTTTCACCAACTTTTCCTTGGAATAATTCTGAAAATTTAAATAGTATTGTTTATATCATTAACCATTTAAAATAAGTTTATACGAAGCACGTAAATGACTTAGCGGTAAATTTACCTTTGTCAGGTTCTTCTCCTACTTCCTCTCTATAATATTCTGCATCATCGTCTTCTACCATATTTTCATTCTGTGACTCCTTAGCCATTTTTTGCATTATTACGTCGCTTTCTTTCTTCTTTTTAATTCCTTTAAGAGATAATTCTTTATGTTCTTGCTTCTTCAATTGCTTCTTTTTCTTATTTT
Organism: Hedychridium roseum; assembly: GCA_963989215.1. Taxonomy (NCBI): domain Eukaryota; kingdom Metazoa; phylum Arthropoda; class Insecta; order Hymenoptera; family Chrysididae; genus Hedychridium; species Hedychridium roseum. The sequence goes on along the minus strand of OZ022310.1, from coordinate 6,072,742 downwards.
CTTCTTGTATTTTTTTCCTCTTTTCTTTGAGCTTTCTCTTCGCCTCACGGGCTTTTTGAATTTGTAATTTTTCTTCTTCAGATTTATGAATTAATTCGTGGAAAAGTACTTCACCATCAAGGAGACCATCTTCGACTTTCATTAATTGTAAAGTCATTCTTGGTCCCAATTCTGATAGTCTTATAGCACTTGTACTACGTTCGTGATTTCCGCGTGAAGATAATTCCTGCGCTAATGTTACATGACTTGCAGGGTCATCTTCAGCTTCACTTTCTGACATAGTTGGTTTTGTTAAAAAATCCGAGAAGTCTTGACACTTAGATAAGTTAGGTACTTTGGCTTGTACTATTTTTTTCACTCCTCGAGATAAGCCAACAGGTACAACCTTAATAGCATAATGCCGAAAGTCTATCATTTTTGTTTCTGTATTATAATTCAGACAGACACAACGTCGAATTGTGCTCAAATTGACCTGTGTAATACATAAAGTTCATATCATGGACAATATGCACAGCTGTTAGTGAAATTTTTGTTTAATACCTACTGTGGTTAAGTTAATTGTAGGGAACATATTTTGGAATGTTGAAGCTATGAGCTTCAGCTGCATTCCTTCACCACTGAAGTTATTCAAAATGACTAGAGGAGAGCTTTTAAATGCTTCTTCAAATACCATTTGTTTTTTTAATGTAGAAACAACATCACGTGCAAGTGAAAAGTTATGTAATTTAAAAGACAGTGTTGGACCCCTTGGTAATCTGTTTCAGAGGTGACAGTTAAATGCTATGTATGTTATGTTACATATGTGGAACTATTTTATAATGTCCATAGATTTTACCTGCAAATCTTGAAGTACATTCCAAGTTCTGTTTTTGTAAACATGCACATATGTGTCACATGAAGTAGGCCAGCAACTGCAACAAAATCCTTAATAGTATTTCGTTTTCGAGCTTTTAAAGAAGATGCTGTAAAGGGTTCCATCACTCTGCGGAAATCTTTGGTTAGTTCCACTATATGCTCGCCTGGTAAACCTCTATGAATTACAAAAGAATGTGGAGCTTGTACAAGTTCAACTTTTTCTTCTGCATTTATCTGTTTATTACGTTTCACACAGCGACCCTAAAAATTTGGAGAAAACAAATAAATATTAAAAGAACATAAACTACCTTGTGGAGAAAATTATAGATTACATTGAATTTATGTCCATTAAACTTAACAATTTCTGTCTACATTGGTAAAAAACCTATTACTATTCTGTAATAAGGTTTTTTAAACTACATTTACCTTTTTACTGCGCCCCATGGTTTATATTTTTCTAACGAAGATGTAGTGCTATAAGTTATAGGTTAGGATTTCCACCACGTGTTTAAAACACAGGTAATTTTTAAAATTCCCCCGTTATAAACTAAACTTAAGACTAAAACTTAAGAATCGTATAGACATGTATGCTATGCTTGAATTCGTTTATACTGCATGTCTAAGTTTAAAAAGTGATCGTTTTCTCAAGTATTTTACAGTTTTTTTGTACTGTGTAATGTACCACAGACGAGATACAGAATAAACATCCAATGTAATTTTTCGGCGACATTCTTGGGCGCCATGTGGCCCCTTTACCATTTTAGTGTCACCCTCTATGTTACCAATGCAGCTTGAAAATGTATAGCAGCGCTCAATCTTGGAAACATTTGATCACTACAAAATTATTAAATATATCAAACAACATGGCACAAAGTCAATTACTTAATTATATACGATTTTATGAGATATAAAGCCATTTTCTGAAAAAGCCTGTACTCTCTAGTATTAAATTTCTGAAATCCTCGGTATTAAAATATATAATATATTCAAGTATTAAAATTCCCTGAAGAATGTTTGACTTCATACCGACTCCTATTACTAAAAACTCTCTGACCACACACTGATCTGCACTACTAAACAATTTCTGGCTGCACCTTCATTGGTACTACTGACAACTGTCTAACCACATCCTGCACTAATCAAAAATTGATTTTAACTTATTTTTGTGCATTTGATGTACTGTAATGCATTTTCACTCATTGACGTATTTTCGGGCATTTTTCGGGCATTTTTCGGGCATTTTTCGGGCATTTTTCGGGCATTTTTCGGGCATTTTTCGGGCATTTTTCGGGCATTTTTCGGGCATTTTTCGGGCATTTTTCGGGCATTTTTCGGGCATTTTTCGGGCATTTTTCGGGCATTTTTCGGGCATTTTTCGGGCATTTTTCGGGCATTTTTCGGGCATTTTTCGGGCATTTTTCGGGCATTTTTCGGGCATTTTTCGGGCATTTTTCGGGCATTTTTCGGGCATTTTTCGGGCATTTTTCGGGCATTTTTCGGGCATTTTTCGGGCATTTTTCGGGCATTTTTCGGGCATTTTTCGGGCATTTTTCGGGCATTTTTCGGGCATTTTTCGGGCATTTTTCGGGCATTTTTCGGGCATTTTTCGGGCATTTTTCGGGCATTTTTCGGGCATTTTTCGGGCATTTTTCGGGCATTTTTCGGGCATTTTTCGGGCATTTTTCGGGCATTTTTCGGGCATTTTTCGGGCATTTTTCGGGCATTTTTCGGGCATTTTTCGGGCATTTTTCGGGCATTTTTCGGGCATTTTTCGGGCATTTTTCGGGCATTTTTCGGGCATTTTTCGGGCATTTTTCGGGCATTTTTCGGGCATTTTTCGGGCATTTTTCGGGCATTTTTCGGGCATTTTTCGGGCATTTTTCGGGCATTTTTCGGGCATTTTTCGGGCATTTTTCGGGCATTTTTCGGGCATTTTTCGGGCATTTTTCGGGCATTTTTCGGGCATTTTTCGGGCATTTTTCGGGCATTTTTCGGGCATTTTTCGGGCATTTTTCGGGCATTTTTCGGGCATTTTTCGGGCATTTTTCGGGCATTTTTCGGGCATTTTTCGGGCATTTTTCGGGCATTTTTCGGGCATTTTTCGGGCATTTTTCGGGCATTTTTCGGGCATTTTTCGGGCATTTTTCGGGCATTTTTCGGGCATTTTTCGGGCATTTTTCGGGCATTTTTCGGGCATTTTTCGGGCATTTTTCGGGCATTTTTCGGGCATTTTTCGGGCATTTTTCGGGCATTTTTCGGGCATTTTTCGGGCATTTTTCGGGCATTTTTCGGGCATTTTTCGGGCATTTTTCGGGCATTTTTCGGGCATTTTTCGGGCATTTTTCGGGCATTTTTCGGGCATTTTTCGGGCATTTTTCGGGCATTTTTCGGGCATTTTTCGGGCATTTTTCGGGCATTTTTCGGGCATTTTTCGGGCATTTTTCGGGCATTTTTCGGGCATTTTTCGGGCATTTTTCGGGCATTTTTCGGGCATTTTTCGGGCATTTTTCGGGCATTTTTCGGGCATTTTTCGGGCATTTTTCGGGCATTTTTCGGGCATTTTTCGGGCATTTTTCGGGCATTTTTCGGGCATTTTTCGGGCATTTTTCGGGCATTTTTCGGGCATTTTTCGGGCATTTTTCGGGCATTTTTCGGGCATTTTTCGGGCATTTTTCGGGCATTTTTCGGGCATTTTTCGGGCATTTTTCGGGCATTTTTCGGGCATTTTTCGGGCATTTTTCGGGCATTTTTCGGGCATTTTTCGGGCATTTTTCGGGCATTTTTCGGGCATTTTTCGGGCATTTTTCGGGCATTTTTCGGGCATTTTTCGGGCATTTTTCGGGCATTTTTCGGGCATTTTTCGGGCATTTTTCGGGCATTTTTCGGGCATTTTTCGGGCATTTTTCGGGCATTTTTCGGGCATTTTTCGGGCATTTTTCGGGCATTTTTCGGGCATTTTTCGGGCATTTTTCGGGCATTTTTCGGGCATTTTTCGGGCATTTTTCGGGCATTTTTCGGGCATTTTTCGGGCATTTTTCGGGCATTTTTCGGGCATTTTTCGGGCATTTTTCGGGCATTTTTCGGGCATTTTTCGGGCATTTTTCGGGCATTTTTCGGGCATTTTTCGGGCATTTTTCGGGCATTTTTCGGGCATTTTTCGGGCATTTTTCGGGCATTTTTCGGGCATTTTTCGGGCATTTTTCGGGCATTTTTCGGGCATTTTTCGGGCATTTTTCGGGCATTTTTCGGGCATTTTTCGGGCATTTTTCGGGCATTTTTCGGGCATTTTTCGGGCATTTTTCGGGCATTTTTCGGGCATTTTTCGGGCATTTTTCGGGCATTTTTCGGGCATTTTTCGGGCATTTTTCGGGCATTTTTCGGGCATTTTTCGGGCATTTTTCGGGCATTTTTCGGGCATTTTTCGGGCATTTTTCGGGCATTTTTCGGGCATTTTTCGGGCATTTTTCGGGCATTTTTCGGGCATAACCTAAAAGTTAAGTAATTTAACGCCAATAATAGCTTAATTCGTTTTCGATAGCTTAACGCGTTTTCGATAGCAGCACGATCGTACATCTTAGACCACTTCTAATTTCTTATCATTGTCTTTTGTATTTTATCATATATTCGGCGTTTTTTTTCAGCGCATTTTGTACTTTATCTTGTATCTTGTATTTTATTATATATTCGGTTAGGTATCAAAACAGCCTAGTGCTGAACCTCGCCGTTTGTACACACCACACTATGTCTCCATTTTCTTTTTTCTACATGTACTTTGTATCTCTTGAGTGTCTCTATGAACATGTGTACAATAAAGACGTTTATTATTATTATTATTATTATTATTAATGTATTCTAACGCATTTTAACGCATTTTCAACAGATTTTCACTCATTTTAACGCATTTTCAACAGATTTTCAACACATTTTAAGATAAGATAAGATAAGATAAGATGTATTTATTTATTTATTATTAAGACTTATTTAACGTATTTAATCGCATTTTAATGCATTGTAATGTATTTAATCGCATTTTCCACAAATTTTAACTTCTCTAAATGCATTTTCAACGCTTTTTATCGTATTTCAACGCATTTTAATGGATTTTAATGCATTCTTAACGTATTTTATCGTATTTTAACGCATATTAATAGACTTTAATGCTCTTTTAACATATTTTATCGTATTTCAACGCATTTTAATGGATTTTAATACTCTTTTAACGCATTTCATCGTATTTCAACGCATTTTAATGGATTTTAATGCATTCTTAACGTATTTTAACACGTTCTAATCCATTTTAACGCACTGTAATGCATTATTAATATAATTTAACGCTCTATAAAGCATTTTTAATGTATTTAAACTCATTCTTGACGTATTTTAATACGTTTTAATGCATTTTAGCGCACCCTTTATTAAAAAATCGTATCAGTTCCACTATAAATTTCAGCCAAAAATGCATCCGCAATCAGATTTGACGGCAAAGAAAAGAGTAATAATTCTTAACACATTTTCCTAGAAATTTAACTTGCCATGTATTGCCCAAGTTACAGCTTTCGCTTTTACTTACAGTAATAAAACAGTGTTATCTATTACCGACCGTGGAAAAAGATCGATAAAACAGATTTCTACTATAACGACCAAAAATTTTGAAAAATATTATTTCATCCTTGATAACTTCCAGGTATCTTTGAGTGATCTTTAGTTTCATATGACTGTTGTATGTGAACATAAGTTATATAATATTCATGATATTTAATATAGTGTTCTATATTACCGGCTGTGGAAAAACAGATTGATAAATCCTGTATATTATACATTGTGTATATGCTATATATAACGTATTATTATCCATTTTAATGCACTTTAACGCATTCTTAACGCACTTTTATGTATTTTCACGCACTATTGGCATATTTTAAAACATTTACACGCCCTACAATGCACTCTTAACTCACTTTAATGTAGTTTGACGCACTTATAACGCACTATTGATGTATTTTAACACATTTTAACGCACAATAACGCATTTTTAACCCATTTTAACACATTTTCACGCACCACAACGCATTTTTAATCCATTTCAATGTGTTTTCACGCACTATTGACGTATTTTTTAACACATTTAGTTTATATTTTTACTTGAATGCATTTTAATGCATTTCTAAATATGTTACCCTATTTTAACGCATTTCCATACATTTTTAACGCTTTCTAACCTATTTCAACGCATTTTAATGCATCTCTAAATATTCTACCCGAAGTTAACGCATTTCAATACATTTTTAACGTGTTCTACCCTATTCCAACACATTTTAATGCATTTCTAAACGTTCTAACCTATTTTAAAGCAATTTCATACAATTTTTAATGTTCTAATGCATTTTCAATATATTTTAACGTATCAAAAATTGTATGTTCAATTAAACATTTTGGTATTCTGTCAGTAATCAGTAGACTGATTATCACCGTTCTCAATTTACATCCGTGTAGAACATCGGTAACGAATCTGCAATCGCTAGACTGATTATCGCCATTCTCAATTTGCATCGGTGTAAGACGTCGGTAACGAATCTGTAATCGCCAGACTGATTACCCCCGTCGTCCATTTAGATCTGTGCACCGCATCGGTAACCGATCTGTATTCACTAGACTGATTATCACCGTGCTCAATTTAAATCCGTGTAGAATATCGGTAACCAATCTGCAATCGCTAGATTGATTGTCACCGTCATCAATGTAGGTCAAGGCAGCGGATCGGTAACAATATGGACACAGATGAAATATGGGATAAAAATATTATCCAAGTTAGACACTTCTTTGACAGTTACCACAGGTTATTCAACGTTTTCATATATTCACACCGAAAATCATCAAATAACCTGAAAATTTCATAATTTAACGCCAACAATCTCTAAATGTATTCGATCGAACTTCAGCGCATTTTCTGCGTATTTTAACTCATTTACAACGCATTTTAACGCATTCCTAACGCACTTTAATGTATTTTGATGCACTATTGGGATACTTTAACATATATTCACGTACCATAATGCATTCTTAACACACTTTAATGTATTTTCTCGCATTATAACGCACTATTAACTTATTTATACTATCTTAAATAATGTTTTTTAAAATATTGTTTTAAATACTTATACTATATAATTTTTAATATTTTAATATATGCACTACCTACGTCTTATATATACTATTACCACTTATTATATATACTATATACGTACTATATATGTAACATACGTACTATATACCTATTATATATACAATATACGTACTATACATGTAACATACGTACTATATACCAATTATATATACAATATACGTACTATATACCTATTATATATACTATATACGTACTATATACCTATTGTATATACTATATACATACTATATATGTAACATACGTACTATATACCTATTATATATACTATATACATACTATATATGTAACATACGTACTATATACCTATTGTATATACAATATACGTACTGTATATGTAACATACGTACTATATACCTATTGTATATACAATATACGTACTATATACCTATTATATATACTATATACGTACTATATATGTAACATACGTACTATATACCTATTATATATACAATATACGTACTATATATGTAACATACGTACTATATACCTATTGTATATACAATATACGTTCTATATATGTAACATACGTACTATATACCTATTATATATACTATATACGTACTATATATGTGACATACGTACTATATACCTATTATATATACTATATACGTACTATATATGTAACATACGTACTATATACCTATTGTATATACAATATACGTACTATATACCTATTATATATACTATATACGTACTATATATGTAACATACGTACTATATACCTATTATATATACAATATACGTACTATATATGTAACATACGTACTATATACCTATTGTATATACAATATACGTTCTATATATGTAACATACGTACTATACACCTATTGTATATACAATATAAGTTCTATATATGTGACATACGTACTATATACCTATTATATATACTATATACGTACTATATATGTAACATACGTACTATATACCAATTATATATACAATATACGTACTATATATGTAACACACGTACTATATATGTAACATACGTACTATATACCTATTGTATATACAATATACGTTCTATATATGTAACATACGTACTATATACCTATTATATATACTATATACGTACTATATGTGTAACATACGTACTATATACCTATTATATATACTATATACGTACTATATATGTAACATACGTACTATATACCTATTACATATACTATATACGTACTATATATGTAACATACGTACTATATACCTATTGTATATACAATATACGTTCTATATATGTGACATACGTACTATATACCTATTGTATATACTATATACATACTATATATGTAACATACGTACTATATACCTATTATATATACTATATACATACTATATATGTAACATACGTACTATATACCTATTGTATATACAATATACGTACTGTATATGTAACATACGTACTATATACCTATTGTATATACAATATACGTACTATATACCTATTATATATACTATATACGTACTATATATGTAACATACGTACTATATACCTATTGTATATACAATATACGTTCTATATATGTAACATACGTACTATATACCTATTATATATACTATATACGTACTATATATGTAACATACGTACTATATACCTATTATATATACTATATACGTACTATATATGTAACATACGTACTATATACCTATTATATATACTATATACGTACTATATATGTAACATACGTACTATATACCTATTATATATACTATATACATACTATATATGTAACATACGTACTATATACCTATTATATATACAATATACGTACTATATATGTAACATACGTACTATATACCTATTGTATATACAATTTACGTTCTATATATGTAACATACGTACTATATACCTATTATATATACTATATACGTTCTATATATGTAACATACGTACTATATACCTATTATATATACTATATACGTACTATATATGTAACATACGTACCATATACCTATCATATACACTATATACCTATTATATATACAATATACGTACTATATATGTAACATACGTACTATATACCTATTGTATATACAATATACGTTCTATATATGTAACATACGTACTATATACCTATTATATATACTATATACGTACTATATATGTGACATACGTACTATATACCTATTATATATACTATATACGTACTATATATGTAACATACGTACTATATACCTATTGTATATACAATATACGTACTATATACCTATTATATATACTATATACGTACTATATATGTAACATACGTACTATATACCTATTATATATACAATATACGTACTATATATGTAACATACGTACTATATACCTATTGTATATACAATATACGTTCTATATATGTAACATACGTACTATACACCTATTGTATATACAATATAAGTTCTATATATGTGACATACGTACTATATACCTATTATATATACTATATACGTACTATATATGTAACATACGTACTATATACCAATTATATATACAATATACGTACTATATATGTAACACACGTACTATATATGTAACATACGTACTATATACCTATTGTATATACAATATACGTTCTATATATGTAACATACGTACTATATACCTATTATATATACTATATACGTACTATATGTGTAACATACGTACTATATACCTATTATATATACTATATACGTACTATATATGTAACATACGTACTATATACCTATTACATATACTATATACGTACTATATATGTAACATACGTACTATATACCTATTGTATATACAATATACGTTCTATATATGTGACATACGTACTATATACCTATTGTATATACTATATACATACTATATATGTAACATACGTACTATATACCTATTATATATACTATATACATACTATATATGTAACATACGTACTATATACCTATTGTATATACAATATACGTACTGTATATGTAACATACGTACTATATACCTATTGTATATACAATATACGTACTATATACCTATTATATATACTATATACGTACTATATATGTAACATACGTACTATATACCTATTGTATATACAATATACGTTCTATATATGTAACATACGTACTATATACCTATTATATATACTATATACGTACTATATATGTAACATACGTACTATATACCTATTATATATACTATATACGTACTATATATGTAACATACGTACTATATACCTATTATATATACTATATACGTACTATATATGTAACATACGTACTATATACCTATTATATATACTATATACATACTATATATGTAACATACGTACTATATACCTATTATATATACAATATACGTACTATATATGTAACATACGTACTATATACCTATTGTATATACAATTTACGTTCTATATATGTAACATACGTACTATATACCTATTATATATACTATATACGTTCTATATATGTAACATACGTACTATATACCTATTATATATACTATATACGTACTATATATGTAACATACGTACCATATACCTATCATATACACTATATACCTATTATATATGCTCTTTTAACGTATTTTATCGTATTTAAACGCATAAAGACGTTTATTATTATTATTATTATTATTATTATTATTATTTTAATGGGTTTTAATGCATTTTTCACGTATTTTATCATATTTCAATGCATTTCAATGCATTTCAATGTATTTTAATGTATTTTAATGCATTTTTAACGTATTTTATCGTATTTCAACGCATCTTAATGGATTTTAATGCATTCTTAACGCATTTTAATGGATTTTAATGCAGTCTTAACGCATTTTATCGTATTTCCACGCATTTTAATGTGTTTTAATGCATTTTTAACGTATTTTATCGTATTTCAACGCATTTTAAGGGATTTTAATGCATTTTTCACGTATTTTATCGTATTTCAACGAATTTTAATGTATATTAATGCATTTTTAACGTATTTTATCGGATTTCAGCGCATTTTAATGTATTTTTCTGCTAGTATAGTAGTTTTTTCTGCTAGTATATTAGTTTTTCGGCTAGTATAGTAGTTTTTCTGCTGGTATAGTAGTTTTTTCTGCTAGTATAGTAGTTTTTCTGCAAGTATAGTAGTTTTTTCTGCTAGTATAGTAGTTTTTTCTGCTAGTATAGTAGTTTTTCTGCTAGTATAGTAGTTTTTTTCCGCTGGTATAGTAGTTTTTTTCTGCTAGTATAGTAGTTTTTCTGCTAGTATAGTAGATTTTTCGGCTAGTATAGTAGTTTTTCTGCTGGTATAGTAGTTTTTTCTGCTCGTATAGTAGTTTTTCTGCAAGTATAGTAGTTTTTTCTGCTAGTATAGTAGTTTTCTGCAAGTATAGTAGTTTTTTCTGCTAGTATGGTAGTATAGTAGTTTTTTATGCTACTATACTAGCCTAAAAAAACTACTATACTAGCAGAAAAAACTACTATACCAGCAGAAAAACTACTATACTGGCAGAAAAAACTACTATACTAGCAGAAAAAAACTACTATACCAGCGGAAAAAACTACTATACTAGCAGAAAAACTACTATACTAGCAGAAAAAACTACTATACTAGCAGAAAAAACTACTATACTTGCAGAAAAACTACTATACTAGCAGAAAAAACTACTATACCAGCAGAAAAACTACTATACTAGCCGAAAAATCTACTATACTAGCAGAAAAACTACTATACTAGCAGAAAAAACTACTATACTAGCAGAAAAATACATTAAAATGCGCTGAAATCCGATAAAATACGTTAAAAATGCATTAATATACATTAAAATTCGTTGAAATACGATAAAATACGTGAAAAATGCATTAAAATCCCTTAAAATGCGTTGAAATACGATAAAATACGTTAAAAATGCATTAAAACACATTAAAATGCGTGGAAATACGATAAAATGCGTTAAGACTGCATTAAAATCCATTAAAATGCGTTAAGAATGCATTAAAATCCATTAAGATGCGTTGAAATACGATAAAATACGTTAAAAATGCATTAAAATACATTAAAATACATTGAAATGCATTGAAATGCATTGAAATATGATAAAATACGTGAAAAATGCATTAAAACCCATTAAAATAATAATAATAATAATAATAATAATAATAATAAACGTCTTTATGCGTTTAAATACGATAAAATACGTTAAAAGAGCATATATAATAGGTATATAGTGTATATGATAGGTATATGGTACGTATGTTACATATATAGTACGTATATAGTATATATAATAGGTATATAGTACGTATGTTACATATATAGAACGTATATAGTATATATAATAGGTATATAGTACGTATGTTACATATATAGAACGTAAATTGTATATACAATAGGTATATAGTACGTATGTTACATATATAGTACGTATATTGTATATATAATAGGTATATAGTACGTATGTTACATATATAGTATGTATATAGTATATATAATAGGTATATAGTACGTATGTTACATATATAGTACGTATATAGTATATATAATAGGTATATAGTACGTATGTTACATATATAGTACGTATATAGTATATATAATAGGTATATAGTACGTATGTTACATATATAGTACGTATATAGTATATATAATAGGTATATAGTACGTATGTTACATATATAGAACGTATATTGTATATACAATAGGTATATAGTACGTATGTTACATATATAGTACGTATATAGTATATATAATAGGTATATAGTACGTATATTGTATATACAATAGGTATATAGTACGTATGTTACATATACAGTACGTATATTGTATATACAATAGGTATATAGTACGTATGTTACATATATAGTATGTATATAGTATATATAATAGGTATATAGTACGTATGTTACATATATAGTATGTATATAGTATATACAATAGGTATATAGTACGTATGTCACATATATAGAACGTATATTGTATATACAATAGGTATATAGTACGTATGTTACATATATAGTACGTATATAGTATATGTAATAGGTATATAGTACGTATGTTACATATATAGTACGTATATAGTATATATAATAGGTATATAGTACGTATGTTACACATATAGTACGTATATAGTATATATAATAGGTATATAGTACGTATGTTACATATATAGAACGTATATTGTATATACAATAGGTATATAGTACGTATGTTACATATATAGTACGTGTGTTACATATATAGTACGTATATTGTATATATAATTGGTATATAGTACGTATGTTACATATATAGTACGTATATAGTATATATAATAGGTATATAGTACGTATGTCACATATATAGAACTTATATTGTATATACAATAGGTGTATAGTACGTATGTTACATATATAGAACGTATATTGTATATACAATAGGTATATAGTACGTATGTTACATATATAGTACGTATATTGTATATATAATAGGTATATAGTACGTATGTTACATATATAGTACGTATATAGTATATATAATAGGTATATAGTACGTATATTGTATATACAATAGGTATATAGTACGTATGTTACATATATAGTACGTATATAGTATATATAATAGGTATATAGTACGTATGTCACATATATAGTACGTATATAGTATATATAATAGGTATATAGTACGTATGTTACATATATAGAACGTATATTGTATATACAATAGGTATATAGTACGTATGTTACATATATAGTACGTATATTGTATATATAATAGGTATATAGTACGTATGTTACATATATAGTACGTATATAGTATATATAATAGGTATATAGTACGTATATTGTATATACAATAGGTATATAGTACGTATGTTACATATACAGTACGTATATTGTATATACAATAGGTATATAGTACGTATGTTACATATATAGTATGTATATAGTATATATAATAGGTATATAGTACGTATGTTACATATATAGTATGTATATAGTATATACAATAGGTATATAGTACGTATATAGTATATATAATAGGTATATAGTACGTATATTGTATATATAATTGGTATATAGTACGTATGTTACATGTATAGTACGTATATTGTATATATAATAGGTATATAGTACGTATGTTACATATATAGTACGTATATAGTATATATAATAAGTGGTAATAGTATATATAAGACGTAGGTAGTGCATATATTAAAATATTAAAAATTATATAGTATAAGTATTTAAAACAATATTTTAAAAAACATTATTTAAGATAGTATAAATAAGTTAATAGTGCGTTATAATGCGAGAAAATACATTAAAGTGTGTTAAGAATGCATTATGGTACGTGAATATATGTTAAAGTATCCCAATAGTGCATCAAAATACATTAAAGTGCGTTAGGAATGCGTTAAAATGCGTTGTAAATGAGTTAAAATACGCAGAAAATGCGCTGAAGTTCGATCGAATACATTTAGAGATTGTTGGCGTTAAATTATGAAATTTTCAGGTTATTTGATGATTTTCGGTGTGAATATATGAAAACGTTGAATAACCTGTGGTAACTGTCAAAGAAGTGTCTAACTTGGATAATATTTTTATCCCATATTTCATCTGTGTCCATATTGTTACCGATCCGCTGCCTTGACCTACATTGATGACGGTGACAATCAATCTAGCGATTGCAGATTGGTTACCGATATTCTACACGGATTTAAATTGAGCACGGTGATAATCAGTCTAGTGAATACAGATCGGTTACCGATGCGGTGCACAGATCTAAATGGACGACGGGGGTAATCAGTCTGGCGATTACAGATTCGTTACCGACGTCTTACACCGATGCAAATTGAGAATGGCGATAATCAGTCTAGCGATTGCAGATTCGTTACCGATGTTCTACACGGATGTAAATTGAGAACGGTGATAATCAGTCTACTGATTACTGACAGAATACCAAAATGTTTAATTGAACATACAATTTTTGATACGTTAAAATATATTGAAAATGCATTAGAACATTAAAAATTGTATGAAATTGCTTTAAAATAGGTTAGAACGTTTAGAAATGCATTAAAATGTGTTGGAATAGGGTAGAACACGTTAAAAATGTATTGAAATGCGTTAACTTCGGGTAGAATATTTAGAGATGCATTAAAATGCGTTGAAATAGGTTAGAAAGCGTTAAAAATGTATGGAAATGCGTTAAAATAGGGTAACATATTTAGAAATGCATTAAAATGCATTCAAGTAAAAATATAAACTAAATGTGTTAAAAAATACGTCAATAGTGCGTGAAAACACATTGAAATGGATTAAAAATGCGTTGTGGTGCGTGAAAATGTGTTAAAATGGGTTAAAAATGCGTTATTGTGCGTTAAAATGTGTTAAAATACATCAATAGTGCGTTATAAGTGCGTCAAACTACATTAAAGTGAGTTAAGAGTGCATTGTAGGGCGTGTAAATGTTTTAAAATATGCCAATAGTGCGTGAAAATACATAAAAGTGCGTTAAGAATGCGTTAAAGTGCATTAAAATGGATAATAATACGTTATATATAGCATATACACAATGTATAATATACAGGATTTATCAATCTGTTTTTCCACAGCCGGTAATATAGAACACTATATTAAATATCATGAATATTATATAACTTATGTTCACATACAACAGTCATATGAAACTAAAGATCACTCAAAGATACCTGGAAGTTATCAAGGATGAAATAATATTTTTCAAAATTTTTGGTCGTTATAGTAGAAATCTGTTTTATCGATCTTTTTCCACGGTCGGTAATAGATAACACTGTTTTATTACTGTAAGTAAAAGCGAAAGCTGTAACTTGGGCAATACATGGCAAGTTAAATTTCTAGGAAAATGTGTTAAGAATTATTACTCTTTTCTTTGCCGTCAAATCTGATTGCGGATGCATTTTTGGCTGAAATTTATAGTGGAACTGATACGATTTTTTAATAAAGGGTGCGCTAAAATGCATTAAAACGTATTAAAATACGTCAAGAATGAGTTTAAATACATTAAAAATGCTTTATAGAGCGTTAAATTATATTAATAATGCATTACAGTGCGTTAAAATGGATTAGAACGTGTTAAAATACGTTAAGAATGCATTAAAATCCATTAAAATGCGTTGAAATACGATGAAATGCGTTAAAAGAGTATTAAAATCCATTAAAATGCGTTGAAATACGATAAAATATGTTAAAAGAGCATTAAAGTCTATTAATATGCGTTAAAATACGATAAAATACGTTAAGAATGCATTAAAATCCATTAAAATGCGTTGAAATACGATAAAAAGCGTTGAAAATGCATTTAGAGAAGTTAAAATTTGTGGAAAATGCGATTAAATACATTACAATGCATTAAAATGCGATTAAATACGTTAAATAAGTCTTAATAATAAATAAATAAATACATCTTATCTTATCTTATCTTATCTTAAAATGTGTTGAAAATCTGTTGAAAATGCGTTAAAATGAGTGAAAATCTGTTGAAAATGCGTTAAAATGCGTTAGAATACATTAATAATAATAATAATAATAATAATAAACGTCTTTATTGTACACATGTTCATAGAGACACTCAAGAGATACAAAGTACATGTAGAAAAAAGAAAATGGAGACATAGTGTGGTGTGTACAAACGGCGAGGTTCAGCACTAGGCTGTTTTGATACCTAACCGAATATATAATAAAATACAAGATACAAGATAAAGTACAAAATGCGCTGAAAAAAAACGCCGAATATATGATAAAATACAAAAGACAATGATAAGAAATTAGAAGTGGTCTAAGATGTACGATCGTGCTGCTATCGAAAACGCGTTAAGCTATCGAAAACGAATTAAGCTATTATTGGCGTTAAATTACTTAACTTTTAGGTTATGCCCGAAAAATGCCCGAAAAATGCCCGAAAAATGCCCGAAAAATGCCCGAAAAATGCCCGAAAAATGCCCGAAAAATGCCCGAAAAATGCCCGAAAAATGCCCGAAAAATGCCCGAAAAATGCCCGAAAAATGCCCGAAAAATGCCCGAAAAATGCCCGAAAAATGCCCGAAAAATGCCCGAAAAATGCCCGAAAAATGCCCGAAAAATGCCCGAAAAATGCCCGAAAAATGCCCGAAAAATGCCCGAAAAATGCCCGAAAAATGCCCGAAAAATGCCCGAAAAATGCCCGAAAAATGCCCGAAAAATGCCCGAAAAATGCCCGAAAAATGCCCGAAAAATGCCCGAAAAATGCCCGAAAAATGCCCGAAAAATGCCCGAAAAATGCCCGAAAAATGCCCGAAAAATGCCCGAAAAATGCCCGAAAAATGCCCGAAAAATGCCCGAAAAATGCCCGAAAAATGCCCGAAAAATGCCCGAAAAATGCCCGAAAAATGCCCGAAAAATGCCCGAAAAATGCCCGAAAAATGCCCGAAAAATGCCCGAAAAATGCCCGAAAAATGCCCGAAAAATGCCCGAAAAATGCCCGAAAAATGCCCGAAAAATGCCCGAAAAATGCCCGAAAAATGCCCGAAAAATGCCCGAAAAATGCCCGAAAAATGCCCGAAAAATGCCCGAAAAATGCCCGAAAAATGCCCGAAAAATGCCCGAAAAATGCCCGAAAAATGCCCGAAAAATGCCCGAAAAATGCCCGAAAAATGCCCGAAAAATGCCCGAAAAATGCCCGAAAAATGCCCGAAAAATGCCCGAAAAATGCCCGAAAAATGCCCGAAAAATGCCCGAAAAATGCCCGAAAAATGCCCGAAAAATGCCCGAAAAATGCCCGAAAAATGCCCGAAAAATGCCCGAAAAATGCCCGAAAAATGCCCGAAAAATGCCCGAAAAATGCCCGAAAAATGCCCGAAAAATGCCCGAAAAATGCCCGAAAAATGCCCGAAAAATGCCCGAAAAATGCCCGAAAAATGCCCGAAAAATGCCCGAAAAATGCCCGAAAAATGCCCGAAAAATGCCCGAAAAATGCCCGAAAAATGCCCGAAAAATGCCCGAAAAATGCCCGAAAAATGCCCGAAAAATGCCCGAAAAATGCCCGAAAAATGCCCGAAAAATGCCCGAAAAATGCCCGAAAAATGCCCGAAAAATGCCCGAAAAATGCCCGAAAAATGCCCGAAAAATGCCCGAAAAATGCCCGAAAAATGCCCGAAAAATGCCCGAAAAATGCCCGAAAAATGCCCGAAAAATGCCCGAAAAATGCCCGAAAAATGCCCGAAAAATGCCCGAAAAATGCCCGAAAAATGCCCGAAAAATGCCCGAAAAATGCCCGAAAAATGCCCGAAAAATGCCCGAAAAATGCCCGAAAAATGCCCGAAAAATGCCCGAAAAATGCCCGAAAAATGCCCGAAAAATGCCCGAAAAATGCCCGAAAAATGCCCGAAAAATGCCCGAAAAATGCCCGAAAAATGCCCGAAAAATGCCCGAAAAATGCCCGAAAAATGCCCGAAAAATGCCCGAAAAATGCCCGAAAAATGCCCGAAAAATGCCCGAAAAATGCCCGAAAAATGCCCGAAAAATGCCCGAAAAATGCCCGAAAAATGCCCGAAAAATGCCCGAAAAATGCCCGAAAAATGCCCGAAAAATGCCCGAAAAATGCCCGAAAAATGCCCGAAAAATGCCCGAAAAATGCCCGAAAAATGCCCGAAAAATGCCCGAAAAATGCCCGAAAAATGCCCGAAAAATGCCCGAAAAATGCCCGAAAAATGCCCGAAAAATGCCCGAAAAATGCCCGAAAAATGCCCGAAAAATGCCCGAAAAATGCCCGAAAAATGCCCGAAAAATGCCCGAAAAATGCCCGAAAAATGCCCGAAAAATGCCCGAAAAATGCCCGAAAAATGCCCGAAAAATGCCCGAAAAATGCCCGAAAAATGTGTTAAAATACGTCAATGAGTGAAAATGCATTACAGTACATCAAATGCACAAAAATAAGTTAAAATCAATTTTTGATTAGTGCAGGATGTGGTTAGACAAGTTGTCAGTAGTACCAATGAAGGTGCAGTCAGAAATTGTTTAGTAGTGCAGATCAGTGTGTGGTCAGAGAGTTTTTAGTAATAGGAGTCGATACGAAGTCAAACATTCTTCAGGGAATTTTAATACTTGAATATATTATATATTTTAATACCGAGGATTTCAGAAATTTAATACTAGAGTACAGGCTTTTTCAGAAAATGGCTTTATATCTCATAAAATCGTATATAATTAAGTAATTGACTTTGTGCCATGTTGTTTGATATATTTAATAATTTTGTAGTGATCAAATGTTTCCAAGATTGAGCGCTGATATACATTTTCAAGCTGCATTGATAACACCGTGCATGACACTAAAATGGTAAGGATGCTACATGAACCCCAAGAATGTTGTCGAAAAATGATATTGGACATTAGGTCCATACTATATCTCGTCTCTGATTATACATACACCTTTACGATTTTCAATACATGTATTGAAATAATATAGTGTAATTTAATTTTAACAATTCGTAACGAAAAGGATATAATTGTCTTAAATCATATACAAACCTTTTACTTAAAGAACTACACAAAAAGCAGACCAAAATGTAATATTATGTATACAACATTTTGCTGCTGAATATTAGTCGCTCTTGTAGATACAAATATGCTTATAAGGTATTCGAATTAAAATATTATAAAATCGGTGAGGCCTAAGTATGTTAGATACATATAGTGTACTGATTGTCTAAGATGACCGAAAGATCATAGGACGCAATTTTGTATAATTTATTTATACTATTTCTATGGTTTGAAAACATCAAAAAGTCAACGGGTCTTAAGAAAAACTCTCGTAAAATGCAAGGTTCACGGTCATTGCAAAGATCTTTATCTACTTATGTAGCTATGTCCGATCCTTAACTTCTCGCATGTAAAAATTACTCCTTTAACACGGCGATTATTAAGCGTTTTATCGTGTCATTTGTAAACTCTTAAGTATTCCGCTATTCTATTATTTCCAGACTACGCTTTTGTTTATCTCGACGCCGTAGTAAGAAGTTGTAATATTTTACGTAATTTATTCGATAAATTGTTAGTGTACTGAGAAACTCGAAATTGTATTTGTATTATTTGTAATAAGGTCGTCTTTTTTTGAACGGTAAACAAATTCGTATCTCTTAGACACTATAAAGACGACAAATTTGCAGTAGTGCCGTTTTTACTTCCTGCACCATTGTGCAATCATATGATTATAATATGCTTCCTTTTATCCAATTAATCTATTCAACTGAAAAACTGATGCTTGTAATAAACTTTTTCTCTATTCAAACGGTAAATAATTTTGCTTCCTTTAGTCTCGCGGACAAAGAGAAATATGCAGCAATTTCCACTCGTCTCCATCGTTCCGCTTTATTCTCCGTTGGCTATGCTCCCATCGTTCCATCGTCCTGTAAGAGGCGGATAATAACCGCGAAGAAGTCTCGCCGGCTGCAGATAAACGTTCTAGTAGAGGTAACGTCTGCCATATGCTGGACTTGAAGACGTCGGTGATTTTGATTTGAGCAAGAAATGTGACGAGAAACTCGACACATAGGAATGTTATCATTCTGTAAAATCAAGGAAACATTGTCAATCCTGAAAAGTTCCACCTATTCTACTGAATTTTCTTCTATCACGTTCTCTAACAAGAAAGTTAATAGTAAACATATAGTGCCTGGAGAGTTCAAAATATCCGCGGTTACTAACATTTTACCATTGAAACACAGGGTTGTCGTTAAACGATAAGAATGTAGATAGCGGCCAATTACCTCGTAAAACCACATGCTACTATGCCGGTGATTAATAAGGCCCGTTCCGATGGAAATCTATTTTCTCAGCATCGCACGTGGGTAACTATGTTGCCGCCGGAGAGTACGTTCCCTTGAACCGCGATTCCGCTCTAGTCCTTCGTTTCGTGCGACTTCACGGGCTGTTGCTCACACTTCCACCGGTAAGACGGTGTACGTGCAAACGTAATACCCACACATATTGCGATGAGCACTATAAAAAAGCCGTCTTCGTACTCTAACCGAGACCCGGCACGCTGTGATGCAGCAAGAGTGCACCGGAGAAGTTCACCGTTGCACCTGTATCTTATTGCTCTGCTGGCACTCCTACCTTACTGATCTCACGGCGAGCATACTCAACAAAATTCCCTCGGATCATGTACCGAGTGTACTTCCTCCCGACGTAAACCACCAATCCAAATATTATTTTTGCCAGAATTAATAATAGCATAAGCAAACAATAACTAGAAATATAAACGAATTTTATTAAGTATTTTTTTACGACATATAAAAATAAGTACATTTTTTATATATGACAGTCTTCTAACTAAACAGTCGATGTAATACTGATAAATGAACAATCAGTGGCATAGAAACGGTACATTTCTATTATCTCACATTGGTAAAGGAGATTAAAGGAGGTAAAGGATATCATTTATTGTGTTCGTACACACCTTAGCGTTCTAACTGAACGCTCACTGTAATGCTGGTAAAAAAAATAGTTATTATTGAGGGTAATTTCTAAGTCACTCACATAATAAGTGGAAATTACATGAGTATTCTGCTTATAGAAAAACTTAAGATATAGGAGGGCATTTATCGACTTTACACGGTAAAGTTCTGTTAGGAACATAAGAAAGACAATAATCATTTTCAATAAAAAATTCCATAAAAAAAACTTTCAAATAAACAAGGACTGAACTTAATTCACATCGCGCATTAACTTCTTCCATAAATCTATTTTATAAAGAAAAATATTTCTTAACGAAGTAACTCTGTCATAAGGTAAAGAAAAAAGAACCGTCAATTTATGAAAAAAGAAATAAAAAACTATAAATTTCAATCGGAACTAGGTTCGCTGAGATTCAGACAGTTTTCTTTTAAAATGATGTCGGTGTAATCAATAGGGACTTTTTCCGTAACATCATTCTCTTTCTGTTCAGTCGTCGGCGACCTCCGAGTTTCGATGAAAACATCACGCAGAAAACCACAATTGTAGTTTACCGTTCGGGTACCGTACATTTCACAAATGATTTTCGTGGGTTCCACCTTCTGTGACGTCACCTGTTTGCTCCCACCCTTATTTTTATCGGATTTAACGTTACGTTTAGACTGAGCAGAAGATTTGCTCCTTTTTGGACGGGTTTTCGCAGGATATTTTTTCATGCTATGACGAATATGGTTTTCGTTGGATCTTGAAGTACAACCAACGTATGTACCGTCGACAACAGACGTTTTACGTGGGTCAGAGTTCTCATGAGCGTTTATTCGCGATGAATGGCCCAGTACTTTCCTCTCCTTTTCATTTGTGTCTTTCCATAAATCGATGCACGACGGCCCATCGTCAAGATTTTCTGCCCATGAATTTTGATCATCCGTAACCATTAATGGTGGGCTATTGCAGTCTGACGATGCGGTCGATCGTGTTTTCTGTGGTCAAATGTTTGTTGTTACAACACCTTCATTATGTACACGGGCAAGATTGTCGCGGATTTTACCGAACATTCTTCATTTATAAGTCACTTACGTTCGTCAAAACGCATCATATTGAATAAAAGAAAGGAAATAGTTGAGAGCAAAGTCATGCGCTATTGTACACGTGCAAGAAAGGTTAACAAATGCGTTTCAGGTCAACCGTACCTATCGCCAGAATATTTTATATGCATTATGAAATACCATAAGCTCGAGCAATAACATTCCAGTAAATAACCATATCATTGTAAGTACCTATCTTCGTAATATAAAATAGAATCAAACAACATTGTATTTTCTTCGGTACAGATAGGTATATAAAAAGGTCATGAATTTCACGTACCTCCAAAGAATACCGCGGTACATATGCATACCGTGACACCGGTCTGTTCCAGGTTTTACACATTGTTCTCAAGTTGAAGTAATACATTTTTCCCGGTCTGCTCTTCGACTCGCACTCTACCCAATCATAACTCCTTCGAAGTTCTCCGAATGTCGGTGTACTGTTTAGCTGATTTTCCAGAGACATCGTTTCCCTCTTCACTGGCAATTCCAAGGTACTCTCGCGATGCAGTATTTTTCGAAAAGAAGTAATATTATGAAGGTCGCATGCAATGTGTCAAAACGTGTACCGCGCGTCAGCAGGTTGTCGAATGAATGAATTCGCGACAGATCACATGACACGAATATGGCCACCCTTTGTGGCACATACGTGTGTGTATATGTGATAAACTTATAGGAATGGCCGGTAAGATGGCCCGAGCGTAAACTGGCAGCACGCTTTGTTACGTAAATATCTTTCTTTCGGAGAGAGATTAGGATTAAGGTGATCCGGTTACGTGTTTGTCCTTAAGTCTAAACACGGAATCGGGTAGTTTCGTTTATGAAGAAATATTTTCTGCTGACAGAGCAGTCAACTTTAGGAGGACAAATCAATTAAAAATAGATTTTGAAGCTGAAAAATCTATTTTGCTATTTTGTCTTTATTATCGACTGTTCTTAATAATAAAATAATGTTACAAATAATTAGTACATACACGAAATCACGTAAATGAGCTTTTATGTACACCACAAAAATAATGAAAAACATATCTAAACAATATTATACGTACAGTATTATACGAAACTACTTTTCTAGAGATTTCCGTATCTTTCATGGAAAGAATAATACATTGCACATTACGGAAAGAAAAAATGTTTTCATTTTTTGCGAAGTCTTTTTGTGCGGTTCTTTTTTTCTTATTTTTTCTTTTGGTATTCCTCTTCACGGGATACTCGATAGGATTACTATTCTATCTGTGGTCAGTTCCTAAAGAGATTTTTTTCCTATGAATGCAGCTGTCGTAATCGATACAATTTTTTTACTGGACAAAATCTAAAATATGTTGGTCTCGATTTCAGCAAACGAATTACATAATTTTTATCGAATTGATCATTACAAAAATTCTATCAAACTAATGTACATACATTAACTATTAATACAACATTTTCTTTATTTATCAAGATTGGAGAGTTAATAATTACAGTAATAATAATACTTCACTTGACACGTTGAAACCACTCCGGTATTTGAAAACGACAAGGAAGTACCTGTAACGGTTAAATCGTAAGCGAGAATAACATAGTTAAGTCGGTGTTACGTCTATTTTTCGTGGCTAAAAAGCAGAGCACCACCTGCGGCGTGACCTTGCCGTAAGATTTTGCACGAAATATTCAAGGTGACCCTGAAGTAATTTACGACCGTCTGTCGGATGGGCCGCTCTGTTTTTCCACTTCATTACCGCGCGGATTTTGTATTGTCGTCTGCGTGGAAAAAATAGTCAAATTTTTCAATTGCGAGGTCACTCATTGGTCGTTTCGTGTGGGACCAGACACTGCTTTTCGAAGTTCTCATTTTTCGATTTTACAGTCGACCATTTACGTATTTTTAGGTAGTTCCCGCAGGAGGTTTCGTCATTGAAGACCCATTATATAACTTTTTAAGGAACAGTTCCTTCATAATATCTATTTAGTAATGCCCAAGTGCTCAGTACGGGACTGAAAGAAAACAAAAAGGAAGCTGCGACAATGCAGGAAAATTCAAAGAAGTTCGCCCATTTAAGATGGCTTGCTGATTTTCTACGAAATTTCCGAGAATCTGGTTTTTTTCGGCAGCTATGAGCTAATCGGCATTTTCGCTACTTTGAGTTTCGGATGATCAAAAACCAGGGTGAGAATAAAACTTTGCTTAACTTCGAAAAGAGGAAGGACGGTTCAGGTCAAACGGCCTTGGTAATTCGAGAGTTTCTCAAATCATTGATCATGCGCACCAGCTTCTTTATCCGCGTTTATCCGTTAAATTCTATAGGCAGGATATGCCGTTCTTCCTACACCGCCGCACCAGATGTCTTTCATAACTAAAAATTTCTTCACAAACCCCGAAGTTAGATATAATTCCCGCGTGAATTTTACGTAGTTTCGATACAGACCTAATCACCACCCACAGTTCTCTGCATTACGCGTAAATTTACCAACATATTGGGTATCATTTTCAGCATACACCTAAAGTAAATGTGAAATTTCGCGAAGAGCTGCGAAAATAAAGATGAAAGGACTCATTAAACTTATCGTGCCATGGAGTGTCTGTATTTTAAACTACAGAGAGTTGACGGGGTATTGTTGAGAATGAAGGAAGAAATAGGTAGTATTAACGCATGTAAAAGGACGCGGGTCTAGGTATACACATCCGGGTAATGGTAGTCCGGAGGTGATGAAGAAGGGGAGGGTAAAGAAGCAAAGGAAGAACAGGTAGAATAAGAGAAGGAGGAGGAGGGGGAGGATGGTGGGACCATCAAAGTAGCGATGATGTTGGAGAGGTGGTTTGGACCGTTAGTTGGCCCCAGCAGCGCGGGATCGTTGTCCGGGCATTGCGCGCAGCTATATTCCATCCCTGTTTCTCCTTCTTCGAGTCTGCGCGTCTTCGTCGTCGACTCCCTTGGCCCCGCACACTCACGCACTCGTCCTATCCCCCTGTCTTTCCCTTTTTTCCCCCTATTCCTCGCTTCTCCTTCTCTATCGCGCCCTTGTCTCCTTTTCCGCCTGGTCTTTTCTCCGGCTCGCGCTTACCGGTTTCTACAATCATTCCGCAGGTATGCCCGCGAGAACTCTTCCTCCTCCGAGCCAAGAACACGGCTACGCCTAAAGTACTATTTCCCGTTGTCAGGCGAGAGCCGCGTAAAAAGAGAATCAACCTGGGCCATACCAACGATGTCCAAGAGAACTTTCCCTCCTTTGACTCCAGGTCAAACGCCATTTTGTTTAATCATTTTATGCTATCCGTGAAAAATTACGGATTCTGCGCATTCTTAACCGTTTTAGAAAATTCGTTACTTCTCCGTGGGCGGTTGATGGGCCTTTAAAATTGTTTTACAAACTTTCCACGGGCTGGGTACTGCATTTTAAAAATTATGTTCGTACTAGACGTGTACACGGGAAGGTAGGTATCGTAAAAGAAAATTAAACCGTGGAGTGCATTGCTCGGGTTCACATTTGTGCCTTAAAGGATGGCGGAAAAATACCGTCCGGACGAGATTTGTGTCAATTAAGAAGAGCCAGGCACCCTTGCTTTCGTTATTTATTGCGCCAAGTGTTTGCCGGTAATAAAACACAAAAGACGGAAAGCATTGCCCGCGAAAGCGGTTGTTTATTGCGCGTCGTCGAGGGTAAAGGGAAGGCCTTCCCTCGCGTCAAGGGAAGGCTTCTGAGAAAACTGGAGCAAAAGCAGTCGTTCATCGTGAGTCTTAGGTAGGCAACGGCGTCGTAAAACGACTTTGCAAAGCCTTCGATAGGGAGGTCGACCCTCCTCGAACTGCCTTCCCATGAAAAATTATGTAGTAAATAAATCCACGTTTAGCGTCCTCGCACACATCACCTTCGACCGTCGAAAAATTGGGAAATTCACCAAATTTTTTTATAGACCGCACCATATGTAAAATTGAAAATCGTACTTAAAACACCGTAATTAAATTAAATTAAATCGTAATTAAAACACCTCTGCCCGATGCGACATTGTTAAGCGAACTGAGAACGAAGTTGATCGCTGGGCCACTGGGTCCCTCGTCGACAGGATAACAGTTCACGGCTGTACCGTTTGTGCTAACGTTATCCGCATCGTTTACTGCGACCACGTCTTCGTCACGACGATCGAGAGTGAGAAAGTAAAGTACACCCATTGATAGAGAAAGTGATCGAGAAATTTTTTCAAAAGTGAACGTCTTAACACCTCGTACTTAATGTTACCAATTGTCAGAGAATGGCACAGTTATTAAACGCGTAAGAAACCTTCTGATGTTTTATTCATATGTTATTTACACCATACTTGTGTTTTATATGCTTCAGGAAAAAGTTTGCTATGGTGAATAAAGTTTATTTCGTCAAATTGATCCCTTAGCTCAAAGGAAGACCTTTTGAGGAGCGATGTAATTTGGTTCCCTTCTAGAGCAATCTTTGGATCCAGTTCCTGCGGTTGTCCTTGGCACGTGGTGGAAAGGTTTCTTATCCTGCTGGTGGCTGTTAAATATCATATTAGAGGGAAATAATATCCCGTTGACCTTGTGCGAAAAGAGTGTCTAATTGTTATTCAAGTGGGACCGGCGGTAACCGTCCTTGGCACATGCTCGAGCGGTCGACAGTCGTTTCAGGACTATTAAAATCTTGCGTTAGAGCAGTTATAGTTAGAGGTCTGTTCGACCTCGTGGATGTTTGAGGTCGTCCCATCCGTTAACCCGCAACATAGACAATACACGGAGAAATAATGCATATCGATGACTTCTGAACGCCTCGCTCAGCCGATCGCACTGGATTTTCACTCTCCGTGTTTTCGATTACATAAGTAGCGTCCGAACGATGAGCGGTTTACGGTTAAGTAAAACAGTTACATTCGTCTACTTGCTGCTGCGGCCTCTTTATACGTCTGACTTTTCAATGTCGGGGGTAAACAGACGCAGTCGCCGAAGGCAGCCTTTCGTCTATACACCGCCTGCCCGATATCTTTCCCGATCCCATCTTCCCCTCGGCAAAAGAAAAAGATCCGATCGAATCTTCAATAGTTTGCGTAATAGTAAATCGCTCGTGCAGTAATATCCCTAACTGCTTAACTGTTTCTGTCGCCGTACCACCGATGGTTACGGGTATCGTGATGTAATAGTGAAACAGACGGCACGCTTTTTCGGGGTCAAGGTGGGTGAAAGTTCACGTCTCTGTTTCGTAAAACAACCATTTCGGCCTGCATTTATCATCGACCGGCAAAAATGAATCAGAAGCCGCTACAGTGACTCCTCTCAGATACTTATTCATAAAAAGTGCACCAACATATCAAATCATACTGTAATCTGCATTTATAATTACTACTAAAAATAATGTTGCACACCACAAATTCAGCGATTCTCCTATTTAATTTTAAAATGGTTGAGACTGTGTTTCTTTTAATAATTCCTTTGTAGTACATTCATTTCACGCGTACCATTATTTCTGATAAATATACTCATTTCTTATATCCAAAATACGATCCTTTTGATCTTTACGAGTGAGATTGTTCTTTGTTGTACAACGTACATCGTGCTGAGATTTTTTTCTTAGCTGTTAGTTAATGAGCGTGAGTTGATCGTGCAAACACTCAATGGCCCACTATGCGGTCATACACGTAGTTACACCTGTCTAACACGACTTAGCCGTCTATAAGCGTTCTAACGGTCCTCGACGACTCGGAAAGATTCGGCGATTAGCTAACGCTGACGCAACCTCCGCTTGCGCAACATAAAAGCTTAATCCGTAAAAGTGTTACAGCCACGGGATACATACCTTCGGTTTCCCCTTCCCCCTTTAAGATCACCCCCTCCCCTCTTTAGTTAGTCTTCATTCGTTGTTCAAAATTTCCCCCTGCCCGTGGACGTCGGGTGGAAAGGTGAAAGGGTGGGGGGAGCATTATTCCTAAATTAAAACCCTTCCCAATCCTTGACCCACTAATGCAAAATACGCTGATCTTCATTCAGTGCTGTTCCTCATTTAATTTTTCTACATAAGTAGAATTTTTTAAATTTAAGCACACGTGATCCTTCAGGAGACATGGTAAAGTAAAATAGATTCTTACTTCCGTAAGAGATAACGCGATAAAATCAGTACCTTTTTTACGAGTACGATCGATCGATCAATTTGAGATACAAATTAATTGAAATTTATGGATCCCGCTCAAGGACTAATCACTTTTAGTCTGTAAAGCAAAGGGACTTATTTTTCTCATATTTTTTGTAACCTTGACATACCGATACCACGGAAGCTGATGACGATCTGTATGTAAAATGTTCGGTTAGATTTAGAATGGAATAACGATCATGTGGATCGTTTCACCTTGGAAGAAATTGTATTACCGATATTATCTAATGATGGAAAGTAGCGCAAGGTCGCTTTCTTCTTACTCAACCGACTATTACAGCTGAGTAAAGCAGTGTACCGTATTGCTCTTTCTCTTTCCTCTTGATGCTCTGGAAGCAAACAGTGAATCACTGCACCGGTCGAGGAATTGTTTACGAATCGATACACACAATGCAGTCCTGTTCCCCCGTCCTGAAACTGTTGTTAAATCTAAAAAAACCTTTAGGCCAGTCTGCTTGGCGTTCGTAGTAACATAAAAAATTTACCATAACACAGGAATTAACATGGAAGATAAAGCGAAAAATTGACTAGCGCCCTACCTTCGCGGGACTTCTTTATGCAAGTCGGCTGGTTTTTTTCATCTTCCATCGCAGGAACTTTTAATCTCTGCAGGCGACCGAGATATAGGGGGGAAATATCGAGGTGAAACGAAAATGGCAAATAAATATGAAACACATAATGTCTTGTTATTACACGTGTTCCCTCTTTGTAACGGGACAAGGAACCAAACTGACCGGCCTACTTACGCACCGACACTCACGCAACGCACGTATCTGACCGTCGTGGGCATCTTTTTAACATCCACCGCGCGTAGTACTGACAAGTTTGAGTCTCCTCCCCGTAGTGCCGTCATTGTACACTAAGAAAATACGTATAGTCACCTGGACATCTCGCGGGTACATCAATTAGACTAAACCCCTGTGTACTTTCTACATTATTTAACTCGCCAAATCTCAGAAAATTCTTCAAATAATCAGTCATTAATATCAAACTTTTACAAAAAATACAGTGAAAACGTTATAAATAAATTATATTATTTTTAACGAAAAATGAGTAAATATTTATAGTACTCTTTTCGTGAGAATTTTCTCCTGTCCCTCATGATTAAATTTTGTGGTATAAAGAATGTTTTAATGCGGTAATTTTCGTTGAGAATCGAGTTTGCATTTCTGCTTGGTCGCAGTTATACCGAGCGTATTGGCTGTTACGGTGGACACCGACCTTAGGCTTGCCTTGCATAGGATACGTGCACGTATGGCTATACCGGGCCTGCAGCCAACGAGGAAGCGTCGCGAATGGAATACGCATGAGGACGTGTCCTCTTCACGAACGAAATCAGATGTATCCGCTTTAAAAGACAAGAGTACACGAACAAGTAATTCTGCTAAAAGTTCGCTTAATCCGTTCTCTGATTACGTAAAGGTGAGTAATTACTGTTATCAAATTATCTTTGTACCCATTTTGTACTGTATTCATGAGCTCAACAAAATAAGCCTGGAAAGATAATTATTCGTACACCATGCTAACTGTTAAAATAATAAAATGTCAGTTTTCGTGGGAAGGAAGTGCAGGGTGAATTAAGCGATTCGAGTTCTGAATGGCTTCAGAAAGTTTTTATCGAAGTTCATCTTCTTTACTTCAAAGGTCATTGTACTGGCTGTCTCGACGAGAATCACGGCTATACAGTCAGGTAAGTAATCGACGGTGGCCAGATAGAACTTGACTCGGACGTGGCGGAATTTCGTAATTTCTACAATCCCCGGCGAGATGACTAAGAAGAATTTAACTGCTACGCTCCACGGTCAAAAGCAATTCAGATCGTTGCGAAGCGAGCACAAGGAACTTGACCAGCAAATTATAAAAATTAAGCCTTATACAGTTACTGTATATAAATACCGCGATTTATATTTCAAATTTTTCATTTGCAAACATCGCTCTCACACCCAAAATCAAGCAAAATGATCGTTAAATTATATTAACTAATATTACAGGGAATGCATATAACTTTCTTTTAGAATATTATGAAAGAAATCTTTCATAACAGTATAAGTAAGTCATAAAGAGATTGCTTTAACAGGAGAGCGAAAAACCTAGCGTTGAGATATGCTCCTGCGAATTCTCGGGGTATTCTTCAGCGTGGGGAACGCAGGATTACTAGGAACGTGAACATTTTCCTTCTCTCACGGGTTTCCGGACGTAAGAGTTAGCGGACGTAGGATACGGCGGCTCGGTGTGCACGTAAGCACCCGTGGTGTCTGTCGCGAGGAGGCTTTCACCGTGGAAATCTTGAAGAACGCTGGAGGAGCGAGACCGGTACCAAGATGGCGGACCGGGTAAGCAGGGCCGACGATTGTGTAATGGCGGCTTCGCTGCGGCCGAGGTCTTGCAGGCTTGCAGGAAAAGGTGAACGTCCTGCGCGTTCCCCTTCGCTTCTTTATCTCTCCCTCTGCATTTCTCCTTTCTTCTCAGTCCCTCTCCCTCAACGGCACTACTCCTCCTCCTCTCTCGCGAGGTACTTCTTTCTACTTTTTCCTCTTCTTCTTGTCCCTCGTATTCAACCGTGCCTCTCTCTCTCTCTCTCTCTCTCTCTCTCTCTCTCTCTCTCTCTCTCTCTCTCTCTTTCTTTCTCTATTTCTTCGTCCCTGTCCCCGTCGTCCATGACGAGTACTAGGAGGCGGTGAGTACCGGTAACACTAGCAAAGGCTACGAACTCTTCATCGAGACCAACAAGAGCGCTACCGACTACGAGGAACCTCATTTTCGACAAGTGTCATCGCCCTCGTCCCTAGCCATAGTCTCTAGTTCTTGAATACACGCGATGACCTCCTTAGGACTTCGACAACTCTTCATTTTAATTCTACTTTATGAGCCCTTTCACCGCCGACAAACAACATTCTTTCTTATTTGTCCACTGTTCTGTTTTCATGTTACGTGGGGTAAACTTTGTAATAAACTTGAGTAAGCCGTGTAATACTATTGAGAAACGCATCATAATATTTCTTGCATTCCGATGTAAATTCTTCGAAATTTCGATTAATGTTCTAATTATGTCACGATCATAGTATTACATATTAATTCTTGCATGGACAAGTTTTTGCTAATAGTAGTACAAATACGAAATTTTTAGTAGAGGGCAGAATTTCGGCATTACGTATGGCAAGGAACGTTACGTTAATTAAAGACACTGTATTTGCTTAAGAATTACTCCTACAATAAAGGGTATTGCTTTAGGAAAGAATGGACATTAACAATCTTTAATGAGATGTATATCGGAGACGTGAGAATAGACCGACGGTGATTGAAGACGATTGGAGAACAGTGTACACCAAGATGGCCGCGAAATGCCTTGTGGCATGGAATCTGATATTACCTCACCGTAGCCGTGGCAGTGACAGTGGCCTCCTACTCGCTCCTCTCCTCCATTCCCTCTCGTCTTTCTCCCATCGACTCCGAGCCTTTTCCACTAGACCCGTCTGCACGCTATACAGACTTTGCCGCTAGGAATATTATACCAGCGTTAATTATAGACACGGCGGATCTGCCGTTTTTAATCTCGATTTTCATGTCTGCCAAGAAGAACCTGTATACGTCTGTATTTTTTCCCAAGATTTTTAATTACTCCATCGCTTCCCTAATTGTTCGACAATATTTATAACTATACATTGATTTATATGAGTTTACAATAAATAATATTATTCTTTTTAAGCAGAGTAGAGATGCAAGTCATGACATGAATGTTTTTTCGTGTGATTAATAAAGGCAGCAATATGTCGACATAACGTGGATTCTAAATTGAAAATCATTTCCTTTGGCGCTGAAGATTTTGAAAATTGCTACGAGAAGAAACGCTGATCGACGTTCCAGCCTCGAAAGGAATTCAAACGATTGACGTTTGTTGATGAATCACAAGTATGTCGCGCGTGAACCGCAAGCGCGATGAATTAATCGCCTCATCCATAATTATAAGTAAGTTTACCGCGAAAATTGTGTCACACTCACGATAATATTACGTTTTATCGAAATATAAGCGTTTCATATTTGTTGCTAATTCCTTGCAAACGTCATGGACGACGATTTATCCTGATGATTTCATTATTTTCTTGTCGATTTCGTCCATCCTTCCGGTGACCAAAACGACCCATCAATTGACAGACTGATTTCCGCCCACGTATTACTTCCGGTTATATTTCCAATGAAATTGTCTCTATATTCGGTATCACGGCCATACAGCGATCCGTATCGCTGTCACGTGATATTGATAGGACGGATTGATATATCGTCAGTGTCTACTAACACACGGACCGGAAGAATCATCGACGATTAATTTTTCACACGTCAAGCGCATTGTATGCACCGTACGATCACTGTTCAGTAGGTCAAATAGCCCAGTCAACGTGTTAATATTTCGTCTACTAAAAGATACCCTCTTTAACTCGTATATTTGAATAATTTTTACTGAAATGTTTTTGTTTGCTATTCTGATACGCAATTTCAGATAATTGAAAATGATGTAAAAAATGAGCATCGCATTTTTCGTAGAGGGATAAGTTTCGTACTTTTATTGAAGGTTACCTAATTTAAAAGTATTTTTATTACGTTTATTGCAACAGAATTTGAAGTACTAGACATCAGAATGGTCTGCAGGCGTTAGTTTCTGCTATGCATCTTGCGTATCTGCAGCAAGCAGTAGTATAGCAGTAACCTCGGGTTTCAAGGTCCACAAGGATGCAGCCAGAATCGGCCAGCGACAAGGACTTTCGAGAGAACAAACGGGATCGGAAGGTCGCCAGAACACACACTCCATTTGCCCTGTACTTGACTCGCTAACAACAATTCTCGTCTTTCTTCACCTCGTTCCCTCCGAGCGTGTCTCGCGTTTCCTCCTTTCTACGCTAAACCCAAAAATCTATCCTTCCTATTCTTGCCTAATCATTCTCCTCTCGGTCTTCAGTTAGTTTTTCTTATACCTTTCTCCACATTTTCGTTTTTGTCCTTTTTTTGTCCCAGGTTGATCGTTAGCGTTCGCGTCCTTCCTCTGGCCCTTTCATCCCTCTTCCCTTTGTCCCTTCCCTGGCGTCCGTGGTTGGTCGTTGGCTCGCTCGCACGTCTCCGATGCACTTTTTCCCTCTCTCGATGCACACACATCCCGCGGGCAGGAGCGGTGCAGTTCCCCGAGTCCGCTCTGCCCCGGTCCGTGGTAGGTGGGTGTGTAGGACATAGCGGACTTCTCCAGTCAAGGACACGTACCGTTTGCACACACTCTTGCGGGTCCCGCGTACGCCGGCGATTCCAGCCTGTATGGAGTCGCACTTGCATCCGCGGGAGAGTGCGTTGCACGTGCACAATCACACGGGGACGTTCATGAAAGTTCATGCGTGAAAGCCCAGCGTAGTTGTGGGCACTGAACAGTCCTACGCGCTAACGAGTATGTTCACCATCAGCCGTCGCGTATGCGCCTATTCCGCTTCTCCCCGGGGTTTTCTTCCGCTCATTTTTCCTATAACGCTTCTTCCACGTATCTCTCGTCAAACCCCTTGCACCTTTTTTCCCCGGAGACGCGCGTGATACGCGCAAGAACCTGGAATGCCATGCTTTTTCTACCTTGCGTCCGCATTTCGCCACGGTAATGAGTATTATTACTCGCACCATAGACAAGCCACTAACGCATCCTGTTTCGCCCTGCGATTGCGGCAAAATATACGGCCAATGTACCGCAGATTTTTCGTTTTATCTCTGTATGATGTTTTACTTTCTCACCTCTCTGCCCTCTCTCTCTCTCTCTGAGGCGTTACACAAATAAAACGTTAAAGGGCCTGTAGGTTTGAAATTCGCGAATTTTCCTTGTGTGTAACGATTTGTTCCAGTTTTTTCTCTAAAAATCCATCGACCTGTTATGTTCCGGTGGACGTTGAGAACGGCTTTAAAAACAGCACACTCGAGTGCAAGAACGCTTCCGATACGGTATGTTTTAGTGCCGCTCGAATCGCACGGTTGCGTCCCGTGCGGGTTCTGGCCGATTCAAAGATGGCCGCGACGCTCAAGGACGCCTTTATCCCTTATCCTGTTAGCGAACAGGAATGCCGAGCAACGCTCTCGGTGCAGGAGCATTCTCACGAACGCGAGCAACGGCAGAGCGAGCCGATCGTTTCCTCGGATCCATTAAACGAGTCGCCGGACGACAGAACAGCTATCGCATCGTACGCCAAACGCCGCACAATTTCGCAGAAAATCTTCATTCCTAGCCTACATGCTTTTTTTCCCAACAGGCTCGACGCGCGACGAATTTATAGACCGAATTAAAACATTCGTTGATGAAGGAAGATGAAGAACACAAGAAGTATTATTAAATTTGTTACAATAGATTAGGAAGTACAAATAAATAACGACTAGAATATTCGAGTTTATTGGATTAAATTCCTAGCCTATTGTTTCATTACTATTTGTATGCTTCCTCGGTTCAATGGTTGCATACCCCGTTTTGTCTTTTCGATGAAACCTAATCGAAGAGAAACCAAAAACAGGCTTGTGCTTTGGTCGATAAGAAATTAAAGAGAAACGAACGTGCGTAGAGCTATCGCCGCTTTCGACGACGTCGCTGATAGAGTATAGGATCAAGGTCCTCCGCGAGAGGAGAGGAATGCCAGATGAAGGAGAGAAAGGAGTGCCAGAGGAGGTGGAGAAGACGATAGAGGAGAGGACGGAGGAAGTGAAGCGAATTAGCGAAGGTATACGACCGCAAAGGGGGCCACGATCGTCCGAATAAACAAGAGTCTTGGCCACCGCCTTGTCTTCGTCGATCATTTCCACCTTCCTCGTTCCGTTTCGACGTCGTAGCGATAATATGGCCTTCGTCGGGCTCTTCCAGCCGCGCTCGTTTATTTAAAATCATGGTTTTCAAGAATCCTCAATGCACGCGCCGCACGGCACTGCCGGCTATGCATACTAAAATTATGCATAAGAAGAAAAATTCAGTGCGAAGGCCCAGTAAGTCCTATCGGCTTGCAAAGGTTCAAAGTTATTTAAAACCTCTTGAGTACGAAATATTCATTACTGCAGAGAACGTACAAGTGAATTTAAGACATAAAATCTTTTACACATAATGTGCCACCAGTCATGAGAAGGTCTTTACATTTAGCTACCTATGCTTAATTGTGGATTTGTCGGTAAGCAAAAAAGCGCCGTTCGTTTGGCATTGCGTCCGGTAACGGTTTAGTAGGATCTGATAGAGAAAGGGTAAGCAAAGTCTGACGCTAAACTCGCATATCAACTCCCACGCGCGTGTATCGGCGCCTAACGTTACGGATCATTCGCATTAAACGCGATGTTTCACTCCTGCGCTTGGCCGCTCGTCTTTTTCCTGCTGCCTATCGTTTCGCAATATTATTGGCTCTCTTTTTGCTGCTGCTTCCCTGTTCCCTCCTTTCCCCTCGGATTCTCTGTTTCAAGATCAAGGCCCCGCGATGTATTAGCATGATTGCTGCATAGGAAAACGATCTGGGTTATGTCGAGAAACGTGCGTGCAGGTACACAGGTGTACGTCCATGCGTGTATATGTGTATGCAAGGCGGGGAGGTGCATATGCATGTCGGCTCTGAACTCGCGAACGAATGTGCAAACCACCGGCAGGCACAACCGGTCGGTTGGGCCGTGCAGCAACGACCAACCCGTACATGTGAGTCAGTAAGACGTTTGCTCCGCATGCCACACCCTGGAATGCATTTTGCGTTCCACCATTGCATTACAATAGCAACAGCGCATGCCGCTCAGTGACTTTTGTCTTTCTCCCCATCGCTTCGGCCGTGATTTTTCAGCGACCTCGAAACCTCGCGAGCCTTCGCTCTGGCTTTCTTGTAATTCCTCCAATTTTATTTTTAGACACAAAGGAACTGACCTCCCCGCACAAGATTTACGAATTAACCCAGCCACCGCAAAACCACCCAAAAATAATAACGTACATTCTTAACATTATTCCCGATACCTAAGGATAACACGAGGATTTTCGTTGATGCTCATACTTTGCCTTTCACCCTAGCAATTCGGCAACTTACTACCGTTCTGACCTTTGGTTATGTCCTGTTCTTCGAAATAATTTTATGTTACTTAAAAGAATGATATTAAAATACAAATTGAAACGCTAATAATTTAATTTCGATAGATGCCTTCTTACCCACTGAGCCAAAAATTGGAGTTTCATGTAATTAAGTGATTAACTAATCGTTTGGACGAACAGATGCGCGCACACAGACGTCTCCCGGTGTCACACATGGAGAACGGTCAAGGCCACGGTGCAACAAGTCGCCGGTGCTCCTGAAGCAGGGAAGTTCTAGAAAGCGGCTCTCGGCGTTTTCCGATCGATCGGCTAGATCCGACCTTCGGGAGAGTGGATACCGTGCGACTCCGCTCCTAGAGGAATTCCTAGTACGCGTCGGCGATGAGTGACATAGTCGCGTGGACTAGGACAAAAACAAAGCAGACTAGTCTTAACGGCCAGGGTACCTTGAATTACGGTAAATCTACGCTCTCGATCTGTAACATCTTGAAGAATCAGGATATTTAACAAAGGATCAAATCAAACACTTAAAGGCAGCAAAGTAGCTTAATAAAGAAGTGAACGCTTAATCGATAGAAGACTTACGTCCGTATTTTTTATATTGACATATTGTTACGAGCTTCAGGGTCAATAGGTTTCTGACACGCGTCAGAACCGCAGAGTCGTAATTATATAATTTTTTGTAATAAATTTCTCCCGGTATCTCAACATATTGTAGTCACCAAGCTGGTCTCGCTGTATTTTCTGACGACTAACTGTTGCTGATGAGTTACGCGAGAACAACACAACGGTCACGCACTATAGAATAGACGGGAATAAACGAGCTTGGCCTACGAAACGGAAGTTATCTTGCGTACGCAAGCTTCTTATTTATCGCTTCAAGTAATATTGCATTAAACAATCCACGCTTCCTTCACAGAACTTTCGCAGAAGGTCGCCCATCTGACATTTCTTAGCAGCTATCTCTACGACGTCGAAATGCGTCAAAATGACGCGTCCCGTAAACTCAGTGTTAAAAGACTCAGGGGATACTGTAGGTAATTTTATTTCACACCGAAATGAAGAACCCCAAGCACCTTCCATAACTTAATAAGCGGGAACGATTTCCTCTTCTCACTCTTTTGATCGTGTTACGAGCCGAAGCATGATTCTTGGTTGTGGGGTTGATTTCGAAATAAACATGCCGTTGAATTTGATATTGCTGGATTCATTGAAGTGTTTACGGTAGCCTGGTGATACTCAGAGAGCAGCTTTGTATGGATACAAATTTGTTAGATACTCAGAATAAGCATTTTTTAATAATTGTAATAGTAATTATTATTATTATTATTATGCTAATTTAAATAATGGTATTTATTTTTTGGTATTTATGGTATTTTTGTATTTTTGGTATTTGGTATTTTTGGTATTTACCATTATTAATGGTATTTATAATTAAATAATTTAAATAATGGTAGTGTTTGTAGAGGAGTCGCGCCCCTGCGACGTGAAAGAGTATAACTTCATCGTACTGGCAGTATCTAAAGAAGTTCAATGAAATCGCCGTTTGGGCCGCAAGAACCGAGATTGTGTGAAATCGGTTATTGTCACGTGAAGAAAAAAAAACAGCATAAATCGGGCTAGCAGAAAAGCTACTCGTGGTGGCACTGGTGGGGGGGGGATGTCGAAGAAGGGGGGCAGTCGGCGAAGCGAGGCCAAGCGAAGCGAAGCAAAGCGAAGGAAGCCGGGGAGAACAAGCGAGCGCGACGTGGAGATGTAAGACCGCTGCTAGGTCATTGACTGCCGTTGCCCGACGATCCGCGAGCGTCCAAGGACAGCCGCTCGGACGCCCTCTTTCCCTTCTACCCCCCGGCCCGTTCCATAGCTCTCTTCCTTTACGCCTTTTCCGTCTCCCCTACGTCGGTCTCTGCCTCCCTTGCCGGCCCCCCGCGCTTTCCGATATCTCTTTAATACCCCCGCCCCTACGAACGAAATCGATTAATCCAGCACCAATCCGCCAATTCTCGCCTTTACGAGGGACCTTGTAACGCGAAATACTTGCAAACGGGCGGATGACGATGACGGGATGAAACGTACGCGATTACGTCCATTTGAATATTACTCGGGAACGTGGGCAGCGACGAACGAGGATAAATTTCGTGGAAAAGTATTACTCAGCTTGTAAAAGTTCATTCTGACATTGTAGGAAGTCCAGGCAAAAGGTGCTTTAAATATGCTTATACGTGTATGTCAAAACGATTAAACATTAGATACATATGACCTTCTCTCAAACAAATCAACATCTCATGGAAATTATTGGCTGCTCCGATGTTTCCTTGATCAGTTTACCGTTGACTAATGAATTCTGGAAAACCACTGCGCAATTCATGACGAATTCCGGTTACACAAAAATTCCGCGGAAGACTCTTACGAAAATTTTAGGAAGATCCCGTCCCTCGACTAACAGGAATTTGCTTCTCTTTCAATATGCCAATGAAATTCCCGATACATCCATACATCCTCGTAGGGAGAAAAGTTTTGACCGTGAGCCTCTTCACGCTGCTGGGTCTACGCGAAGGGGTAGTATCCGGGGATTTTCAACCGAAGAAGGGATTGTGAATATTGAATGGATTCGTTTTGTATGAACCCTAGACTATCGCGTTTTCTATAGAACCACTTCCACACGGCTTTGCCTATAACCAAACCAGATCAGTTTCGTGAGAACCAAGGATTTTCCCGACATGTCCATGGCTTTTCACAAGTTGTCGATGAAAACACCTTCACCCTAGCATAATCTGTTTATTTGGATACTTTCTGGGTAACTGGAAGTTACATTCCTACAAGTGTAGAAATTTTTGATAAACTGATTTTTAAATGTGGAGGTATAATATGTCATCGTATAAGTCAAAACTGTACATTAAAGTACTATAGTTTATGTAGTTATATTCTGTAGTTATATATTATATGGCAGTATACATTTGTTCTTAACTTTCCCTCTATTGTTGTGCACGTTTCAAAAAGATTAGGCAGAGTAACTTTGAAGACTGTCTACGTTTGACATGCTTATGTTCGACAACGGTCTTACGACTCATCAATGGATTTTAAGAAGCGGTTAAAGTTGAAACTGTCAACGAATGCAGAAGAAACTTTGGCTTGGCGTCTTTGGCCTGTATGATTTACATTAACGTGGTTAGGAATAGCGGTCCTTTCGTACCTTTTACAAGTATTACTTTAAGCTGGACAAAAGTCAAAAGATTGGCAGCGACTTGAGATATGGGCCGGTGTCCTCAGGATTGTGACACCGGCGGATTAGAACAGATTATCACAGGATTAACCGGCACATCTATTCCGGAAGAACCGAGAGACATGTCAAACAATAATTCAAAATAAGGGTCGCTTGCATGATTTACAATTCGACGTTTGCAGGAAAGTGTAAATTGGTAAATTGGTAAATTGGTAAATGTTCTGTCCAGAGGATCAGTGAAAATCGCTTTGAAATTCAACTGCAAAGTATAATCTGTCCTTTTCCTTTGCTAATCGCACGGCTGGCCAAAATATCTAATTTCCATTGTACTAAATATTTAACAAGAGATGTAAATAATATTATAATATTGATACTCGTCCTACGGCACTGAAATGTTAAAGATATTTATTGTGTTTGGAAAGTTTGTATATAGTGCTTTGTGAGGGCTGATTACTACTCTCGTAATTTTAGCGATTGAATGGAGATATTTATAATTATTATTGTGAGGTAAATAAAGGCAGATAAACACTTGTGGAGGCCTGGACGATCAGGTTTCTAAAAATAGCATGACGATGCGATTGGACAGCCACGGAATCCCGAGTGACGAAATCGAATACCGTTATGTACATTCATGGAAGTACCTTGTCGATGCTGCCCCGTGACGCAATTTCGACAATCGACTGGTTCTCCTTTTCATTTCCAGGACGAGGGAGGAGAACGAAATCTTTCCTGCGTTCCCTACATACCTGCGTCGAAGCAGATAAAACATCTATCAGAAAATCGCCGTATCAAATTGTCCAGTCAACCACACTACAGTAATTTACGTTATTTAAGCGTAATAAGTAATTTAAACTCCCAATCTAATACGTTACCAGGAAAGGTAAAAACATTTATACCCTACTACTTAACTTTTTCATTGAAACAAGATAAAAGAAGCTATATAAATTAAAGTGATATTGCTACATTAAATTCATTTATCGTGCCTCTTTCGAGTCACATTAATAAACGTTAAACTTATTCAATACTTTTCCAATGACGATACTTTCCTTTTCCGTTGGCACTCTTTTCATATTCGACGGTGGATTTAAAATGATACGTTTCGGAGAAATACTAAACCGCGCATATAGAGCAGGGAAGATGCATCGGGATTTTTTCTTGCCGCGGTATTCAGAGGTTTTCCCACAAGGTGTGCCCGGTGTATCGAGAAGAGAGCGAGCGAAAATATCGAATATACGGCGGTAGCAGCTAGGCAGAGAAGGTAGTGGATGTACCGGAATAGGGCAGAATAAGGCACGAGATTGCTCGACCCACCTGTCTGTTTCTCCCACGCTCGCGCGGTATGGACCGACCGATGGGTCCTAATACAGACCATACGAGCCCGAGGGGAGCGAAAAAAATGGATCTTCCACCCTCGCCCTTCCCCCTTTCACCTGCGCCCTCCGCGCCTCTTCTCTTTCACTGTCTCCGCACAAAGGGGACGAAAAAAAGCAGGGCGGAAGGAATAACCGCTCATTTCCTTCCGCGCAGGGGAAATCGATTGAATTCTAATCGATTAATACAATGCGTGGACAAAGGGATTTGGGTTTTTAAAGAAACACGTGAGATGTATTGTTCTACAGGCCTGATAAACTCTTAATCATCGTTGTTATCGTTTCTCTTCTGATCTACAAGTTTGCAGAGAATGTGTGGCAATTTGAGCGGTATGTTTATTAAATATTTCGTATATTCTATATTGCTGGAGAGAATAGGAACGTATTTACAAAGTCTGCAGATCTCGGGCTATTTCAGGCCAACCTAAAAGGTTCGCCCTTGACGCCAAATATTTATCTTGAAACCAATAGCCGGATGTTTACTAAAAACCTAGGAGATAATGTCAACTATAGATTTCTTCGATCAGGTAAACATACTCAGCACAAATGCTAAAATTACAATGTTCTCAAAACTTTACTCTATGCAATGTAAAAATATATTCAAACATGTTAATGACACTGTATAGAATTTATATCTCGAATTTACACTTTCTTAAAAAATATGTATTAAAAGTTGAACTTAAACATTTTGTGTCAGGAACGTTCGTCCTTACCCATCAGCGTTATTGGTTTAATTAGCGAAGTATAAATGTATAGACTCGAGGACATTTTTTCGATAACTCGGTGAGCTTCATAACGACGAGGTAAAGGCATAATCCCAAAGGTGGGAACATCGTGTTTGCCGTAAATTGACTGTTCCACGGAAAGTCTTGTCCATCGGTACGGTGCAATAAAACTGCGCCGGGAAACTGAATACCGGCGTTTCAAGCCTTGCCTACTGTCCGTAACGGAATCGGCGGTTTTTTTTCGACAATATCCAACTATGGCTCGAAGCCTCGAACTAGGCTGTGCAAACCCCTTTTTTACGAGGGATGGTGCTCCGCAGTGGCCAAGCAGGCCGGACGGTTTGTGTTTACGCAGAAAGAAAATTGCCATAGCATAAAAAATTATTGCGGTGCGGGAGCGAACTGTCGTCGCCCGGCGATGCTTTCTTTACGATGCACAGGATTTTCCTTTTTACCGTTTTTACCCCTTTTTTGTTGGAATTATCCCGGGGAAACGAGCCGACC
This sequence comes from Hedychridium roseum, assembly GCA_963989215.1. Lineage (NCBI taxonomy): Eukaryota > Metazoa > Arthropoda > Insecta > Hymenoptera > Chrysididae > Hedychridium > Hedychridium roseum. The sequence goes on along the minus strand of OZ022310.1, from coordinate 6,030,252 downwards.
TTTTTGAGGGTACTGTCACGTACCCGCTGGCGTTGTATATCTTGCTGCGTTTTATGCACAGCGTAAATGTCTTTCCATTCCGGACTTCTTCGATTTGTTTCGTTTTAACACGGAATAGAAATGTGGGTTGAAAGGAAGCTCAGTCTAAAAATAGGAAATGCCCAGTGGTCGCTGAATACCAAATTTTTATTTTTACAAATGAACTCTTTTCATCATTTAACCATTTTTTTTAATGTATTTTTTTTGATAACTACAAAGTTCAGCGAACGTGTTTGTTAATATATTACGATACTGTAATACGAATTATGAAATAGGTAAAATAGCACTAGGTTTTGTGATGATTATTGAATGGCAATTTGAACAATTTGATCAACAGTAGAAACAACTGTACTCTTTAATCTAAATTAATCATTAATGAGTTTGTCGATTAAATCGGGACAGAAGTGAGGCAAGACGATCAGAGAATTTCAGACAGTGCGAGCGTAATTACCTTTTGTACGTACCGAGCTGAGCGCGCGATGATTCATTTTCAAAAACCGGGGAATAAAGCGCGCGGGGCACGAAAGTTCCGTCTGGCAAGTTTACACGAAAAAACTTTGACTTCGCTCAAGAGGTGATTAGCTTTTAAAGTTAAACATGCAAAAAAGAGACTTCGCTCAGGAGACTCCGCAAAATGCACGAAAAAGTCATGGAAAAAGTTGAAGAAAAACAAACCACTTCGTTGACTACTACTTCGTGTACGTTCCCAAAAAAAGGGTTTCCGCCGTCAATTTATGCGATTTATGGTGCTTTTGGAGGGTCAGGGATAGGTAAATGCAAAGACTGGTCGTCTCGAAATTTTCATTTCCATTCTCAACTGTAAAGTTCTTTCTAAAGTTGTCGTTGGAGACAGTAACAAAATTGAAAGAATTTTCAAGTTAGTCTACGTCAAATTTCTCGGTAATTTTGAAACATTATGCAGAAATCAGAAAATCCTAATGACGTCTTCCTATCTTAACGCCTTTAATTTATGGAACAATTATAAACTATCGATACGTTTAATTATTACTTACTATGAACATAATATATAAAATGTTATAACATGAAAAAAGTTAAAAGTAAATATGACTCATACAATATTTGCTCACTACCGGTAGAAACTCCTATAGTCTTGATGAGAATAAATTTTGTCCTTTCGGAAAGGTTAAAGTCACATGATTAACGCTATGCAAAATCATGAAAAAGTTTAAAAAAATGTTTAGCGCACCAGCAGTTTATAAGATCTATAAGCGTTGGTGTTTATTGGGGATAGGTGGAAAGGGTACGCTTGCCAAATGTAGCCGTGACTTTTACAATCCAGCTGTAAAGGGTTAAAAAGGGTTGGCATTTTTTTTTCAATTACCGTTTCGTTCATCCTACCTTCCTTATATCCTGCCGCCGGAAAAAATCGTCGGACTTCAAGGCAATAAGCAAAAAAAAAATGAAAAAAGTGTCTACGTGACGATTTAAAAAAAGTGACTTCGGTTAGAAGTATCTGACGAACGATTAACTTTCTAAATTTCCGACGGAAAAACCTGACGGACGAAGAGCGTGGTACACGGCAAGGAGTTAAACGTGTACTTAAATATTTTTTTCAATACTTTTCCAACTCGAAATTACTTGAAGTTTTTCGATTCTTGAGGTTCTTCTATTCGAAAAATGTTTTAAGGTAATTTTCCGCTACGTTTGAAACATGTGCCGGCCAGGTGGCAAAAAGCGGTACTTTAGAATACATGTTCTAAATTATTCATTAAAATCTGACAATCACAGCTTACGCTGAACAAGTTTTACTCATTATAGAAGCTTCGGTGATACACCATACTTAACAGTAATAACGTCCGGCTGAAGATTAACACAATTAGGGGCTCATTAACGATGGCTTTGGACTTTCATACACGGAGCAGTCAGATATTTTTGCAAACCACAGGGGTGTAGTCTTTCATAATTTCACTAGGGCCAATTAAAGTCTTTTCCAACATTTACATCTTTTCCAACTTTTCCAACATGAAGAACTGTTATGTTCTCGACTGATAACTGGTTAATCTTTAATAATCCCTTATACTGCCTTGTCTGTCAGTTAATTCTGTAAGTGTACAGATTGATTATATTGGTCAGGCATTAAAGGCGTGATATAAATACGAAATAGAATAATGTTTCGCATAACTCTTTCGTACACTCCTGAGAAAAGTAACGTGTCGTAAATACTGATCGTCAGTTTATTGATTCGTAGACAATACAGGCTAGCCACGACGTCGCCTCAGCATTCTGCTGTAACGCCTGGTAAATCCAGACTGCCAATATAACACCTACTACTTCGCAAAGGCGACGAGAATATTGGCATATTCTCACAGACGCCTAAAATACATATTTAACTAACGCGACGACTCTTAAATAAACCAACGACTGAAAATATTTCAACATTATCCTTGTCGCATAAAATCTCAACAATAAAAAACAGCAATTAACGAAGATAAAGCTTACTATATGACAAAGGAATTTATATACAAGAAATAACAAAAAATTACAATTCAAAAAGTGCTACTATTATTAGATTCCATAATAATTACTATTGTAGTAAATCAATAAAGTTGCATTGTGTTTTACAGTTAATTATGGGGGCATGCGGGTAATTCATTCAACTTTACAGCTAATTTATAATACACATAAATTTAATATATATCAATATAGGATAGGTAAGCAGGGCAACTATGCCAGGTTTGCGGGGATTACACGAAAACGGTGGCTTTCGACAATTTACAGGGAATACGGAGCGTATCCTTGGTCGTTTGGTTAGTCCGTCGTCCTGTAGCCCGGTTCACTGACACCCGCGTGAACCGTCAAGGAGTCCGGCACTGCCAAGGTCCGCCGGTTTTCCTCAATGGCGTCGTTGACTGTCACGCAATTTACCTACGGTAATCGACACGCCTCGCCGCGAAGGACGCGACTTACGGACAACCATGCGGCCAAGAACAATTTATAATGAAGATTACTGTACTTTACGCTTAGTTCTGCCGACCCAAAGTACATTTCATGCACGCTGCACAGTTTTAGTCTCGCTTTTATGTAGGCGAATTTTGCTATTTTAATCAGGTGTATCGGCGTATAACAGTTTCGATGTTAATGGTATTTAATTGTACGAAACATTATTTCTTGTATAAAACTTGCTTTTAGAGTATATGGGAAATATTTTTGTATTTGGTATTTTGTAATGTTAAACTTGCTCGTAGGTGTTATGTTCGAAAAAAATATTAATAGTTTATTCTAGTCATTAGTAATCGTTCGAAATTTATAAAACAACAATTGCAGTGAACTATTTCTACTCTGCTAATGTTACAAATAACAAGAGGCATTTAAAAAGGACTTTTAAAAAGTGTAACCAATGTTTGAAATGTTAGATATGATATATTTCTACGAATAAATTAAAGAACTAAGATTTTGGTCGCATGGTATTACGTGATGGTCGATATTCCGGAAATGACGATACATATCTATTACCAACAAGCTTCGAAATTGATCAGCATCATGTTTTCTATCTGTATAATTTGCAGAACCCTTTGGAGAACAGAAAGGTCAGTTACAGACCTGAGGAAGCTGGGGAGGCTGAGGAGGCGTTTTTTAACATCAATCGTCGTGAAAGGGCCAAAGGATTGAGGGAATTCGACTATTTTCCACCTTCGCTGCCCATATGGCACAACCTACTGATGGCGATAAAAAATATCGACAGATTGTTCAGGGAGCAAAGGTCGGTCTATTCGACACCGGAACAAATCAAAGAACACTATAACGTCAATGACGAACAGTCGACTACTGATTTATGTTTGGGTAAACTCGTTAATCCTATAATTTGTTGCGGCGCCACGCAATATTTCAGTTTAATAGGAAAATAACTACTCATTTTCGAAATACTCCCACTGACCTTCCGTCTGAAAGGAAACTTATAACAACATTCGATACTATTTCGGTGGATTAATTGAAAACGGGCAGGCTGAAAAATTAAGGCCGTTCGGAAGACTACTCTCTTGGCTTTCACTTTTTGTCGAAGTTCCGCGGCGATTTATTCCCGTACGGGAGATCTCCTCGCGGGTAAGACTTTCGCGATCGCGAGGTGTAACGTCCACGTGGGATTCGCGGGGGCAACGACGAATCTTACAGATCGCCGATAAGGGGGAAGTGGATTTTTAAATGGACCGGCGCTTGGTGCATATCCCACGCGTGGCGAACCTTCGACCGTCGGCGTAAGATCGGTACCGCAAGTTCCAGAGACACGACTCACTTGCTTCACTTTTGCTAGCAACGGTAAATCCTTCGGGAGTCAGTGAGTCAATGGGGGCGCGCGGTCCTCACGCATCGGTGTCGATCGCACGAGAATTCATCTCTCTGCTTTTATCCGTATAAAACCTTTCCGCACCCCGCCCCTCGTCCTCAGTGACGCAACCCAAGTCTCGCCCACTGTGTCTCTGTGTGTGTGCGTCTGTGTGTGCGTGTGTGCGACTCTTCCTTCCAGTCCATCATCCTCCTTTTCACTTCCACCGCAAACAGACTTTCGTCAATATTTCCACAGTGTGTACTTGTATAATCTACATAATTGGCCTAGAACGAAATTCTTCTTATTCTTCATCGGTTTCCTTGACATTCACCGAATAATTCTGAAGAAGACGTTCCTCAGTGCAGTATATTGCTTAATACTATTCTTCTTCTTGCTTATCATATTTTCTGCTAGTATCTAGTTTTAGCTATGCTTGTACATAGTGTTGTAATATTGTTTTGTAAAGTTACAAAGGCAAGAAAGTAGTTTCGGAGATATTGAGTTTAACCTTGTAGATGTTGTATAAAAAATAATATCTAGCGGAATGTTGGCTTGTCATTGTGTTAAGAGCAAAAGGCGTCCTATCTATTAAAATATCAGACGACTGCTGAATAAAAAGAACAAACATAGTCAGAGACAGCGGAGCTTACAAGCCTGTATGTACTGGAAAAGTAAATGAAAAGGACAAACTGAGTTGGCAGAGTGTACATGTCAATATGTTCTTCAATGAGAAGAAATCCACAGAAAGTCATAATGTGTAGTGACCATGTCCTCAGAGAAGGATGAGAAGAAGTAGAAGAACAAGATGGACGAAGGGGAAAAAAGAAGAACCGAGAACTGTACAGGCCACGGCAAGAACCGAACGCAAGATAACTGTATTCTGCCTCCACCGTGTTTTGCTCCGTCCCCCTCTCCTCTCCTTTATCGACATAGCCGTTCGTTCGTTCCTTCTTCTTCGTACGTGTGCCAATCCCCTCTTCCGTCGTCTTACACTCAACTCAAACACATCTCATTTTCCATAAGACATGGGAAGGATAAAACAACGTGTGTAAATTTAATTATTTCATCCATACCTGTCTGGTTCCTGAAACAAGTGGCTTGTAGGCATTAATTTTATCACAATATTCTTTGGAACAGCGTGGAAAGGAAGGCGAATTTTATTAGCAAATCGCTGTGAACGTGTATAAGTAAACAATTCTTTTCGAGTTAGCCTTGAATGCTTATGGCAGAATCTGCGTTCTGCGTATTTCCAGTAGCTGAGGACAAAGGAGAGAATTCTCGAGAATCGGGGAATAATCAGGGAATCAAAACATGATCCACATTAGATACGCATCAACCGAAATCTCAATCGAACCGCCGCATTGAATTGAATAAAGACGTTCCATGAATAATTTATGAGCGAGACATGCATATATAGCGGCAAGTCATCGATAAGTTCGGTCTACGGTGATAGTGAGACGTCCTAATTAAATTTTGTGATCGACCGCTAATCATTCTGCCGAACGATCGAGTCATCCATTTAAAGTCAGTTGCGTAATCTTTGGCGAATCATCGGGACGGTATCCTTAGGTAGGTTCCTAACTCTATTCTGTAAGAGGAAGATGATTTTCTTATCCGATTTCTCCCGCAGCCGACAATATTTCAAAAAGGTCAATGACTTCGGCATACATACTCAACGGTGGGTAGTTATACAAATTCCACGCGCCACGAGGACGTCATCGATGAGAAGTGTAAGACATTTCTACGACGCAGATGTGCCTATCTTTTGCTTCCCCAAAATCTAGCAAATCGGTGTTTCCTCTCTCCCATTACGTGGAAAACCTTTTTCCACGTGCACTTGCTGTACATTGATAATTACGACTGTCGTTAATGAGTAGTTCGCACTGAAGATATTCTATGTTCACAAGGTCCTGAAGTTTCTGGAATGACGGCGTGAAACCGTCCGAAGAAATGGCTGCGGGAGGCCACTTGTTCGACGTTGTTGAAAATAACTTTGCCGCAAGTGTTGTAAGCGGCGTGCGGAGGTGCTGGCGATATGACTTCCAAATCGTGCATATCGAGGCGTTTTCCATTTCACCGTAAGCGCGCAATTTTCCCCGGGTTGTTCGCTTTTCACCTCGGTCAGCGGATGCATGCGGCCGCCGGGCCACATGCATTCGATTACGTTATCCATCGCGATATCCGCAACGCCGTCGTACGTATACTTTCGATCATGCCTACTGATTCCATAATGATTCATGAAGCTGTCGAATGGCCGGGTCGTCGACATACACGCCATCGTAACGTCGAGAAAACATTTTCTCGATCGTGCGCCCAACGCTCCTCAATAACATCCACGGGACATTCGAGAATGTCACCAGTGATATCATCTTCCACCGGTCCGCCCGATTAAATTCGAAACTTTTCAAGTCCATAAATTATCCGCGTATGTCGATGAAATTAAACCGTAGTCTTGGGTACGTCAGTTTCACTGTGAATCATTTGTTACTTGACTCATTCATGGGTCATCGACATTTAACCATTGGACGACCATCTTTTCGCCACTATTTTTTATAATAATGCTCTTCTTAACTTTTTGACAGGTATTCCTGCAGACTGAATAAACTTATATTTTTGGCCATGGTTTTGCATCAGTTTCGCTCTTTGTACACGTTATGTCAGGACCGTTTACATCGCATTAAATGCCTCAGTTCTGTAAAAGTATTTAATCAACAAAGTACTTTGTGGCCAACAGTTACCAGTTTTTTTCATATACAAAGAATTACACGCACGCATTTTAAAATATCATTTTACTAAAAGTAATGATATTTTCTGAAATCATTTTCCACAACGGTATAACATAGAATTTTCTGTAACAAAGTACGGACCTTACGGGCCGTTGCAAATGAAGGCACTTTATGTTAAGTCGTTAATGATAGTTTAATGTTCCTGAAAAGGTAAATTCCGTGTGCCGGTTTCCGAGGCGGTAAGTTGACAAAACGAGCGACCCAGTTCCGGGATCCTAGTGCTCTTGGTCTCTCTGTTGCGATGACGCAACGGCGAGCTGCCTCTTGTGCTTGGAATTCTCCAGCGGTGCCCTCCTGCCTCTCGCCTTCACGAAAACCATCGTGGAGAAGCGAACGACCGGTGCAGGCCGAATGCCGGCCACGTATCTCGCCACGAAAACGCTATACCTATTCACCTGGTAATAATTCGACGAGTGGTGTGCGTGTGTGTGTGTTGGTCCGTCGGTGAGCGCGGGTATATGCGTAGGTATGCGACCGAGAGTTTTCGTGTGCGTTCACGTACGCGTGCTGAGAGGAAGGTTGGTGAGGCCGTGCGAGGCTGAGAGTGAGTTCATCGGACGCAGACGGCCGCGGATTTACCGTTAAAACTTCTTCGCGAAACCCAGAGAGACCGTCGGCTTGGCTCCCTCCCTCGCCCGCCCTATCCCTCTCCTTCTCCGTCCTCTTGTTCCTTGGTGCCTCGCTTCTTCCCGCCTCGTTAGCTCTGTCCCTTTCTCAACCTCCACGTCTTTCTAGGGAATTCCAGCGAGCGGCGAATAGACAGGACTGCCGAGCAAAAACCGGAAGCGGAGAGCCTAATATCAGAAGGCGACGGCGGTCGAATTAATTCCCCCCTCCCCTTCGCCGCACACAATTTACCACGCGGTCATGGAACGCGCAACGTCTCACTCTAATCGATTTAGCCCCGTAAATGAGAAACTTGGTATTTTTTATAACAATCTAAACGGCCGTTTTTTGTCACAACTTTAAATTTCCATTATGCAACGCTGTAAATAATTTATGTAGTAACTGTATGGCTTCCAGGTAATCGGTGTGTTTTTTCCATTTTTTAATTTATGGGAAATAAAAGTCGTACAAATTCAACCCTGGTACGTAAGCGTTGTATCATCAGGAATCACTAAAAGTGTCAGTGAACCTGTTTGTAATGATCGCAAAATGTATATTACAGTCGAAATCGAGAAACCGGTTTCTAGAATGCATAGATTGCGTTTTTGATTGTAACATTTTTGGTGGCGCACAAATACCGTAATGAGAAATTTCAGTAAATCAGTGATACCTGTTACGAACCAGTTTAGATTTTTTAGATTATTTTTAATTTTTATATTATAGCTGGCAAGTTTGATCGTGCCACCTTCCTTGGTAGGAAACCAAGTGAATTACGTTAATTTCTCTGCGTCACCGTTATTCAGGATTTTTAGCCTTACGCACAGGGAATAAACCGAAACTATATAACATCCTGTCAAAAGCGAAAATATATTAAATATTCTTGAGTATTTGATTAACATATCTGTTGACTACTTACTTTCGAAAACTCAGTTTACTTTTTGAAATGATGTTTATGCGTATTGGAGTTATTTTTGAGCATCATGAACATATCCTAATTTTTATAAAAGAAAGAAAAGATGCGGAGGAGGTCAGAATTAAGGAACTTTAAAAAAGCCCGACCCAAATGAGAATAATCGGTTTCACTCTCTGCAATAGAACGGCATCGGGCGCGATAAACGGTTCTTCAAGGTGTCCACCTGTGCGTTCGTTTCATTCAACATAAAGTAGAGGAAGTCGCGTCACACATTATTAGTGTAAGCGTTCATAAGTAATACTTTCAATGAGTTACATAAAACATTTTTGCTTTTGGGAAAACAGGTAATCAAATCTCTTTTGGTAAATGTAAAAAAATGTATTTATCTCAAAATATTTGGTGTGACCCAAAAACGAGTTATCTAAATGAAAGGTAAAATATGCTAAATACACATTGGGCAGATAAGACATCAATATTTGATTAACAGGATCTAGCTTAGTTGAAGTATAACTGAGGTGTACTTCCGTAATCATTATTCTAACTGAAACACAGTTGTGGGAAGTAAATATACACTATGCCAAGGGCTATTATTCCATTCTTTCGTTGATGTTGATTAATCAGGATGTAAACATGATTGGAAATTGTCCAATCGAGCACAAAATTATAAATAAATTTGATGACTTCCTGAATATTAATGTGAGAACTAATACTAGCGAAGCAAAATTTGAAAGTTAGTAAAAAGGAAAGTGCGTGAGTTTGACGTGTAAATGGCTCACGAAATTCCAGTGAATGAACCGTTCGATAAACGTTGATTTCACTATATAGGAGATATTCCTTCTTCCATAGTAGCTTGCCGATATTCGGTGAGACGTGGGACCTTACGGGGAAGAGGGGAAATCGGTGGGGAGACCTCCCGGAACCCTAACCTGACGTAAGTTGACCTCCGCACCTGGATTCGCGAACGCGTTCGGCGTCGGGTATTTAACGGAACCCGTGAAGAAAGTAAAGTAGAAGGCACGAGGTCTGCACAGGTGGCTTTGCTTTACGACCAGAGAAATACACGTCTGGGAATCCCCGCCCATTTCGACCGCCGTCGTAGTATTGTTTTTATGACCCCCAACAATTGTCTGACATCTCAATCACAAATCATTATTCATACAAAAAATATTGTTAAACATTCAAACAGCTTCATGGGAGCTAGTAAAGTTATGACGAGAATGTTAAATCAACTTATCAATAATACAGAAATCAAATTTTACTACAGACAGTATTTGCTAAAACAAATTTCTGTAATTTTTTGCCATGAGGATATGGACAAGTTAGTTATGGAAACTGTAGATTTCTTGCACATTGTATAACATTCTCCAGGTAAGTCTATACCGCGGAAAACATGTTTATTAAACGATTTTACGCTGTACACTTTGGAACACTCTTATTCCAATTGGGCGTGTGAACGATTTTCTACGGTTGGATAAGAAATTCGGCAGAGAAGCAAATTTACGATGTACTCAACGGTTTGACGATCCACTGGCCGTTTTAGAATCATCGTAAATCATGTCGGAGATGATTCGGAATTCCTGGAAGAGAATGCTGCCGAGAGAGAAACGAGGAATGAACGAAGAAATGTGTACGGGCATGAATTCTTGATATATCGGGGAAACTGGCGAAGGTTCTGCCGTTACCGAGCGCAACATCGCGGCGAAACAAAATCGCGTACGCGATGCTGGTACCCGCTGACTTTTCAGTGGTGCCCTTACATGCCGGGTCGGATAAACCTCGATAAACCAGCGATTGATCGGCCAAAATAGGACGGCGCTATCCATTTCCGCTTTTCGTGACGCTCGCAGCTGTACACGCGAGCTGCTTATCTAAATCACTGGGGGACTGTCTATCACGACATGTGATAGTGCATTAGAAAGTTCACAACCGGAGGGACAAAGACAGCGAACAAAGGCTGACACATCAGAAATTCCGCTGGGATTCATTAACCAAAGCCAACGATACTGTTCACTTGCACTTTTACAGAAAGCACCATTGTACTAGAAACGAAATATTCACTCCAAATTCGCCGGTCACGTATGTTCTTGTTTAATCACGAAGTCAAAAATAGCGTCCTGCGTAAGAAGTATGAACGGAGTAGATGATCTCCAACTAACGCGGCGTAGTCGTTGCGATATAGATTACAGAGATAATGCCTAATTTACATTTTTCTGGGTAGAATGCCGGGAGAAAGAAGAAACGGTCATGGGAAGGCATGATTAAAAAAGAGCCTGGCTTCCTCCGTGGCGCAAGAAACGAGTCAAGTTCATTCTAAGCGCGGCCGTGCGTGTATATTACGTGCAGGGGACCGGTAGAAGGAAGTGTGAGCGGCAGATCCTCGTGTGTGTAGGCACTAGGTAACAGCGTTCCCGTGTTACCGGTCCGCCGCGGTAATTTATATAATGTAAGCGGCATACTGTCACACAGGCCTGTACGTGAGTACGCCACTGTCTGCCGAGATTCGCGTTTGTGTAAACGCGTACATGGGAATTCGCACGATCTATCGACGCAGGACCCAAGGGCAACGTGTTAGAGTTGCTAGGGAAGGTAAGTGAGCTAGTGTAGAGATTGCCAAACACTTTTGTTGGATAATATTAACATAATTATAACTTTAATTCACACAGTATCGTACATGCGACCGACTCGGACAGCGTTAGAAAAACGGAAGGGAAGAACAGAGCAAAAAAGGGGGAAGAATTAGCACACACTAGATGGCAGATTTATACTAACCTAGCGCGCTATTTTTAAATTGAAATTATCAACTTGCCATTATTAGATTGTAATAAACTTACAAGAGACATTGATTACAAGTGCTCCAACACTCCCTCTTAATCAATGTGCCCTGTGAACTAATCCTAGTCCTTTCATAAACTTTACATGTTTATCTTTGCATAATCCTTTCGTCAGGATGTCCGCAATCATTTCTTTGGTGCACATATATTTCAAATTTATAATATTCAAGCTTACTGCTTCGCGAACAAAATGGTTTTTGATATCTATATGTTTAGTTCTGTTATATGGCATTTGATTTCGTGCCCAGACTTGTGCTGATTGATTATCATTGAACAATTCTATGCTCGATCTCTTATCTAAGATCTCATACAACAAATTATGCAGGTATTTTGCTTCTTTACAAGCTTCCGATAACGCTACATATTCTGCTTCACTAGTCGAAACCGTAACTAACGTTTGTTTCTTACTTTCCCATGTGATTGCTCCGTTTCCCATTATAAAAACAAAACCTGTACACGATCTGCGATCGAATTCATCGCCCGCAAAATCGGCATCTACATACCCAGTTATTTTTAAATCAGTTTTTTGATAACAAAGACTATAATCTATGGTACCTTTAAGATATCTTAGAACTCTTTTAGCTGCCGACCAATGCTCATCTTGATGACAGTTGTTAAACCGACTCAAATAACTGACTGTATATGCTATGTCTGGTCTCGTACAGATTGATAAATAATTCAGACAACCAATAAGTTGCATATAAGGACGGTCATCACTTTCTGTCGGCCTCGTCAACTTATCACCGATAGCAATGGGCGTCGTTACTTCATTACAATCATTCATGTTAAATCTAGTAAGAATATCTTCTATGTAATTTTTTTGATTTAGATAAAATGCACCATTCTCCTTTTTTATGTTAATACCGAGAACCTTTTTTGCTTCACTTAAATCTTTCATTTCAAAATAGCTCATCAATTCGGCTTTCAGTAATCGTTTTTCCTTATCATTATTGCTTAAAATTAATATATCATCTACATACACGGCGATAATTATCTTTGAATCAGTCTTATAATTAGTTTTGATGTAGACGCATGGGGCTGATGTACATCGTTTGAAGTCTAATCCTGTTAGTACTGAGTCTATTTTGTTGTACCATGTGTTTGACGCTTGTTTTAGTCCGTATATTGCCTTCTTCAACTTGCATACCTTGTTGTTATTTACAACGAAACCCTCTGGTTGTTCCATGTATACATCCTCCTTTAATTCACCGTTTAAAAATGCAGTTGTGACGTCTAAATGGTCTATTGTCGCATCTAGTTGTGCGGCTAATGAGAATAAAAGTCTTACGGTTGAGTACCTGGAGGTAGTACTGTATATTCCCAAACTTTGTTCTTTTGCATGGAGCAAAATTCCTCGTCCATTGCATTTTGCCATTGTAATTTTTCATTACCTGATAGAGCCTTCTGAACAGTAGTTGGTTCTGTTAGATTTGTTAAGAACGCTTGGTGTCTGACCATATCTGGAAATACTCTCGCCTTCCTATCTCTTTTAGGATATCTTCTTGTCTGTTCCGAAATAGGGCTGTAAAACTGCTCGTCTTCCGCCGACATTTCACCTTCTTCAGGTTGACCTCCAGCGGTATCAATATCAGTTCCTTCTTCAGCATTTTCATTCGGCAATGAACGATCATCTCCTAATATATCTTCGCATTCATTTGAAAGATGTGATATTTTTATAATTTCATTTTTATTCTCATCTCGGTTTCCAATTTGTTGGTCAATAAATTCATCCTCCAGAAAGATTACATCCCTGGCTTTTAATCTCTTCTTGGGATTTTTTGGATCAGCTAGTTCGTACCCCTTCGTATTAGTACAATAACCGACAAAAATGTACTCTTTGCTCTTTGCATCTAGCTTCTTCCGTTGATTGTCATTGATATGTACAAAGGCTTTGCATCCGAAAGTTCTCAAGTGTTCTAAGTTCACCTTTCGTCCAGTCCAGGCTTCTATTGGAGTTCTCCCTCTGACTGCTTTGGTGGGGGATCGATTCTTCAAGTAAATCGCTGTTCCAACAGCATCTTCCCAAAAAATTTTATCCAGTTTACCATCATTTAGCAAACACCGAGCCTTTTCAATAACTGTACGGTTGGCCCGTTCAACCACGCCATTTTGCTGCGGATTGTAGGGAACTGTCGTTTGGTGTCTTATACCATTTAAACTCAAGTAGTTTTCCAATTCTTCGTTAATGAATTCAGTTCCGTTATCCGTTCTAAAGATTTTAATCTTGTGCCCTGTTTGGTTTTCGACTAGGGCTTTAAAACGTGGGAAAATTAATTTTACTTCGCTTTTATGTTTTAGGAAGTATCCAAATGTCATACGGGTGTAGTCGTCGATTAACATAAATAAATATCTAGCCCCGGACCAACTTGGTTTAGACATTGGTCCACAGAGATCTCCGTGAACAATTTCCAAAGGACTTTGCGCTCTTTGGGCAACTCCTTTAGGGAATGGAAGTTTAGTATGTTTTCCCTTTATGCAATCCACACAAGGTTTTGTTTTATCGATATTGTATTCTACACCTATTGCCATCCCATTGCGCAAGAGGGCCATGCTTCTATGGTTTAGATGACCTAATCTCTTGTGCCACAATTCCTGACTTGGCTGGTTTTTTATTGCAGTATGCAACCCCATGGAGACAGTGTCTAATTTGTACATTCCTTGCACATTTGTCCCGGTTGCCACTGGATTTGCAAGACAATTAAATTTATCTTCAAAATAAAGCTTGCAACTAACTTTGTCAAAAACCACTACAAAACCTTTTTTTGTCAAGGCGTCAACAGACAAGAGATTCGTCGATAATTCTGGTACATAATGGACTTGTGTAATTGTCTTTGTGTCTGTATGACCTGATAAATTTATATTCACATCTCCTACACCATATGCATATATTGCATTACTATCTGCAATAGTTATTTCTTGTTGCTGTATTTCTTTGTAATTAGTCATGCATTCTTTATTGTTTGACATATGGTTTGTAGCACCTGAATCTATGTACCAATGTTTGTCATTTGCTTTGGTTGTTAGAGCAGCTAACAAGTTCCAGTGCTTGTTGCTTTCAGGTTTAGGTCCTTTAAATTGCTTGTCCCTTCTGAAATTATCGCTAGAAGACTCAGCTTGACCTTTCTTGCAGTCAGGTTTCTTGTGACCTAGTTCACCACAGCCATAACACCTTATTTCCCGTTTCTGAAATTTTTTGTTATATTGTTTCCTAGTTCCCTTAGCCGTGAAAACTCCCTCTGAAGACCTGCTTTCTGTTGATCTCATGACACTTTCTTGCAATAGTTTGTTTTTGACCAAATCGCATGTTATTTCTGCGCCCGAACTTTCAAGTGCCATTACCATTGGCTTATATTCATTTGGTAATCCTGCCAGTATTATAATTGCTACCAATTTATCGTCCATCGGGTTGCCGATGTCCGCTAACTTTTGTGCCAATATTAAAGCTTCTGACACGTAATCTTCCATGTTATTAAAATCTGTGTAATCAATTTTTAATAAGGCCTTCATTAATCCTAGCATGCGTGTTAATCCCTTATCCTCGTATGCTCTAGATAAGTTTTCCCATGCCTCTTTCGCGGTTTTCGCGGTTTGTAAATGAATGTAGCACGTAGTTTTAACGTTAAGGCATATTGTGGCTAACGCTCTGCGATCCTTTTTCTCATTTATTACTGTACCTGACTGGGGTTCGATACAATCCCATAAATCCATGCCGATAAGAGACATTTTTAGCGCAAATTTCCATGATGCGTAGTTCGACATTCCTTCTAATTTTATGTCTAACATCGGAATATTTCCGGCCGAAAAAGCAGTTGAATTAGCAGTTGAACTATTTGCTCGTTCTGTAGCCATTTTGCAATAGTAATGGTAATTTCTCAAATGTAATTCAGGAAAGACTTTTTGCCGGCCACGTGCTTCAAGTACAGGTTAATTGTGGCTATTACGAATAATTGATCTCACTTACATGCACTCTGGGCCCATAACCTGTTAGAGTTGCTAGGGAAGGTAAGTGAGCTAGTGTAGAGATTGCCAAACACTTTTGTTGGATAATATTAACATAATTATAACTTTAATTCACACAGTATCGTACATGCGACCGACTCGGACAGCGTTAGAAAAACGGAAGGGAAGAACAGAGCAAAAAAGGGGGAAGAATTAGCACACACTAGATGGCAGATTTATACTAACCTAGCGCGCTATTTTTAAATTGAAATTATCAACTTGCCATTATTAGATTGTAATAAACTTACAAGAGACATTGATTACAAGTGCTCCAACACAACGCGAACCGTGTTTCCACCGCGTCGGGGAATATAAGCACCCGTATTTACGGGAATCCCAGAGAAATTCACTACACGCCGGAATAACAGACACTCAGAAATTGGCCAACAGTAATTTCATCCGCGCCAAGCATTGTAATCTCGTAATACGTCAAATTCAAAGGCGGAACAATAGGAAAGTTTGCCGGGAAGTGAGAATCTGCCGGCGTCGAATGTTTCGATAACTGGCTAGGCAAATGAACAATGATTTTGTAATTAGAGACTAATGTACGACGAAGTGTAAAAATCTTGGAAGAGATGCTTTATCCTGTTGAGAGAAGACAAATTTTCAGAGAGAATTAAATCTTCTATTGGCAAATCTCTGGGATTCTTGGGGTCAGAAGTGCAGATAAACGTCCAGTCTTTCCATCCGTTCTTTCTCTGACGTTTGTCCGTCTCTCTTTGAAGATCCTATCAGCAATAAATACAAGAATTCAAAGGGCCCTTACTTAGCAGTTCCCAGAAAATTACTAAAAGATGAAATTGATCAAATTCCACAGGTGGATGACTTCGATTTTTATGCGTCATCGAAAATCGGAATTTCTGGAGAACGGTATAGGGACATACTTCGATATCTTTAAGTTTCTTAGATAAAAACGACAGTACTAGGAATGACGTTAGTGTGTGTGCCCGAGGAACACACGCTGCTGCTTCGGCGGAAGAACCCCTTAATTGGTCAAGTCGCCACGCTACCGCGGGAAGTGTACGGGATCTAAAGACGTGTCTTTACCGTGCATGCGCTCCGTGACGCGCGGACAGGCACGTCCACACCGTTCCTCTCGTCTACATATACACAGAACCGAAGAGGCTTACCCGAACGAGCCTCGAAGCGAATCGTGGTTTCGACTGCACGTATGCGCATTAATGCTAATGGGCATTCAGCAAAAGATGCGCCGTCGTTCGAGAGAAAATCATCGCAAATATCCTACTCGTCTTTTTTTAATTAAACATTGTAATGTGCATTAGTCTCTTAATACCCTCGTTACACCACTCGAATTTACAGGCCACTTGTCATGTTGCATTTCCCACCTTGCAAACATTTCGCTCTGGTCAATGCATCTGCGATTTTTATTATCTATTAATTAATGAAAACTTGTTCTCATAACGAAGCCATGACGATGTTGCACACTTTAGATTATTGCGAAATGTGTGAAGTTTATATTAACTGAAATATGTAACGTGGAATTTTTAATAAGTCGAAAAGGATATATGTAATTCAAGATAAACATCGCATCAGCAATTTAAAGTGTAGATAATGAGTGTAGGAAAAAATATAATAGTGGCCATTACCTTTGTATACTGCGTACAGTGTGCATGCTTCGTTTACCTTCCCACCACTGAAAAGGTAACATAGTGATACTAGTAGGCAATAAAAATTATTAAATTTGTTCTTATTCAATAAGCATTATTTGCGTAGGAATTGGCTGCAAGTAAATACGTTGAAACATACTGTGTAATAAATATTTTGTTAATTCATAAGTACTTACTACCACATCGTGGTAATACTCTTTCGAATATTTCCTTGTACTTCACAATTTTTGTAAACTTGAATATTACTACTTGATATCCTTTCGTGTGGCATAATCCTGACACTCGCGTGTCGCTAAAATAATGAGCCTATCGTAATTGCCAAGTATGACATCGTTCCCCGTAGAAGACGCGATAAAGACGTATTACGGGAAAAAATTGACGGCTAAGAATCAGCTTTTTCTGCGCTCGGTTGGCGATGTTGAGGACTCCCTTCCGTCTGCGTTGCACTCGTCGTGTCTAACCCAAGTTGCGTGCTAACGGTATACCGTCTTACGAGTCGCTGTTACTCGGAAATCAGCTAGCTGAACGACGCAATCGTCTCTCATAGGCTTTCTGGTTACGTGAGTTCATCGGGCTGACAATTTTTTCCTAAATCGTGAATGGTAACACCCTCTAAAGACAGAAAATCCATTCCTATGCTAAGCCGTATTCTTACGAAGTATCATGATTCAATATTAAGCTCATGACTTTATTTAAAATTGAATTAAAATGTTTACGAGAAAATGTTAAATGAGTGTTCAGTTAATACACTTGAATACATTTCATGTAATCTCATTCATGAATTTTCTAGGTGTAAATTGCCTCGGATAAGTGACCTTCCAGTATAACGTAATCTTGACACTTTAGATTATGCAATGTGAATGTCATTATCTTAAAACTAGGAACATGTAATCAACGATTTTTCCGATGACATTAGACCTAGATTATGATCTCTGATTTCACGAATCTCAAAAACGTTTGAAATTGAGACGACGTTCCTCCGTTGACTTTGACCTTTTTCCTTCACGATAATTCGGGTCGAAGGATGCAAATGGAGCCGACGAGCTAGTCGCGGAAGAAACTGCCTTCGCAAGAAGGATGTTACGTAAGGTGCAAGTTACGGTTTTCCAGGACAAGATATACCTAGCATCATATGCAACGACCGGAACTCTGTGCGAGAGGGCAATGGCAGTGAACTCGAGAACATAGCGGTGGAAGGAATGGTCGTCGCGTTGGTGATTTAAATGAGTGACTGAAAAGAGCGGTAGATCTGTCACGGAAGAAAGCGAAAGAAGGAAGCTCCTTCTGCGACTAATGACAGTCCACGGATTTTACTCGCTCTCGTGTCTGCCTATCCAGCTAACGTCGTCCATAATAATGGCCGTGGACGTGATCTCACAACGATAATCATAATAATGACGGTGACCGGAATGATGGAACACCGGATGATCGGGTTACCTCGCGCTCATGTCGGATCATGTATCGAGTTATAAGATTTTTACTTATCTTCATCCCTGTTCGCTTTATTAGAAAATTGCTCAGGTAATAACCGCTCGTTCACGGGCTAATACGCGCCTCAATGTACCAGCTATAACGTATGTTTCCCTTTGCCAACGATGACGAAGTGTTCATTTGTATGAAATATAACTTCCCTCGGTAATATAATTTACATAACGATGTAATCCACGTTCTACGAAGGGCGGGGACGATGCTGTTAACTTCAAATGTCATTATTTCCAGTATTAACAGGTTGATCAGTTTCAAAAACATTATCCAAGTTACGATCAAAGATATTACACGTAAAATCGTCAAATAAAAAAGTCGCACGACGCACGTCATGCTGCAAGCGCAATTTTAATTACGATAATTATGCTAGTTGTAATTTTCGAAGCGTCATTAAGCTAACGAACGGACGTATCCTTTGCAAATGTCAAAAGATAAACTCTTCGTTTAATTGCAATTCAGCTATTCCCACTGACCAAAGTACAGAGATTCTTGCTAAAGCACTACTTCTTGTGGAACGTTATAAAACTTACAAAAATAGTTCAGTAACTGAAAGAAACTACGGTTCGCCCACTGGCACATGTTTCACATTTCATACAAAACACGAAGGTGTAAAATCACAAACATTAACTAAATACAACCGTCCTTACTATTAACGGCCGTTCCAAGATTAAGGAGAAGTATGAATAATGAGATTGGAATAAAAATGACAGAAATCGGCTGTTCCATAATCCCCGTAAAATTTATTGGTACATTTAATCCTTCGATTGTTCGTAAACTTGACCCCATGCTAGCGTTGAAGGCTGTCATGAGCGTACGACTAACCGACCTGTGCCCCACGGGGCCCATTGTGTTTGCGTGCAATATTGAAAAGAACCGAGTCGTTTGAGACAGAACTAGCGGAAACCGAGGGATTGCGGCCCGCTGTCGGTGACGGAGACGATAACTCGGTTGATAGGCCTGACTTTGTCTTTGGGAAACCTGCGCGACGCAGGTATGTCGCCTATGGGTCTTCGCGCGTTGTGCCTTCGTCGACAGGTACGAACGCCGACTTTTCACGGTGCAAATAGTCACACTCCCCTACCTGCCTCTGCACAAACCTCAGCAGTAGGCAAATTTTCGCCCTGCCTTCAGAATTCAAACAATTTCCACTCATTGCTGAGTTGAACCTACAAGTTCATTTTCGCCTTTGTAGTAATGCGAATTTTTTAATTATCCTGCTTAGTATTCCCCATCTGGAATCCACGCATCCATAAACCTGTTATAAACTGTTAAATGCATAAGTTTAAGAATGATGTACCTGTTTTGTAAATAGTATAGGTCATTGTATTCGAAAATTACTACTGATAGGTGCTGAGTATACGGATTCGACTCACGTCCCATATTTTCATTTCCTGCTATATGATACAGAATATAATCAAATGACGCTCTGTTGCTAATGTTATGTTATCTTTTTTACTATACCTTTGCATTATGTATTTCAAAGAATTATAATTATCCACGTGGCTTCAATCGAGATTTCATTTACATATTCAAACGCCCTGCGATCTTTTCATGCGAATGCAAAATATGTCTGATGAAACTCAGACACGCGGTTTCTTGTCGACTTAGCCGGTGGGTAACATGCGAGTAGGTAAAAAGCCCCCACTAGCCATGAAACCGCCGTTGATCACGGCGAAGGCAATGCGAGTTGCATAAGCCCTGTTCTCTCGGCTCGATCTTGTCCTTGACTTTGGCTCTTGATTACACTAGCGATCGCGACTACGACGACCAAGTAACGACGATTGCGATGTCTCTCGTACAACGAACGCAAACGGTTTCGCAACTACTGCGGCCGTTACGACGTTTACCTCGTCCTCTACGCCTACGTTAAACGTGCTCGCTGCAATCAGCAAACACAACAGCCTGCAAACTTTAATTATCGGTTGACAAAAGTCTAGCAAATCCACAGCTACACCTACATAAACGAATGGTGGAACATAAACGACGGTTTCTTGAATAACAATTTTAAGGCATGTATCTAAATCCGGTGTTATTCGTTGAACGTTTTATGAAAAAGTATTCTGTCAACGGCAAGAATATGCGAATAGTCCTTTAGAAATAAGAAACGATGATAGAGGAATCGTCGTCCGATAAGCTAGCAATATCCTGTAATTGCCGTATGCCTGCGGGCTTGTAGGAATCGAATACATGCAGTTGCATAATGAGCAGATCTGGATTTCGTCCTTGACTTTGACCTCTGCTCACGATCACGATTGCGACAGGTAAGCAGGGAACGGTTTCTCAAACTTGACAGCGCAGCAACGGCACGAGAGTAAAATAATATCGGTCTCCTGTCAATCTGCGTTTCCTCGCGATGTTCTCACGTTGGACATCCTGATAAGCAGATAGATAAAAAAGCAGCGGAGGATTGAGCAGCGCGATTGTCTACCGCCCGAGGCAGTAGTTTCGAGTCAGCAACATCGGATATAATTCCAACGATTATCGTCGGTCATTACAGAGGATTTAACATATTCTCCATGGATATCGTGGAGCGTGGCGGAGAGTTGTATAAGCTTCACTGCCTCACCTCTCCCCGCGTCGATTCAATTGTTGACCTTGACTTTGTACTTTAATCACGACCGCGAGTACGATCACGATTTCGCGCCTTCGAGACGAACCAACGATTTCGCAAGGCTTGTCGCCGTGACGGAAAGAGACGCCCGGCTCTCCTTCTTAGCCAGCTAAACCAACACTTCTTTCCCATCTTCGCGTAGAAGATCATGAAAATTATAGCGTAGGTGCAGCACAATGAAACAAGGGAACCATAGCTTCCACTCTTCACATGGGAATGCATTTTTCATAACGCGAATTCAAATTTTTCCACTTCTTTACTACGTACTCCACTCGCACGAGTAGTTCGCTTTTCCGTTCCAGCACAATTTTCAACAACCTCAGGAATACTTTTGAAATAAATTTGTTTTACAAAATGGAGACATTTAACAAAGCGACACTAAGTTTTTCAATTCGGAACTGAATGTCCCGAGAATCTAGGATCTTGGGAAACTTGTTATTCTTGGAAAGTAACATGGATTGTTATGTTGTACCTGTTTAGAAGTATTTAAATTTTGTGGGTTGAGATTGATAGAATGAGACAAGGTCATGATGCATCACGATGTAAACTAGCAAACGTTTACAGATGAGAAAGTAGGTTCTACTCTTAGTAAATCACTTTTCACGTTGTACACGTTCCAGTCGTTAAGTTTAATTCTAGCTAGCACAATAATTCTCTGGATTTAGTGTTCATAGTAAATGTATACTATTGCTAGATAGAAATACTCAAAAATATAATTAGACTGTTAATTACATGTATTTTCGTCATACGTATTCGCCAGTTCTGTAGAGCAAACCCTTCATCACCTGCTGTAAAATGATGGAACATATGGTGATCTATTTGGATCTTCATCGGCATTAATCACATTCTAAAGAATAGAATAGATAAGTTACGGAAGCGACATTTGATGATATGCTTTTCTCGGTTCAATGGTCATTTAATGCTCATACGAATAACAGCTTTGAAATCATGAATATAACATGCTGCAAACGTTCTATCCAATATTATACTAATAACTGTGTTAGCAAGTTATTTGGGAAGGAATTCGTTTCGCGTAGAACAGGTATGTTTTATGCATGTTTCCGGGGACGGTGTCAAGAAGGTTTGTGTGGTGTGGATAAGTTCATGGTTGATCTCTTGTTTATGTTGTCTCGCATCTACCTGTTTCTTTCCCGGATTTTACTACGAAGGGACAGAATGGGTCTAAAGACCTTTCTGACCCCTCGAACATATAACGATCGCGCCGATTGTTTCCTTGTAACCTAAATATTTCTGATGAAATTCGTTGCCCGACATAATTACTTTGGAATAGTACGCCCATAACATTTACACAATGCAAGGAACTGTTATTATTTACTCAACTATTCATAAAACGACATATTTTTTACCTGCGTTAGAACGAAAGATTGTTCCTTTTTGTAAAAGCCTTTCATCTACGTTTCGTTATGCATAGATATGTTGGCTAATTTAGTTAACGCTATTGTACTAACTAGAACTCAGGAAAGTAAAGCAAGAGTTCCTTTATAAGGCGAAATAAAGTTCGTCCAAAGGGTGTTCAAAGATTACATCGCCGGAATATTTTTTCCCGTGAAAAAGGTCGTAAATGTCCTGGACCGTTTGGTATCTATACTTGAAATTTTTCTCGAAACTTGATGTTTCCTATACGGGGTCGCCAAGATGGAAAAGATACTACTGGATTCGTGCTGAGTTTAAACACATAATTCAACGTAGACTGGTGGAAATTGGTATAAGTTCCGTCGGTTCATTCCACGAAAACATTCCAAGGATCCGAGTTTTCCCTTTCCAAAATTTGCGACTCGAAACTGTCGTACGAAGCTTCAATGTAGGTCACGTTACTTCATTAGGTTAATACTTTTTATAGGAGTAATCCATCACCTAAGGATAATCCCATGCAATCATTTACAGCATACTTAAGAAGGTCTTAACTGCACAGGATATAATATTGAAAATAATATATGACCTATTTAATGTTCGAGCGGTATTCCAACCCCGCCTTCTGAAAATAGAATGCCCGCAATAATAATCCTTTGCACCTACAATGACTCATCCCCATCTATAAGTTAACACAATAACGGGACAATTTTAAACTCCTGAAATACACGTGAACAATGTGCAAATATTTGAAATCGTCCAGTTTGTAAGAGAAATTTATAATTAGGTCTGCCACAGAAAGCATTGTTGAATATGATAATGACTAAAGCTTGCCAGTATAGAGGGCTTACGTGACAAAATTAAGTCAGGCTGTATACGGTTCTTTATGAGAAATGAGGCAAAAAGTGTCGGTAATGATAAGCTTATTGTTGTAAAGAACGTGAAAGAATAGTCATCAGACTCAGACGTGTTTTGAGCGAGATTTTTGTCATCTATCATCGATGTAGTGTACCGCAGGCTAGATTGGTGGTGCAGGTGCGACGAATGTGATATTCGAGTCTCGGATGATCGAGAACCGCGTGTCTGCCGCCAGCAAACCCATCACGACGTGTAAATCGCAACTCGGACGAGGACAGCGCCTGTGTGCACGTGACTCACACGCGGTTGCGATTTATACATACACAAATGTGTAACTGAGGTGAGTATACGTATATATATTTACAAAGCCGGACGGTCCGAGCTCTAAAGCCGCTAAACACATACCACATCATCGTGTAACCGGCATCGCTAAAGGTAAATTCTACCTGGCTATCACGCCATGCGTACTCGTAACTTACGTCTGTATTCACGTCCCTGTATTCGCAACTATTGCCAAGACTCTACAGGTGTAAGTACGTAGGAAATCGTAAATTTGCCTATCACATGTACCTATGTTCTCAGTACCCTCCGCCTGGAAAAAGAGAAATTCTACGAGCGCATATAGCATGCACGAATGAAAAAATAATTGCATGCAAAAATTAGATTTCTTATTACAGGAAGCATACAGTGAATCAATGCATGAAATGTTTAATTCATACATAAATGTTTAACTTGTAACAGAAATAAGGCATTTTTCTTTGTGTTGTTCAGAGTAGGTGAAGTTTATTTCTATAAATAAGTTTTTGAGGGACATCCGTTCTTGTTGCGCGTTAAAAATGTGAATTCCTGTAAAGGGATATATTGAAACGTTGTGCAGAAGTTTCATCCCTCAGGGTTGAAGACTTGACATACTTAGTTGCCAGACTCCTCGCTATTTGAAAGAAAATGTTACCGTCGACCGTGACCGTGAAGATCACCGGTTGCACCTTGAGATCGGTTTCGATAAGAATGGAGTTCGATTGCATCTCGATAACCCGACATCGACGTATAATCGATAACGTGTATACACGTACCGATGAGTATAGTACGTCGCGAAGTAAAAATATTTCTTGTCTATAATTTTAAACAGAGAAAAAAGTCAAGACGAAGGATCGTTGAACCGAGGAAGAGGAGAGTACCGGGGGCAAACGAGCCGCGGAATGACTGGTTATTGTAAAAACAATGTAGGAGGAAAAGAGGAAATACGAGGCCTGCGAAGACGCAGAGAAAGAGACGGCATATGAGCAACGCCATGATAAGGTGAAAGAGGGGAATATCATTCCCCTTCTTTCTCTCCTTCTCGCACAAATGGGAAAGACGTACCAGGGACCGTAGAGGTCTCCGTTATGCGCATGCGCTAACCCGCAGGAGCGGTTCCACCTCCGTCTACCTCGCTCGCACGGCAACTGGGCAAAGCAAGGACCGATTTAAAGATATCCCCACAATGGTCCTTGCCAGATATTGGACAAAATTCAATCAGCCTCTAATGAAAAGCTATTGATACGCTTGCCAAAAAGGATATTACGTATTCGCGCCATTTATATTTCTTATTATCTATTTCTGCATGATTGTATTTTAATTTCAATGGGAAATTCACTTAATATTGGCAACAGCGCTGCTTAAATTAATGACATTAAATTGTTCATTCTTCTTGTTCATTAAATAGCACGCTGATTTGAGACTACATTAACCAGTCTATCCTCAGCTTAACTTGCAGAGATTTAAGTACGAGGAGAATTGCATATCGGATTACTATGAACATTATTTTTTGTGGCCATAAGCTTGTAATAATTCTTTTTCCGTATATCGGTAAAGCACAAAATTGTGCAATTCCGTTGATATTGTTGTGAAGAATGCTTAAACATAGAGGATACCGTGGCGCTACTTGCGAGGCTCGGAGGACGGACGCCAGCAAGTGAAGTTGCTCGGGGAGGGTAATGAGAAAAAGAGAAAGGAAGAGAGAAGCGTGGTGAGTTAGTGTGAGACAGAAGAGGACAAATTGGAACTGGTGGGGGTAGGCCACTCGGTCCCGGTGCGGTGAAGGTGGGGAAAGAAGCCGTGGTGGTCGCCAATGGACGATGGTGGGGGTTGGCCGTTCGGTCCGGGTCCGGGACAGCAGGGTGGGGGTAACTCACGGTCGGGGCCCTGGGTCCCGACGAATCTGGCTTCAGTCGCTCACGAGAAGACGATTGCTCGTGTTCGTTCGCTTTGTAGTGGTGCACTGGTGCCTCGCCGGGATAACTGTAAATCCGTAAGACCGCAGACAGATCAGAGATTGACCGGCCTTTCCGACGTGAACGTGTTCGACGCTGTGCTATTCCCCCCATTCTACACGGTATGTTCACTTAACTTCCGACCGGCAAGCCGGAAAAGCGTGTCCGCGAGTGTATTCTGTCAAGCAGGATTATTCCTTCCGATTCCCATCCCATATCCCGAGGAAGCATGACATGAGTTCTGTCGCTGGTACTTCTGTTGTTCTTGTGTAGCGTGAGTTGGTTGAACATAACCGTGCTAATAACTCAACGAACCATTTTGACGTGACTTTGTGAAAAACTTGAAAAATTTGTTTTATCGACGATCATCCTTGATGCATACGACTTTGCGTTGTGTTTGAATGCGCGCAGTGAATCGATGATAATTCGTGTGGGACGGTCGTAGAGTGCGTGACCTTGACTTTCGTAACCTTTGGAGAACAGGGCGATACCAAAGGTTTTCGTAGAGGGATGTTGGCCTGAAGTAGAGTTGAACCTGAACAGTTTGTTATATTCGCTAAGCGTTTAAGGAGATATCAGGATGCCGAAAATCTTTCTTATAAAAAACCGTCTGCACCAACAACAGCTACGACTGTTGGAGGCACAACACCTAGCAAAAAGTCCATCTACCCCTGACAATTGCAAAGACAGTCCTCTCGGCTTGCCGGAACCGATCAGCCTCATCGTCACCAATAAACATCAGTGTAAGTTTTTTACCTCGCTCTATGGAAATGACGTTTACTTTTAAACGATGCTAGTGACGTTGACTATGTCGAGTTAAAGTGGGTCTTCTACAGTGAAAACGTAATTTTTTATTCTCATAACAATACCATCATATTGTAGACTAACTTCGAAGAACGTACTGCCGATATAGCAATTGTCACACAGCTGCTCACAGAAAATTCTTAGGGGTGTTACATACTTTCGGTAAAAAAGTTTAAATATTGTAATATCATGTTCTTGGAATTTATCCCCGACGTATTTCTACTTAGCAAGACTCTTTAGAAGATGCACCTTGTGTGAAACGTCAGTCTGATTCATGTTAGTCGCAAAAAGCTGCGCGTCTGCCTAATCTATAAAACTTGACTTTGATCTACCACAAATGATTATCCTCGCGATATCGTAAGTGGCACCGAAGCAATAGTGGCTTGCTTGGAGTTGCTAATTGAGCATCGTGTCCCGACAAAAGACGATTTTTGGTCGTAACAGGTAGACTGTCAAAAAAAGAATAAGTTTGCGTGCGTGCCAGCGTCAAAGTGCATGCGCTGGAGAATAAATTTTGCTTGCAGGTGCGAACGACTGCTCTTGCGCAGGTGCATCTGCCATTCTATAGCGAGTCGTTCGTATGATAACTAGTAGCCTAGTATCGAAGTATTTCCAAATTTTTATCATTGATTTGCCATTTGGCTCAAAGGTCTTAGGAATACTTTTAAAAGACTGTCCGTTTTTGACGACAACATTGTAATCTCTTGTGGCAAAAGACACGCGACAAATATCGTTTTTGCCGAGAGGTGACTATAACGTAATTGTGTTATTCTTAACAAATGTTTCCAACTTATTGAACTTGTAATATTTAATACTACGTGTATGAGCTTGCTTTTCGAATCCCTAATTGAATCCGGTTGATCTTATAACGGGTATCTGAAAATGTGTAACACCTCACTCTGTTGGATCGTCTAATGACTATCCACATGACGTCAATTGCGTAACCAGCATGCACATTGACACTACGGCAACTTCGCAAACAACGCTCATCTTTTTACGCATGTCAATCGCCGGTGAACAACGGTACATCCTGTTATACGTACATTTAATGCTCTTATACGTCCATTCTTACACTTAACTATGATCAATGAATGTTGCAATGCAGACATATTTTTGGTATAAGATGAATGTTTTTCAAACACAACTATGACGTTATGCACACAGTTTGCTTCGTAAATCTTCTTCGATGACGTCGTTTTTCCAAGAACCTGTCTTTAATGAGAACAACGGTATCCCGATCGGGATAATTGTATCGGGTACATAATAGCTCCCCACTATTGCGAAATTCAGCTCGCTTTAGCGTGCTCGAATCAAACCCATCGAATTTTAATTCATTAAACTTACACTTAGTTAAATTACAAGAATTTTTGCAAATATTTTCTCTTCAATGAGTCATCCTATTTTATACTGTTTTTCATGAAGCTAATCCAAATTTCCGTGTAATTAGATAGGGGCAAAAAATCTGTTATTTGGAATTATATCGCAATAAAATATGAAAGAACAATCATAACAAGTATAGTATTACCGTTGAGATCGGTATATCATTATGTCATTCATTTTCTGTGTACCTATTAAAGTAAATGGACGCAATAAAGTCCTATCTGGCATTAGATTACGTAAGTCCTTGGCTATCATTACGTCAAAGCTTTGCGTTCCTGATGCGCCCATTTTCGGTGCACTACGGCGGAAAGGTCTACACAACGGTAAAGTGAGTAGGAGGAAGGTGCCTGAATTTCGTCCTAAAACTGGTTTAGAAAAGTGGCCTGGACGGCTCCTCCTTTTTTTCCTTCGCTTCTTTCTCCAACCGTCTCCTTTTGCTAACGTACCTCGTCTACGTGTGCCGCTAGCATTTTCAGACGAAGAATCGGGCCATTGCCAATGCATCGTGTCGATGGCCTCTCATTAGCCACCTCATTCATAGGTGTAAAAATACGCTCACTTAGTACACTGTACGTGTAAGCTATAACGGTGCGAGATATAATTCAGT
Organism: Hedychridium roseum; assembly: GCA_963989215.1. Lineage (NCBI taxonomy): Eukaryota > Metazoa > Arthropoda > Insecta > Hymenoptera > Chrysididae > Hedychridium > Hedychridium roseum. Next base: position 6,001,797 of record OZ022310.1, on the reverse strand, counting down.
TCAAACTAAAATTATCTCCTAAATATCTCCTTCAATTTATCTCTATTTCAGTCATTATATTATTAATGAGATTATTAATCTTCATTAAAAAACTTAAAAATGTGAACTTTTCGAACGTTCGATAAATGACGTACAGGCTCGGGTAAATGGTAGATCGCACCTCGGATAGATGAGGAGTAAACGGAGACTTTAACGCGCGGTCGAGAAAGATGCATTAGGTGCATCTTCTCGCGTAAGTTACGACGAAATACGCCCGAGGAGGATTCTCGTATAAAAGATGTTGCCTAATTCTTTTGGAGACCGTGACTAGTAATATTTCGGTGTTTAATGACCGTTAGAATATACGGACTATCACCGTTTCCCACGCAGCTTAGCTCATGATCGCGTAAACGCGTTGCGCAATGTGGCTTACGGTCCGTGAACGTAACTCACAGCCAGCGAAGTCTCCCGCCTCGTAACATCGCGATGGCCAAGGTGAGCTATACCGCCAGCGGCAGGAGCTCGCAAAACGAGTGAAAGATGCCAACGAGGCGGGGAATAGGAGAGAAGGACACGGCACGTTGAAAGCCACGAAGTTAGAATAAAAATTAGAAGGACGTCGTCAAACCTGTTTCTGTCTTTAGCGCATTTCGATAGATATGAAAATCCGAGTACCATGTCGCATGTTACCAGCACATTATAGCAGTGAATGAATGTAGCTAATTTTAATTATCGATAACAGCACCAACTCTTGAACTTACACACTTTTCAAACCCTTGCAGATTTTTAATAAATGTTAATACCCTAACGATAGATGAAATTCTTTGATACGTATTTTATATTCCACTTATTCCGGGTCTCCTTTTTTATATAGTTTCATAGAAGAATAGAGATTTCATTGGCATTATTATCAAAGTAGGAAAGGGAACTGCGTTGGGAGGAGGTTTTATAGTTCGCTATCTAATTCGATTCGCTACGATCTATGCGTTCTCGGATGTGCGAACAAACGCAGGATAAACAATGTTGCAACGATCCACGTGCATATGGGTTACCTGTCGTTGACACGCAGGTAATCGGACGGCGACGACGCGCACCTGTGTGCCAAAGGCCAGTATACCAGGATGTGCAGTCATTGTGACGAATTACAATGCACGCGGGTTACCGTGCATGCGTTACTAGCAGTGCATGCAGAGATATATGTGGGTACCTGTACTTCACCGTATGCGTTTAACAGCGTAATCGTTAATAGCCCGCTATGACTACAAATTGATGTTGATCAACTATATAGGGGATGTACCGAAGGAACAAAATTGATAGAAGAACTGCAGCTGCATTGTTATACAAATAAGTATTTAAATTCTCAAGCAATGAAATGTTAGATAGAAAAGTGCTGATGGTTTAAATTATGTAGCGCTTCGTAATTTTCAAATGACGAATGGCACTACTAAAATAGTGGCTGTCGGGAAGAAGTTTTAAGTACTTAATGACCCTGCGGTGCATTAGTACGTGCAATACAGAATTTTGGTCGGAACTGTAGGACTGCCCCGTCACGGTTTTACGCTTCTTTCCGCCACGCAAAGGGAACTACGCATTCCACGGAGTGCAAATACATTAGAGATTTTTATCGCCCTGAAAATAGGCCCACTGGGTAAAATCTTGCTTTAAACTCATTCTAAATGAATGCATGATTCAGGGACGTAAAAGTTAACAACCAAAGTCAACACAAAAGTCATTATAAAATGGACATAGAATCGTTTGAAGGATTGAAGGAATCTGGAAAGAGAGTTTGCAGGCTTCGATATCTCTGTATGAATCACCGCCGGGGAACAACGCCTTTAAGAATACTCCGTTAAAACGACACTGGTCCTCGGTCAGGCTCTCGAGAGAGAACAGGTTCGATCGTTGCCGTTGAAAAGTGCCGCAAGCAGGTACTCTGTACATCGTCTGGCGCAGGTACGCTCACACACACGTTTACACGGGTGACTATGCGTGCACACGGACAGCCGAGACGTCTGTCGCGGTGGTTTCGCGCACACGCGTGCAACAGAACCGAGAACCCGCTGTCATGGCTGGAGCTAATGGCGCAAGAGGGCCGTGACCGAAATTCTTTCTCAGCAAGCGGGCCAAGTGCAGAAAGACACGATTCGATTAATCTTGCTCTAAACAAGGCGCTTTACGCCGAATGGCACACATATTTATTTGCAACGTTAATCCTCCTGTTATTATGATTCCCACTGTCGTCATTTAATTGTCGGGTTTACTTCAAACACTTGGATCACGTGCATCGTCAAGATTTTTGGGACTATACACACATGTGGGCCTTGATCTTTTATTCCACTGATCAAACTTATGTTCGATGAGTTCGTGATAACCAGGTAGTTATTCCGCTTGTTGTTATATTGAAATTTCTTGATAGGTTCTCATTTCGAACACACGTATCATCGTACAAATATTAGCAAAAAAGCTAATAGTTACGGGAATATTAACGGATTTTTGCAATGGGAAGTTTATGATAATGACCGACAGACTTGTAAGCTTACGCATCTCCCTGATAGAGCGAATATAATTTTCTTTCTCGAAGCCCGATCCATTAATTACACCAATTTATTATCCCACATTCTTCATCGCTTCTCACGAACTAATCTCGTCGTCTAAAATTACCATGCGAAGAAAACCGACGTGCCTAGCATGCGACTTTTCACTGTGGTCCGCCAAGGTCTATTGTTTATCGTCGTCATCATCATCATCATCAATGTCTTGATGTCTTCCGGTAGGCGATAGATTCAAAGAAATCGTCTGGCCAGCAGGCAGTCCATCGGAAATAAACGAGAAACAAATAACGGGATGCGATAAAAACAGCGCGTAGACACAAAAAGTCGGGAAGGAACACATCTGGATTGTGACAAAGAACTTCACCTCTTAAACCAGTAGTAATGCACAACTCAGTTTAAAACAATGCAAATATGATAGTGACGTAATTAAAAAACTTACAAAAATTGAAATTATTCACGGATATCTATCCTTTTTCTTCCGATTGTTGCCGTTATTGTCAGGATTAATTCAGATAAAAGAGTTGCGAATGTATGGTCGTTAAGGGGTGAACTTTTCCTATACCTAGAGGTTAAACGGTGATCGGTGGGAAGGAGAGTGGCGAGATAGAAAGAACGGTGTCCCATGTATCGCGTCCATTACGTAAGGCAGCCAAGTGGCTGCGGTGTCACCTTGCTGTCGACGTTGCAGCCCACGCACGGTACCGCTACGCAGATACCGGACGTACATACGTGCGTAGTTCGCACCGATGTATCACTCCGGTACTTACCCAGTAAATACTCACAATAGCCGGTACCTATTCGCCAACTGATATTATCTCTCAAAGGAATTATCGATAGCCTAGGTCACGTTTGTGTACGTACACACGATAATAGGCGTTCTGTAGCGTTGTACAGATAAAAAGATATATATTTTAATCGTATGTAGCAAATTATTCACCTTACATATCAGTAATTACGGAGCAGTGAGAAAGTGTATCACTGGCTGTAATGATTGTCTCTGTTTATTTGCCCTTGGTTACATTTACCGTTAATGTTAACATGTAGAATTCAAATTATTCTTTGATTGAGATGGTCGATTAATTAAAATACTCTCGAAATTATTGAAAAAAGGATTTTTGTTCCTACTTAAAGATGCTACGATATGTTTCTCACAATGATAATCATATTTGACAAAATACGTGTTATTCGTTCAAATGACGTCTAATGTATTCCAGTGTAATAATGAATATATCAGGACGAGGTGTTGGGGATTTGGCATCATTAGGGCTGGATTTGTTCCCCTCATCGTTGTGACTCGGTGAATGTCTCCCTCCGTTTTTGAGTGTCTTGCTGTGAAGCAGCACCTTACGTTTTTAGCCCGGGAGAACGATATAACTGAAACCTGTTGAGCAGGTAAGCCGATCCTAGCTATGGGGTCACTAATCTCCCTTAGCAAGGTGCAGCCCGGGGAACGACTTTGTGGTTTTACATTGACGTCGAAACCACCGGTAGCCCAGAAAAACGTCCCCAAATACAATGTTTACCCAAATTGTTTACTACTCTCTTACAAGTAAATCACCGTAGGCAGGAAATAGCTGCCAGTTAGTCATAATATTTCTATCTACGATGTAATAAACTAAGTATTTCGCGAAGATATTCATTAATTTTATTCAGTGAAACGTTTACGCATTTCACAATGCGAACTATTCCTCGTATTTTTGCCATATTCTTAGTCAATTTTATTAAATAGTGGTTTTATAAAATCTCAGTCAAGAATGGAATTTGAAATGTGCAGTTGTGCACGCTTTCGGTCAGTAAATGGCAAAGCTCATAGCTGTAAGTGGTCGAAAGGAAAGGAAAAACTTCAAAAAAGGACTCGAGGGAGTGGTCAGGCTGGAAGTAGGTCGACTGAGCTAAGCGTTTCGTTCGGTTCAAGCCTTGCGATCAGTCATGGAATTAAGGCCAATGACTGATGATTCCATTTTCTTGCCAAATTTTCTACCGGATTTCACTAATTCGTCCGTGTCGAAATAAGCCAATGGTCTTCCAGGGGCCAGCATTATTTTGAACTGAAATTTTCCAAGAGAGTCCGCTCTGGAAATCAGCGATGGCTGCCTCTCTTTACCTACTTCCAGTTTCTTTTATTGTACTTTTTTTTTCGTTTTTCTGTCGACTAACGTCCGCCACTCCTACTCGATTATCTCTTTTCCTTTCGTTGCCGGCGATCTCGGTGCTCCAGCCCCTTCTGCCAATGGCGAGCAAGTGCCGGTTCTCATTTCATTTGCTCGACCATCGTTCCCTCATTCTCGCACTCGCTGTGAGCAGCATCGTTCGGTTTCTCGCCCCTCCAACCCGACATCTCGGCCGGTGGATAGTGTGAATAAGTGGAAGGGGAGGAAACGCGTTGGATTCAGCATCCGAGTCTTCCGATGCGAGTTTATACACCTCGCACAGGATTTTCTTGGCTTTCATCTCTCCGTTTTTCTATCCTTTTCCACCTTGTGTAGGCAATATCGTTCTTCGTCCTCTTATCTCCAATGGTTAGTAAAGTCAAATGCAAAACCATTTTCTCACAAGGCTATGACAATCGGTTTGACTTTATATTCAGCTCAATGTTCGGGCTAAAGACTTTAGATTTGTTTGTCCGTTAACATTATTTTCATCCTATGATCGTAAGATTCGCTATCAAGGACGGTATTAACTAGTGAGACCCTGAAAATTAATAAACGTCGACTTTTATCTACTTTTTCAAGGATTTCGAGTGGTTTCCAGCGAGTTTCGGAAAAAGTAACGAGCGGCGGCGTTGTTCCTGCAAGCCGTAGACTTGGTTCTGTCTCCCTTTCATTCGAGCCTCTGTGCCTGGCCGATGGAGTACCGGTTCTCGAGTTGTTTTCTTTTGGTCCTTTTACCGTCGTCCTCTCGCTCTTGCCGGCGCTCCCTCCCACGTTGGAGGTGAGAGTGCGATAGGGACGAGGATGGAAGGTGGAGGTGGGGCCGACGGCATCGGTACTCCGGTCACGAGGCTCCCCCGCCGGTATTTATAGCGCGACACGGCCGGGACCTGTTAGGGGTTTCAGTCAGAGATACGCGTGCATGGTATGTAACGAAGGTTGCCTAACGAATGGGTCGCCATTTTGGATCCTCCTTCGCTCTTCGCTCGGACCATTTACACAAAAACACATACACACACACGCATGCGCGTGAGCGCGCACGTTTTACACACACACAGCCGTCGTGACGCAATCTCTTGCGCAAAGGAAACCACGATAGGCGGATGTTGTCTAACGGCCGATCCTTTGCCGAATTCGGTCTGAAGGACGCTACTCCCACCAATTTACAGATCCCAGCGCTCGGTTCAAAGATGCTAGCGCCCTCACAAGATCAATATACTATCAACGCGATGCTCGGTAAAGCCTTATAATTTCTGCCGGATGAAACTCCCTCTAAATTTGGACAGCTCACAGACCTTTCCGTAGAACCGTTACTACTCAATGAATAAGCGCTTTTTTGTGCCATCCTATTTTACATTGTCACTATCGAGTGAATTGACGTTTAGGCAACTTCCAAGAACAGTTCTATTCGACCCCGATTACTTTGATTTAGCAAATAGTCGCCGTGAAAGGAAACCGAAACACAATCGAAGGTTTCTTGTTAGTTGAAAAAGTCTTTCTCTTTACGGCCCTGCCATTATTCACACGTGCGAGCAAAAACCGTATGTCCTCGGGGCTTGTTTCCTGGTTTCCGCTTGAACGACTTCGTCGCACTCGACGCCACCGGTGTCCTCGTGCTCTATTCGTCAAGGCACTCGATGTCAAAGTCAAGAGAACGACGTCCACATCATCATCTTCCCGAATTTTCTATCCTAACAAGAGACACTGTCCGGTTATAAAGTATTTTCATTTCAACATGTCGTCTCGATGTTTTATCCTCATAATTGCCATTTCAACCGACTTGCTTTTCTTTCCATATAAAGAATCCCTAAATAGAATTCCACACATTATTTAATAACTAAAATGTCGCCTATTGGAGTTTGCGCAATCATTTTGACTTTCCTCAAAACCTTCTTTCTGACTTGTTTGTGCACTTATGCAAAAGCATGAAATTTACGGTAACACGTAAATGAACACGTGTATAATCAACTATTCATGAAATGCACGCTTGAAGCCCGTAATAGGTAAAATTGTCAGAAACGTATTAATGGGGATACCGGTGGGACCGGTCCCCACCTTTAGAATTCGTTCACGCGTTCGTTAAGGTCGTTGTTCCTCGATCTTTGCCAATGAGAACTCAATGTCGACGAGGCGCAATGAACTTATGGTCGTACAAAACTCACTTGCTCACTCTGCCGACCGCGAGACCGTTCTCGCCCGCGGAATGACGTTAAAAGTTACATATGTATATGTATGCCTGAGAATGAGTCACTTAAAGTGGCGACGATTCTCCAGAGTATCACGGCTTAAGGATTTACATACTAATAACATATGCAGTTACTAGAGACGATCTGCGCAGAAAAATCAATCCTCCGCAACGTTTGACATTCATGCATATATTTCAAATGCCTCTTATCTATTACCATACCTGTATTCGAGATACAAGAATAGGAGAAGGAAATTATGGTTAGCACGAAAGATGTGATAAATGCGGCAACAAATTTGACGATCTTGCGTGAAGGTCCCGGTTACCGCTAAAATTACAGAAATCGTCATAGGGGCAATGAGGGAAGGTCGCACACGCGGTTTGAAGGACAATCGTACGGTACCGACAATCTTTCAAGGCTGCTCGTAAATTCAAACATCGCACACGATGGGAACAACGGGAACACGAAAAGTTAGTCGTGTGCTGGCCGATTACGTAGTCCGTATGAGTAGATGACAGCATTGAAATCGGATTCCCACTGCCACCGAACGAATAAAATTTTCGCCAATGCAAATTTTCCTCAACGATTATACTTGCGTATTAGCCACGACGTATTTGGTATTAAAACGAAACACGTTACACACATAAATGATGTTTTATGTAAGCAAAGTATTCTTGGAGAATTCCGCCAGAACATATTATAGTATTTTACGCATTTGTGAAAAGTCCTTACTGATGGAGCAATGAATGAGTACAATAAACTTTTTTTCAAAAATACGTTTTAAGTATGGCAGTATGTTATTTGTTCCGTGGAACTAATCTGATTTGGCGTTTTGAATTACAGATCGTGACAAAACTGATGATGATCGGGCCACAACGCCAGAATCACTGCGGAGCAGCAGTCCGCCCTCGTCGCCACCGCCCTTGTCACAACTGACATCAGCTCCGCCAATATCACCGAATGCATCGACAGCCGCAATAGAATCGGGCACACCGAAGGCAACGACTGCGTCCAAATTTGTTACGATACCGACAGTTTTGACGACGGAAAAGGCAGTGAACGCGCCGTCAGGATCGATCGTTCCGCCTGCACAGAAAGGATCAGCTGTACCGAAAGTTCCGTCGTCACCAAAAGGACCGTCCACGGCTCCAACGACGTCTCAACCGCGTCGTTTTATATCGAGCATTCTTGGCGGAGACGTTCCGTACGGAAGCAGAGGACACGTTCTCACGAGGGCAGAGCGCAAAGAATATAGCAGTCCGCCGATCGCGCCCACCACCAACGATATTCCAGAGTTTCTGACAAAATCCGAGAGGCTGGTGATACCAACACCGCCGACCCCGCCGAAAACTCCGCGCGTTGAACCACCTACGCGAGTTTCGGTTATACAAAGGGTGCCGCCGCAGAATCAATCAAGCTCCAAGAAAGAGGAAAAAATAGAAGTCCCACAGACACAGGAACCGGAACAGGTGAATTTCATGAAAGATTTATTTGTTGACCTGTTGCCTATGTTTCTTCGTTTAGACATTTTTGCTTAACACTGCGGAATATTTCTGTTGTAGGAGCAACCTATAGATTACGCGGTGCCGAAGAAGAAGGAGGATGATGATGAGCGAGGTCGCGAAGGGGCAAAAGTGTCCCGCACTATAGGGAATTCGATCGCTAGGCCACTATTAGCTATGAGACTGTCGGGACCACAAACCGTACAGGCCGCCGCGGGCCATGGAAGATCCTCAAATTCCAACAACGGCGGAGGATCAAACTCCTGCGGAGGATCAGCCGGTGGTTCATCATCGTCTAACGGCTGTGGATCAGGAGGATACGGAGGGGGTGGTGCCAGTGCCGGAGGCGGTGGTGGCGGAGGAGCTATTGGTGGTGGAGCTGGTGGTGGAGGAATGAATCCAGGTGGTAACGGTGGACGGGGTAATTATACACCCAACTCACCGCCCACTGGCTCTCTTCCACCATTTTATGAGTCCCTTAAGGGTGGTAATAATCTTACCAACTTTGCCAACCAATATAACGGCACCCAAGGTAATTAAAATAGATTTTCCTGTAATCATAATCCGTAAGGAACACTTACCTTTTATCTTGTCAGTTTTCTTTCTCTCCGTCCTTTCTATCCCTTTTCATCCTGCTAAGAACGAACGCAATTTAGTTTCAGGAAATGGTTACTTAACACCATCAACAGCAGTGGGGCTAGATTGTGGACCTGGCCAACAGGACCTCAATGCACAACATGGTCAGTACAACGCTCAGGAGGGCAAGCAATACTCCCTCTTGCAGAATGTTTGTGCGTCGTATGGCTTGGCTTTGAAGGAAGAGGAGGATTTATCTGCTTACAAGATCCCACAGAATGATCTACTGTCTAATCAATACGGCGCATATGACGTCACTGAGAACGGAATGATGGTGGACATGGTGACAGGTGCCGTGGTTGATCCGTTACAGTTTACTGCAACCTTGACCTTTAGCTCGCCTTCGGATCATACGGCTCTGCTGGAAAGCCTGAGCGATGCGGCAGACCTGTTTCTGCCCAGGTTGCAATCCGAGGATGGCGGCAATGATCTTCTTGAGGATTCGTTACATTCTCCAGCATCAGCCGGTAGTGGCATGGGTCAAGATGTTGGACAAATGACAACTCCTGTTGAACCAAGCGTTGATCCTTTCCCCGAACACAGTATGGCGTTGACCAGAGGCTTCGACGCTTCAAGGTAAGCTTCCCAATGGAAATTATGCGACACATTACTTGTCGGAGTTTCGACTGCGTGACACGAAACTGTCGTTCGTGTATCAGATTGTGACGCAGACGAATTATTCACGATACGAACTGGATACGTGAATCTTCACGCATTGACGCAATAGGTGCACGTGGATACTCTTGATATGTAAACAAAGAAAGCATTTACGGTATTTGTAGTGAATTCGCAATAGCCTAGATCATTGGTTCATAACAGTCTCCTGTGATATAAAAGAATAAACTCTATTTTCTTATACGGTATAATATCATATCCTCATGACACATATTATTTTCAGACATTACACAACTGGTGCCCAACATTTCAATACGACAAAATTGACAAACCTTGCATATGCAACTGGCGAATCGAGTTATCAGCCTTTGTCAAAGGAAAGACCAGAACTGGCATTGCACATCAATCAAAACCATCAACATCAATCTGAAACGCCACTACAGATTCAGGTGCAGCTGCAACAACAGCAACAGCAACAACAGCAGCAGCAGCAGCAGCAACAACAAGGTACCGGTGCATCGCCTCACCATCACCAACAGCAGCAACAGCAACATCAAAGCTTATTAAGCCCTGGACTGAGTTTCACCAGTAGTGGTTAGTAGGAATAAATTTGCGATAACATTAGCAAATGTGGGCATGCTTTTAAATGAAAGCCCAATGTAAAAGAATTATGAGGAATGAAGAAACGATTACATTACTGGTTAAATGATACAGTCCTATTCAACCATCAATCAACTAAACACATTCATTTAATTATTCACAAACGTGTCATTATTACCGTAGTACCATTCATTAGTAAGAACATACAAAGAGTTTTGAAGTTGAATGTCATAAGAAAAATATCGAATCATAGCTTTCGTTACATTTGTAGTAACATAGTGAGGGTTTGATTGATAGGCTTGGAATTAGATTCCGGCAGCAGCATGGGTGGAAGTTTACCAAGTCCCGGAGCAACGAGTTGTTCCTTGGATGCAGCATCGACGAGTACCTCGCCGTCGTGCGCCTTAATAGAACACGCTCCCAGCCCGACTGCAGGAATCTCCGGAGGAGCTGTGAATGGTGTACAGTCTACTGGACCGATCGGAGAACCACCACTAACACAACGGGTCGGTGTACTGCAGCAGAGGGTAAGCACCCTAGATTGATCGAGGCAAAGGCATATCCACAATTCAGAACGAAATAATATTAAGCAAGAATTCAATCTTGTGACTAGCGATAAATGAGACATTAAACACGTAACGGTACATATGCAAATGAGTAGCAAATTGCCGATTGCCTATTCGTTATTTAAATTTGATAAACTCTCATGATCGTAAAAGGACTGTTAATGTATAACGACCAGCAATGTGTAAAAGAATTGACTTTGTGCGTTCAAGTCCTTCGTGAAAAGATACTAAATGAGTTGTCGTAGTTTATAACGTGTATTTATGCAATGCCAATCAACTTGAGTGCTTTATCCATCATTATGTAATATTGGTGTCCACTTCATTATGAAGTGCATAGTGTAAATAAAAAAGTTTAACGTTTGTGTCCTCTTGTGTCCCTTTAGTTGGGTCTACCGGGTGACTGTCAATTGGAATTCGTTAACGGCGGTCATGGTATAAAGAATCCTCTGGCCATCGAAGGGCAGAGACAAGCAGCAGCTGGTCGCGAAGAAGACAGGTCTGCACGCCCACCACCCGGCAAGGTAAATTTAGTAAAATTTGAAAACATGAAAACGTAATAAAATCTTTTGTTGGCCTGCATGTACTTCTATTTTGAAAATGAAACGGATACGTGGCGTATGAACAGAATACAAGAAATGAAATATTTTTATAGGACGACGACCCGAACCGCTTTACTTGCCGCGTTTGCAGCAAGAACTTCAGTTTGCAACGACTTCTGAACCGACACATGAAATGCCACAGTGATGTCAAGCGTTACCTCTGCACTTTCTGCGGAAAGGGTTTCAATGACACGTTTGACCTGAAGAGGCATACCAGAACGCACACTGGCGTTCGTCCTTATAAGTGCAATCTCTGCGAAAAGAGTTTCACTCAACGGTGCTCGTTAGAGAGTCATTGTTTAAAAGTTCACGGTGTACAGCATCAGTACGCGTATAAGGAACGTCGTACAAAGGTAAGGATAAATTTCAAATAACTGTCAACAGCTAAGAAAAATCTTTGATTTTCATAGTATTATACTTGACGAATGTTTTTTGTGCTTCTATCACTTGAAACGATATACTAAAGGCACGATGTTTATGTCAACAGGTTTATGTTTGTGAAGAGTGTGGCCACACGACGCAAGAGCCAGAGGTACACTATCTTCATCTGAAGGACAAGCATCCGTACAGCCCTGCGTTGCTGAAATTCTACGACAAACGGCACTTCAAGTTTACCAACAGTAACTTCGCCAACATGTTACTACAGGTGCGCACGTAAACTCCATGTAGAGATCTACACCTTGTTTACTAAGCAATCGAAAATGATATTCACTGAGCTCTCAAGAATAGTGCAATCGTTTTCGAACAAGAAGAGTAGGTAGCCCGTTGTAAAATGAAGGAGAGCAAAATAGACTGCGATGAGTTTTCGCGAGATTGTACATAGATATGAAAGTAAATGAAAAGGACAAAAAAAGATTCCGTATAGTCTGCACGATGCGCGAAAATACGATCTCTCGAGATACAGACGAAGCGAAGTCGGAACGCAAGAACACGAAATTGTTCTTGTTGATGTAACTCTTCAGGGTGGCCTGTTGCAACGGGACTCGCGGAATGCGGACAGCTGCGTTAAATCGGCTTCGAAAACCCTGGAGGTTCCTCTCCAGCGTGCCACGACCTTGTTGCACCTAGGACGAGCGTCGAGCTTCTGATCGGGCCGACCAGCCGGAGAAAAGGCGCGATTCTAATCGGCCGGGAGAATTACCGAGAGAAACTTGACGAAAACGTCGCGCGAATAGTACCTGCAGCCGGCATCTCCGAACGGTGTTTTGCCCGGTATGACGCACCGATTCGTCAACGATAGGAACGTGGGTGCGCGAGATCAATGTGAAGATCCAAGAGCCGTCGAAGACACGTTCGGTGCAGTGGGAAAGACGGAAGGTGCAGATGCTCACCGATTCCGAGGGAACCCGCAACTCGTAACACAGTATTTTGCAAACGAGTAGTCGGTAATAATTTGTGTATAATCGTTGATAGGTAATAGGCTAGATAAAAATTTATGCGAAAGCTCTAATTTGTAAGGTAAAGAAACTTTATTTACGTAACAGCCCAAAGACTCGGACTCAACGTTTCAGGAATGCTAAACTACCCTTTGGCGCAAAGCCTCCAGGTGACCACATTTTATGATACTTCTTCTCTAATATACGGTAGTTGACTAGAGATTACAAATTTAATCATTAGTGCTTACTAAGGAAATTTTTTTATCTGCCGTCTTCAATAGTACTGATGAAATATATGGCAGTATTCCTGATAGAGTAAAAGGATTTTTAATCAAATGATGAAGTCGTTATGACGTATTTCATAGTAATTGCAAGTAAGAATATGTGGGATCTGGGAACACTGAAGGGAGTTACGACTTATTAGAACGATATTTTCTTAATGTGATTGACGGCTAGTTACGTTGCTTTCCGATTCGGCGGGCTTAACGTGGAGAAAAGAGGTCCCTGAGGTCCGGAAACAATGATAAACGATGGTATAGAGACAGACGTCAGGCACTTCTTTGTAACACGCGTTTCAATTTCATCCGTAGCTTCGATCTCGTTTTGGCACACAATTAATACGATGGGCGGAATACATTAAGAGTAACGGCTTGACGGCAATATTCCGTTCCTTGCTGACTGACGCGTGAATCTGTACGCGATGTATCATACACTTGAGAGAAACGTCTTCGTATTCCGCCCCCATTTATTTCGCTTTAAACGAGTGTCCCCAACATCGCGCACATTAAATAATCTGTGATATGATAAGATGAGAATTAGTTGCTCCATTGTACCCAGATTCCGCTAATCGCATCACCTTGTTCTCGATCATGGAACACGCACTGAAGCGCGAGGGCAGTTAAATACGAACTCAGACGAAGCGTGCGTGTAATCGCGCGTTTTTGCATCGCAAGCATGCATCTTTATTAAAGGGGTTCTGTGCAATTCTACGGTGGTAGCACATACTTTAACGGGAGGACCATAGATGCGCGTTATCTATTTGCATATTTCTTCGAAGGATTTGCTCGCACGAAGGTCACGTCGCTGTATCAACTTTCCAAATTGTATATTATTTATAGAGAGCGTAATATCACGAGAAAACCCACGGAAGTGAGAAGCTTCAAGTGTTAACGGGATTAAAAAAATGTCAACAATTTCGTAACCTGCAAAATATTCCCTTTGCTTTATTTCGAAGTTCTTCGGAGGAAATAATGACGGACATTGTTGACAGTTTACAACTGATACGTTATGGGTGGTGGGGACTCGTGCTAGGCTGCTAAATAACTCGTGGCTCCATAACTGTACATAATACTTGAATTTAATTCCACGTGTCCATGAGAACATTCCGCCCAGAGTTGTCGCCGGATGATCGTTCATCGATGGGTTCTAACATTCCATTAGGAATTGTATATAATATTTGAAGTCGGACTGCTCGAGTCGGAAACGGGTCCATCTGTTAGTCCATAAATTATACCTTAGTTATAACGATGTATACAAACGATGTATAGTAATATAAGGTCGACTTTGATCATTGTACTTTAGCTCTTGACAATACTCGAGGATCGCGGTATCGCTCCCTGCAGAGCAATCTGCATCACATATTAATAATATGTTATTAATTATTATTATTTCCGTTATCCTTGTATCGTCATTATTATTATCATTATTTAACTTACATCCAGTATTCTCTCACCTTTTCGATAGTAAGGTACTTTCTATTATGTATTAGTATTAATTTAAATTTATGGACACCGTAGTAATTTCACAATCGCTATTTTTACTTATGACGCGCACCGATGAATCGAGATTATCACCTCTTCCACAAGTATCTTCACTATGATCATCATTATTAATCATGTTATTGTCGTTTTTATTGCTCTGATAATCAATGCGGTTGGCGATGACTTTATTATTAATATTATATAGATATATACAGATTTATTGGTTATTTATCGTCGTTATCTTTGGGTAAGGCAGCGTTTTTTCGCAAATAGCGAAGAATAGAGCGCACGACAAGCTGCGTGAAGTTTTAAAGGGCGAATGAGATTATTAGTGCATGTGCGGTATTAATTGCATGTGCGGCATTAATTGCATGTGCGGCATTTAGTGCCTTTTCGTACATTTGTGGAATGTCTTATGTATATTGTAAAAGGGTTGATTGAATTCGTGCGAAGGCGATGATTACATCGTTCCTGCAATATCTTATCATGTTCACCGATTTCATTATTAAGCTGATGCTAACAGTAAAACGCGGCTACGAATTCATGTGCATGTAGAGATGCAAAAGACTATACAATAAATGTAATACGCACATGAATGTGTTGCAACAATTATTCCAACAACCCTTTCGTTTTTCAAAAAGTATATTTTTTTATATTTATAAAACTACACCTATCATTAGGCAATCTTAAGAGCTCATGGATATCGAAAATCTGGCTGGAGGAATTCATATGTTTTATATAGTTTTCATTTTTTAGTTCAAAATAGATTATTTAGTATACACAACTCTTTCTAGGCACCAACATATAGTAATTGCTATAAAATTATAAGTTGCCACGCCCGGTAATTTTTGACAATTATCCAAAATCAAACAAACGTTAGCTTTATCTTGTTTCTTCTTTCCAGAAAAGTGCATAAAGGATCACCTATACTTTAACAAAATTGTGTATTTATTGTAAAAATCAGGAAAGCATAATTTTAAAGTACTGGGAATATGCCAAATTGGTTCTTTTTTTGGTATTATTTGATATAAGAATATATTTACATTCATTATATTTATCTTTTTGAAAATTTTTGATTAAAATACGACAAGCCCCACGTTTGTTGTAACATTGAATAAGTTGAAATAAATCTTCGACCCATGAAGCCGTTTGATGTTCGACCGGCGCTGCAATGTCAAAGTGATAAGACAGAGAGTGAGATCTACAGCTACGGTTAAACTATTATTCCAGGATGAGTTTTATCTGCAACAGAGAATTACGTCACTGATGATTCCTCGGCAAGAAGAAACGACGTTAACGTCGTGCATAGTTACGAAGAGTATGTCTCTGGATGTTAATTTCCACTTCTGCTCATTCGTTGAGTACTTTCGAGGAGAATTGGTTGATTATCAAAGTTGGTTGATTATACAGCTTTATCATCAACTTTTTTACTCACTGCTGATCACGGAGCTGAAGGGCATGATTCTTTGCTTGGCAGGTCCTTTAGGAGACTGCTTTCGAGATCGCATTAACAGCTTATCACACGTTGCCAATCGTTTCATCTGAAATCAATAAACATTCAAAAAAGGAAATTTAAGAAAACTGACACATTCGCATTCAGGGTGTCTACCACGAATTATTTAACTCCATTGTTACGTAAACGATTAAAGTTCATCATTATGTAAGTTCATCTAAACCTGTTAATAGTGTTATTTACTATCATTTTCAACGATATGCCAATATTAGTAGACACCCTCGCACTTGCCTCGCCGTCGAAATATAACGTACTTTGTTCCCACGTTGTTCGAGAAACACTGAAGAAGACTTCGAAAGAGTCGAATATCCCGCAATGTCATCGTCGTAGCGTAGCGGAGAAGCAGTAACAATGACTTGTCAAGAACGAAAGTTTATATTTTACGACGAATTATTTGCCCTATGCGAACAGTTCCGCGACGAATGCTGCTCTTGTAAGCGGATTTCAGACGCGGCGATATACCGCCGGGTCGACGTTTCTTTCCACGTGTAGGATCATCGAAAGAAGTCGAAGGAACGCACGTCCCCTTTCGTTCTGTTAAGAGTCTCACCTGTTCGTCAATCGCGTTGAACTGCCATTTCCACGAATGATTATAAACGAACGGTCGGTGGTCAAAGCGATTATCGTCGGGACTGTAAGTTTCCGCGTGACAAGACGGAGTCAATATTGTCATCTTGTGACGGTTTATGGCGTAGCATCTATAAAAGTGTTTCACCTTGTCCGCTACCTACAATCAAGTGTAAACGACCTTAATACTTTGCATTGCCATATATACATTAAATAAATAATTGTACACTCATTTACCTCTTTTGGTGTACAGTTGTCCCACGAGTGAACTAATTTGCAGAACATCGAGAACGGCCCTGCACAACTTTGTTTCCTTAGTCGACCAAACACACTGAGCTCATTGTAAGTCATGCCCATGTCCACTTCGTCGAGCTGCACAAGTTGACCGCCTTGCAACGGTTCCAGTTCTGCTGTTGGCGGTGCATGCAAAATACCATCCAAAGAAGATATTCCATGCTTTTTTCTGTCAACGCAAATGAAGAAGATTTCTGATTATTAACAAGTTGCTATTCGCAAGATAAAATATCACTTTGAAAGAAACTTGCCTAAAGAATGTTAGGAATTTTTTTAAATCATTCTTTGCAATTCCTCCTATCGGATTAACATCGGCACTGCTGCAGTCGTACTTGGTGAAGTAGCCACGAAGTGCCTCATCAACATTGCTACTCCCAACGACCAGAAGACCACCTGGTCGTCCTCTTACCCATAGCATCAGTTGAGCAAACAAATATGCTATGACCATCCGCAGTCGCGCCTATACATTCATGCATCAAAAAAATAATTCGCGAGTTACTAGATCGAGAAAGCAGAATATTAAAAATCACAAATTTACCACTTATTTAAACAAATCTTGATATTTAAAACATGACTTTAAAATGTCTTAGTGATTAATTTGTTTAATTAATCGAACCACAATCTTTGTGTGGAAAACATACTTGTATATTTTGTAGTGCCAAGTTTTCTCTTGGCGAACCACCTTGTATTTTGAATCTGGGAGTCATCTTTGTGACATGTTGAAATATCGACAAAACAGCTGAAACGGCTGTGTCTATTACGATGCTATGATGATAAGAACCAATTTGACTTGATAATTCCGTTGCTCGTGCTTTAGTTTCTACGGACGAATTTTCCGATCCCATATAACACGTGACCAGAAGCGTATTACAAAGTTGTTTAGGATCTGTTGGAACGTATTCACAGTCTCCGACGATTTTTCTAATGTCAGACAGCACCTGCGAATCTAATAAAGTTTTGCATTTTTCATACGCTTTTTAAAACGGAAACATCATTGACGCATTTCCGTGCAAAATAATGTTTTATTAGTGCTCACCTCCTTTGCTTACTGCTTCAACGATCATGTCGCACATAGAATAAATAATACATGCAGCGGCTGATGAATCGACTCCGCCGCTAAGAGGTAAAAAAAATCCACCTTGACACGAACGTCTAAAACAATTCAAACATGTGATGAGAATACTCATCATTTTTTAATAACTGTTAAAAAAACCTCCATTTCTTCGTCTCTGATATCTTACGACAATACTATGTAGTAACTTTCATTTTACCTCAAGTAATCCCAGAGCCAACAAGCTGGCGCCATAGAAATTTCCTCCTCTGGCGTATGATACAGATATTTTTCGGAGGAAGTTCTGTCATCATTTCCGAATTGATCTTGTTCCATTGGACGATCAGGAGGAAGATCGGAAATAAGATTATCCGAACTTAAAGCGAAATCGACTTTTACGCGAGGGTACGGTTGTGCCTTTGCGGCGCAGTGTGTTCTTGATCTGATATTGTTTCTATAACTCCTGGGAAGTGATGCAAACATTTTCGTAGTCATTTAGCACTCATTAGAAATGTATAAAAAGTCAACTGCATAAAGACTGAAGCGTGTGAGTGAAAATGCCAGCTGACCTGATATCTTCTAAATCAAAAGTAGCGATGGTTACTTCGACTTCTTCCAACGCGAATTGTTTACCGCGGTTTAAAATTTGTCCATTGAGTGTTATGCTCGAACCCCCATTAAAGTAAACCCTCGCACCATCGCAACCGCGTAAGTTGCTGAACATGTAACAACCGCCGGACTTAAAAGTCGCAGACTTTACAAGGTCCACAGTGACATAAGCCTTGCGTAGTTCGAAATACGACCCGCTGCCTACGATAAAATGTACATATGTATTAAAATATATTAATAAAACAACAAACTCATACGACGTATCCTTCATACCTAAGGTCTAAAAAGATTTTTACGAAATATAAAATTTATGTTCACCATTTGCAATTATTTCGACACCATCCAGGGACATTGGTATGTGATTGCTAACCGGATTCCAAAGTTCTTCGCAAATTTCAAAACCTACGCAGGTATCCCGTGTAGAAATCACAGCATCTCCGAATGGCACAACTGTTTGGCTAGTTATTTGGGAAATCATCCTTGGCAAAAAATAATCCTCCACAGTGCGTTCCTGTTGGAACGTTATTAGGTGAATTATAAATATGATAACGATTTTTACGGTTCGGGTAAATTATTATCTAAACGAATCATTATTGAATAAATATTATAATTTCGTGTATGTGAAATATAATTTGAATTTTTAAGTAATAACTATAATCTTCTTTATTTTATCAAATTTCACCTTTGTCCAAGGTGAGAACCATCTGGTTTCTCTATAATTTCCGTCTTCGCAAAGCTGCATTTTAGGCCTGATTAGTATTATCCGTCGGTTCAGGAAAGCCACGCGACAGTTGTACGTCACATTTTTGTGCATTACTGGCATACCAACGTCGATGAGAATCTCATCACACACGGGGGATTTGAGTAAAGTCGCAAGGACTTCCCAACTATGAAGAAGTGTATCAGATTCGTAGAAATGGTCCTCGCAGCTATATCCACTGTTTTTTGAAAACCAAACAATGAAAACAATAGTAAGTAACACGAAGCAACAGTAATCAACGTTGTACTTGTATATGGTTTTTACCTGACTTCCAACTCGGGTCCGCTTCTATAAGCTGCCCCTACATCTTTCGCTTCTTGTATACTCTGCAAAATCCTCCGGCAATTCCCATCAAAATCCATTGCCCACTGATTTAAGGTGCAAACGGCAACAGTCACTGTGCGACCCATCGTGGAAAGTGTTTATTAAGACGGTATCAACTTTATCTGCAAAACAGACATGTATTGCTCAAATAAGTAGATTGTATTGATACTGTTAAACAGAATTTCGTTGATTGCAAGGACGAAAGTATGAATTGGTCCGCACGAAGCAAAAGCGGTAAATTTCACTTGTTATCTAAGAACCCTTGATTGATCAATAATCTTCAAGATTAGACATACATACTTAGAATATAAGAAAGTGTATATACGCGTTCGCCAGGTTTTATCTGTTTAGTATCTTTAGCCATTGCATAGGAAGCAATGAGATATGCAAATTTAATTAACCCATTCATACGGAATTAAGGAACATAGTTTTAAAGTATGTAAATCGGAAGTATGTAAAAGGGAACTCATTCTCTTACATTCTACATTACAAATTGAAATTCTATTTTACAACAAAAGAAAAAACTGTTAGTAGTATCAAATTATATACTATACAAATAAAGAAAAATATATACTATATAAATAGTAGTAATAATAAAGACATACAACGGTACGTTAAAATCTGTATCTTATTTAAGAAATTTTCAAAATGTTGCTAATTCTCGAATTAATTTGTGTGACGAGATAAGCGAGTTGTACTTTACAGCCACTTCCGTAGTTGAACCTTAAATGTTAGGAATTTAGATACGACAGTAACTTCCTTGATTGATTTTATCTGCACGTGTGGTTAAGCGGGGTAGTATATTACATCGATGAAGACAAGAATCCAACAGCCATGAGCACAAACAAATTACAACGGGAACTCCGCCCTCGCTGACGACCGTTGTCAGGCAAATGCCCTCGCACGTTCATGGATAGACTTTCGCCTTCCAGGAGTTCAAATCGGTTCGTGAAACTACACGGCTGATCCGGCGTAAAAGTGTTACCCGTTTCTTCGATATCAGCAAAACTAGCCCTATCGATGATTTCACTACAATATTTTACAGTAAAAATTCGGTCCCTCAATGTTTTTCTGCAACAACTTTTTTCAAGAAGTACAAAACTCGTAAGAGTATGAGTGTTAAGATTTGCGTTAAAGACAAAACTGTGATAAAGTGCGTCACTATGTGGCGTGAAATTTTTGAATTGAATTTAAAGGTGATTAAAAAATCTACGAGTGCGATGAAAAACAACGAAAGATGATCGATCTTGCACCGAGTAATAAAGTAAGACAGCTGCAAGCCATGCTGTTCCCAGTTCAGCCGATACCTAGTAAGTATCGCGCCGTATTGATTTTATTTGTGCGAGCAAAAAGTCAGATTGTATTACTTTTAATATTGAGGAAAAATCGTACGTCCTTAAGGTTCTAAACTAACAAAAATTCACTAGTCATTTCAAAGATTGCCCTTTTATTAAAATTAACCCGTCTATAACTATGTCTATTAATTATAAAATATGTATTAGCTAAATACGGAATGTTTTATCACTTGTATCGTCGAGGTCGTGAATGGTAGGACATTATACCTTCCCTGCGATTCGGCGAAATATCGATCGATCTTTGTACATCACCATTACTCTGCATACCGCGGTACAAACTAAGGAATACAAAATGAAACAATGAAAGGAAGTCGCGAAAAAATATGACTTCCGGTTTTACAGGTGGTACGTTGCCCAACAGCTTGCAAGGACCGTCTCAGGAGTTGCAAATTCCACAGACCGGGCGATTAGGAATTTTTTCGGTTCCTCTGAAGCAGCGGGAACCGAAAGACGCGATACGAGCACTTTTGGATGCACGTTCGGTCGTTGATGGTATCACGCAGGAAATCGCACGATGGCCAACCGAGTGTCAAGTAATAATTTTCAACCGAAAATATAAAACCCTCATTTCGTACTTTAGAACAATCTTTGCGAATTAAAGTTTATTTCTACGAAGTAAATTCCTTTACACAAATATTTTTCATCCGCATAATGCCTTTCAGTGCCAAACATCATTTACATAAATATGTAATCTTTCTTAATGTTGAATGGAAGATATCAGTGTTTTAAACCTTAGGTAATTCCGGAAAGAATACGACACATAGAGTACAATCCACCTACACCAGAACCGTTGTATCTTTCGTCGGGAAAGGAACCAAAACCGAGACCAATATGCGATGAACTTGGGTCAGTTATCTTTCGATATTCCCCGTCAAGTGTTACCAATTACGTGAGCATTCAAATTTTTCATTTAAACCCTTCGCTATCGATATTCTCGAATAGAATTTCCTGGCTGCTCGGTAGACAATTAATTTCCAATGAAAAAGTTCCAATGAAAAACAAGCGGAACGATAGTTCAGCAGGTCCTGCGTGGGTGGAAGTACCGTGTTGCCTCTGGCTGCGGAAACATTGGCGAACACCGTTACGTGTTCAACAAGCGAATCGAAAGATATTGACGAGTTTGACTGCAAGACGGGAATTGTCGTCCTAGCCGAGGCACCACGCATCAGCGAAACCAACACGGATCTGCACTTTGAGTCACGATTTGAGTCCGGAAATCTTGGCAAAGTTGTCAAGATTACAGACACATACTACCAACTTCATCTTAGGAAGGATCTGTACACTCAAAGACATACCCAGTGGTTTTATTTTCGAATAACAAACACCAGAAGTAAAACAACCTATAGGTATGGAACAAAATTCTAACTGAATCTCACCGGACAATGGAAAAATAATTCTACGTTGATGTAAAAATATGTATCACTTTTATTAGTGCAAACGATTTTTTTATGAGGATAGAGACTTTGGGGAAGAAATTATTTGTATAATCAGTTGATAAATTTGTTTGCTTATTAGATTGTCAATCGTAAATCTGTATAAAGAAGAAAGCCTTTATAACGATGGCCTACGACCTTTGCTGTATTCAATGGAGGATGCTCGAACAAAAGCGGTCGGATGGAGACGATGTGGCGATAATATTTCCTATTACAAGAATAACGATTCCTGGTGAGAAACTGGAATCATTTCACTCGCACAAAAAATTTTTCTATTGATGCTCACAATTATAATAAAGAAATTTTAACGTCCTTGAAAAATTCAGTAAAATGTTGCGTTGTATAAACTAGAATAAATTGAATACAGATTATTGTATTCATAAATTTACAATAGTTTTGCATACGTATATCGTGTTCACCCTTTGATCAAAATTGTACGACCACAATGATGTTACTAGTAACGACGAGGAGAAGGAGAAGCATACATTAACGTTTAACGTGTCATTTCCTCACGATCGTGACACGGTTTACTTAGCGCACTGTTATCCGTATACATACAGCGATTTACAGGTAAAGGAAGTTATTGAGTTCAAAGTACTACGGTTTACTTGTCTCTGTACAGTTTAACATTTTTTTCGTAAGGAATATTTGGCAAAGATAGTCGCCGATCCCGTGAAGGCGAGATTTACGAAACTAAGACTTTTGTGCCGCACGTTAGCCGGAAATGGTGTTTATTATTTGACAATCACGGCACCGTCGTACGCAGAAGAATTACGAAGAAAGAAAGGAGTTGTTATTACAGCGAGAGTTCACCCAGGCGAAACACCCTCCAGTTGGACAATGAAGGGTATCATCGACTATCTTACTGGAGATTCGAATCAAGCCAGAGTAAGAAAAACGTACAAATATAATATATCCTGAAAAGATTGTTTCCATTTCGGTAGCTTCAAGCTGGTTCTCACGTATCTTATTATTCACCCTTTCCTGTTTGCTTGCATATAGGATCCCTAAGAAAGATGTCTGTCCTTTACCGAGTGATTAAATCACCCGTTGAATATGCATTTTGAAATTCTATATTTACTCGAGTGAAATACTTCGAAATTTCTAATCGGATCGACGTTTGCCCTCCAGGAATTAAGAGAGCGATTCGTCTTCAAATTAGTCCCAATGTTGAACCCGGACGGTGTGATCGTCGGTAACAATCGATGCTCGTTATCGGGCAAGGACCTCAACAGACAGTACAGAACCGTAATGCGTGAGAGTTATCCCTCGGTGTGGCACACGAAGCTGATGATACGACGATTACTGGAGGAATGCGGCATCGCGATATACTGCGACCTGCACGCTCACTCCAGGAAGCACAATATATTCGCCTATGGCTGTGAGAACAAGAGAAACGGCTTCTACGCGCGCCTCTCAGAACAGATTTTCCCACTCCTGCTTCACAAGAATGCCGCAAGTAAAGTAAGAAGGGAAACCACGGAACACTGCCAGGAAATACTTGCAATTCGAGCCGAAGGGAAAAGAAAACAAGGGCCTTGAATAAATGATTTGATTATTTCTCTGAAGCTTTCGTTTCTACAAGTACAAAAGTATTTCTCTTAGCATCTAACTTCTCTACGAATAAATTGATGAAAAAGAAAAGTAGTTAATTGTAACGAAGACTATGTTGGGGTTTCTTGATTTAATGCTTTTAATTTGGTTTGTTTCCTTTCTTCAGTTTTCTTTCGAGAACTGCAAGTTTCACATCGAAAAGGGTAAGGAAGGTACCGGAAGAGTGGTTGTATGGTCGATGGGAGTTCTCAATAGTTACACCATAGAAGCTTCAATGGGCGGATCCAAAATGGGATCCAGATCGGGTACCCACTTTTCAACGCAGGATTACGAGCAAATTGGCAAAGCTTTCTGCGAAACTCTTCTTGATTTCTCGGACCAAGATCCTACTAAGGTAAGGTTTCTCTAACCGGTTCAATGAAAATTAGTATCATAATAAAATAAATTGGTCACATTTTTTCCCACATCCTCTCGGGGTTTTTTTTGGTGAGTTGTAAAACAAAATGATGTGTTCAACAAGCTATATATCTTCTACGAATAATACGTAATGATCGAAATTGTTTAAGATGCTATTAATGGCCAATGCAGGAGAGACTAAGGAATAAAATTTTAACGCGGCTCGTGAAAGAAGGATCCACTGCCGAGGAGCCAATTAACATCGATTTAACGGACTATTCGAGGTATACGTTGGTGAATATGAATAATTTATATTAGATCCTGCAAATTGTTATACATACATGAAATTATTAAAAATTATTGGGGCAGTGACGAAGGAGATTCTTCGAGTAGTTCGACACTAGATGAAGACATAATTGATTCTTCCGATTATTCGTGGGACGTGGAAGATTATTCGCAAATTCATCGTCGATATCCTTGCGTGCCACCATCTTCACCAACGTATTTTCCATCCTCTCCCATCGGCAGGATAATGAGGAGAGCGAGGAAAGGAACAGAAACGGAACGGAATTATCTCGAACGAAGAAAGCTTTTGGTAAAACTAGAGGAAAGCGAATTAAACGTAAGTATGTCAGCGTCATAGGTACGTTGAAAATTATTTATTTAAATTCTGTAGGCACGTCGAGCGGTATTGGATTTACCTGTGACCGACCCCGGGAGCGATCTATGCGATGTAAACGATTCTACAGAGGAAGGTTTTACAAGGGAAAGAGGAGGTATCAAATAATTATGTTTTAATCATTTGAGTTAAACTTGTTGTGTAGAGTACAAACACTTGTTCATCATTATCAGGGATAATGCACAGACGTCGAGATCAAATTGATATCAAGCAAATAGATAGAGAAAGGGAGAATGGTGTAATGTCTAAACAAGAGTACAGGGACGAGTGTTTAGTTTTGCCAGCAATTGTCAGACCTAGAAGTTTGTCTTTCGGAGAGGATTTAATTGCCCGAAAAAATTCCTATCAAGATAAACAACGAATGCCCTGTGTTCGATTAGCCAGGTAAACAAATTCCATGGGAATTCTTAGAAAGAATTTTTAGAATTCTTCTCTATGATTGAATTATGAACACGTGAAATCTTTTCAGGAGGTTAAGAACTACGTCACCGGTATTGCCCAGCCAGGACGTGCAGATTAGACTGACATCTTTGAGACAACAAATCTGGCTAGGAGTTCCTTTTGAAAATGAAAATAAGAACATTAAGGACTTTCATAGTTTATCTGTACGAAATCCAATCAGCTGGGGCGTGTCTAACATTGCGCTCACGCAATTTCGCATGGATAATAAAATTTTATTAAAGTAAGCAATATTTCGTGAGTAAACTTTATCATTATATATTGTTTAGTAATTTGCTTCGAAAGGGGCATTGATTTCGACAAAAATGTGTTTTTGAGAATGAATCTCCTGCTATCTCTTAAAAAGTAAAATTTGATGTGAAATAATTCAACGTGAAATGAATAAACGTAAGTGTGGTTACAGTTCCTGTTCAGAGAAATTAGAGTCGTTGAATTACGTTGAGCGTAGAAACGACACGAGAAAGTCAAGAAGAAGATCACGAAGAAAACAGTTGAAGACCGCGGTCGAGGTGGTTCCCTCAGAACCGGAAGTCGTCCGCCAGGAGGGTGCACCGCAGAAATATGGCAAGAAAAGAAAATCCCGTCTCAAGTGGCAGAAAGCGGTGAACCTCAATACGAGGATCAAAGAAATCCGTACTCTGCAATCGTCCTTCCTTTCCATAACAGCGGATTCGCTGAAGCTACACGGCACGGCAGGGTCAGCAAAATCGCCAGTGAAACAGCAGAAATCCAAATCGAAGGAAAACCTTCGTCGAGGGGGAATCGTGGCGACGGCGGTAACGCGTATTGCGCGAAATAACGTTGAAAAATTGCAGTCGTTTGTTGAACCACTGTGCAACAGTTCCAGTTCAGAAGATGCTTCGACAGATGTGGCCAAGCAAAAGGGCACCAAGGCAAAACAAAAGAAAAAAAAGCAACAAAAGAAGATAAAGACTGCAGACAGCAAAAAACGCCCGATTAGTGCGGGTATTTTGCGAAATACATAATTCCTCGGGTTTGCCAATTTTACGTTAATCCCGAAAAAACCGGACAGTTAAGGCTGTTGGTATATTCTTTATGGAAGAAAAATATGCACGTTTGAACACGTTTGAAATTTGAACGTTTGAAGTAGGAGTAATAATATAGACCACTGAAGAACGTTGTAAATAAACTGTTTGGAAAGAACAAAATCCTTGAAATGTAACTCATATAAAATAGAATGAAGATAAAATAGATTTGATAAATGAGATTTGAGTTACAAATCAGTATGTTTGGCATACTTTTGTTTCGTTTGAAAATGTAGAAGAAACGGACAACAAATCTTAAATTTGAATTCACATGACAAAAAGTAGCTGAATATTTTCCGCATCAACTTGAGTTAAATATGACTACATGTTTTATAAGGATAAAAGCGATTAAGATAACACAGATTTACGACAGTAATTAAATCTGCCATAGCGTTTGTTTTTAATTTAGCAAAGTTATATAATACATTAACTACAAATACTGCGCTGCCCTATAATTAATCATGGTTATACATACCTCAATTGCAGATAAAGAATTGTTTTTGATGTTATACAGGAAATT
The DNA here is from genome assembly GCA_963989215.1 of Hedychridium roseum. Lineage (NCBI taxonomy): Eukaryota > Metazoa > Arthropoda > Insecta > Hymenoptera > Chrysididae > Hedychridium > Hedychridium roseum. The sequence goes on along the minus strand of OZ022310.1, from coordinate 5,974,716 downwards.
ATCGCAGAATCACAGTATTTTTTCTATTAGTCCTGCAATTTCATCGGTAAGTATTTTTATATCTGTTACGCGATTGAGGCGGTACGAAAGAAATCGTCAGGTCATAAACATAACCTAACAAGCATCAAAACATATTTAGAAGACACCTTAATATTTAGTATCACTGTTGACAAAAATGTTATTTCCTCATTCTATTAAAAATGATTTTGTTACACAACCGTTAAATTAGGGAGGATCAAAAAGATGTCAGAAAGAACACTTTGTACAAACATTATTAACTATAAATTACCAGTACCGCGGCTTTTGTCTATTAATTAAAGAAATCACACACCCGTTTGAAAAAATTCATTTTCAAAGAAATCACAGTATTTTTCGGAAAATTGAAGCTTCGGCACCGCAGGACTTCGCACAATTTTACGATGCTACGAAAGTACCGTAGGAACGTTTTGGAATTAATGCCGGAAATTCACTACAGAGGGAACCCCTATGCAAAGAAAAAAAAGATAACTGCATTAAATGCCATCTGTTTAAGTAGAAGAACATATCGCTAAAGAAGGAATTTTGTCTACCTAGACTGACAAGATAACATCGATTGCTATTTATTCGTCGCCATCTTAAAACACACTATGAATTTATTACGATTTGTTAATAAGCGCTAGATTACCGCTTTCATTCTACAATTGCAATATATAAACAAAGCAATCAGGGAACATTGTTTCCTGAAGAACACAGTTTCATTTCGACACTTATTAGTCAGAGAACGTTAAACGTCATCATAACGTTATCTCTTTTTCACCATCCTAGATAAAGGTAAAAGTTAATGCTGTTAAACATTATAATAATAACATTTACTGTTATCGCGTACCTTTAATAAAAAATATTTATGAAGCACTCGTAAGCACTCGAAGCGATTCGTAATCGGAATAAAAATTAAGCATAATGAAAAAGATGATTATTCAATACACATTCAAAAGAAATCAGATCCTTATCAGATACATTGATTTGAGTTTTTCACGTGCTTGACATTTCACAACTTTTGCATGAAAATTTCATGAATTTCGTAAACGCCTGAATTTTGTTTAAATTTTGGAGCGTTTATAAATGACATTACGCGCGAAGCTTTTCGCGTATACGGTATAATAAGATGCGTGGGTCTGATATCCAATTCTTTACATCAAATAATTTGCGTGACCGTATTGAATTCTTACAATCTGAATAGTCAGTTTCACCTGCGTAAATATAACAATCAATAATAGTAGATGTATACTTACGCACGTCTTCTTACGCACGTGTATGTGACAGTTCACTAAACAAACCGATACTCGATGACACTGGCATGGAAAGCCGGGTCATCGAAGACCGACCTGGATATCCGGCCATTGTCATCGTGACGTTGTTAATTCCCCATTTTCCCACAAAATGCCGCATGACTTAACGAAGATTCAGTTCGCCCCGTTCAAGGATATTTTCGATTTTTAGTGCATTATCCGCATCACTTCCGCTTACGCAAAGTTATCCAAGACCGCCAACTAATCGAAGTCGACGAAATGTCACAAACATAGATATATAACATATCCAAACTTAAACGATAATTCATGGGTATTATAAACGAACGATTTCGGAATTATTTTCTTGAAGGATGTCTTTCTAAGATATGGAGTTTTCTTGATTACACGAAAATGTCATTTTGCTCAAGTGTGTCTATCTTGCCAAAAGCAATTAATAAAACTGCACATTTTATATCTAATTTCAATATTTCATTCGTAAGAACGAGTGCGGTGAACTCACCAGAAATTCATGAGAAATAAGTATGATAATTAATAGAATTAAAAGTTTGGATACGAATTAGAATACCAAAGCCAGTAATGAATTATCAAGATTAAAGTATGAATTAGAATGACGAAAGCGAACAATAGCAAATTTTTAGTGCTGTATCCTAATACGTTAATTGCAGTTCTGTAAGGTTACAACTAATTTAGCATCGATCGAGATTGACATCACATCCATAATGAACGGTAAAGTATGACTGCCCAATGACGGCACAGCAAATGAAACGGTACCTCGTCTCTTCGTATTTCGTTATGCAACGAGCGTAAAAAGCCAATCGATAAAAATCGCATAATAGCGAGGGGCTTATTGTCAAATATCATATAACGAAACATTGTCGACATAAGAAGTATATAATGCGGAGTAAATGTCTTATGCCTTTCATGGACGCACGTTTTATATTATTCTGCGAAGTAATTTCTATAAATACTCGGAATATTCCTGAAACGAAAGAAACACGTTGTCAGCCGACTCACAGTAAACCGCTGCGCCGATCCTGCAAGAAAAAATAATATTTGGGCAAATGTATCATCATCGAATAATACACGATGTGTTCAATGATAACTAATGGATTTTACAACACTTCCGGCAAAGGACACAGTGTTACCGATCTGCGTTAACATTTATATAAACTCAATCCTGTTTTTTATCTTTTGAACCGAGCAAATAGGACATGGTCTTAGGTGTGTAAAATTCAGAAATTTTGAGATGTACAATTGAAAGCGATTTAGAGACACGTAACAGGATCTAAAACAAAGTTCTGCCATAGTGTGCACATGCGAATATTTTCAGTATTGTTTGTTAATGACCCGTTTCGAGCCACGATTCAATCGCCTGACAGGTCAGGCCGGAAAGATTCGCCCGTCTTCGATGACTCGACGCGTTTTTCACCTTTTTACCGAATGCACAAAGCAAGCTTCTTGCCATCTTTAATGCTGTTTATGCGCACAAACTGTCGTACATTCAAATATGATTTATTTGAATTACAAAGCCTACAGTCACAAAGTAGTAACTTTTCATGAATTTTTAAAAACAGTGTGCTAATTTCTTCGTAAGAAATAATGAAAATAGTTCAATGAATTATACGGAGGGTAAAAATTTTACAAGAAAATAGAATTTAGTGCACATGAGAAATTGAATTTATTATATTTATGTTAGTGTACAATTATTCATGGACAGATGAAGACAATATATGACTTAGTGAAAGTAGTAGATTTGTAAAATAATAGTAATAATAATCATCGTCATTATTGTGCTGTTTGTTTATACAAGACATGTGAAGGAGTAAAGTGACAACAAGAAGAGAATGTAACCGGCACAGAGGGCAAGGTTTACCATAGAGATGTTTTGATACCCAGTCCATGATAATATAATAAATATGATCTCTCATAAACATTGCGTGTCTTGCAGTTAACAACTTTTTCAATAGCATAAACTGAAATTATTTTCAGCAAACGAACCTCAAGCCCCTTAAAAATCAACCACGCGAACGGACAGACAAGGAAATAATTCCGAGTTCGTACTCTGTGGCCTCCGAATAAACTCCACATTCATATGCTGATGTGACAAGTAGATTCTTATGAAAGTCCGTTCATAAAATGTAGTTCAAGAAAATCAAGAGTATTTTGCCAGAAAGACAACAGTTATCTGCATTTTTGTATTTTGGTTAAATTCACATTTATATCAATAACTATACACTTCAGCGTTTTCAAAGCAAAATACTATTAGAAAACAGTACGAAAGTAGGGTACATCTCTTCAGGAGTCGGAACCCTTTCCTTACAAACTTGCTGATCCGATCTATTTATGCAGAAATACATACCTTGTTGTTACCATTTACGGTTTGTTTGTCCCCTAGGAAGGTTATTGAGGTTTCCGAGTAAAGCGACGCATATATGTATCTATTAATTATTGCTATGAACCTGTGGACCGTTCGGGGTGGGAGCGGCCGAAAGCACCGGTTATAAAAGGCACTTCGGTACGGGCAACCAACCAGTTCGGTGGTGGTTCATCGAAAGGAACTCATCGTGCGCTCGCGTTTGATATAGGTGGGTGCAAAATAAGTTTCCCCTCGCGGAAGGGTGCTTTTATTCTTGGCCCCGAGCCTCTTCGACTCCAAATGCGGATTTAATGGAGTATCGGAAAAGAAGAAACTGCTCGTACAACACTAAGCTACCCGTGAACATCCAATGGATATTCTGCGGATATCCAGAATATTCAGAGGACATCGCATGGGAATCCTTTAAATGTATCGTGCTGTGTGGCTGACTTCTACTGATGAGAAGTGACATAGATACGACGGCCGGGTCTTTGAAATTTATAGTGTGGATTAGAATCGGTTTTATGTGATTCCCCTGTGATGTTTACGTATACTTCAAAAATTTGTACGAAACTCTTGCAGGGCTGAAGAAACTAATTTGACAAATGATCTCGTATTAAATAGTAAATTAAAACCCAACGTCCATTTAATAACATCTACGTACATAGAGTTGTATTCGAAAATTGTAACCTAATATGAATCAAATTATTATTGTTTACGTTTGCCTTGCGGGATCTTAAATTCTACTAGTACATAAGATTGCAGGCTACATATAGGAATTAATTAGATATATAGAACTACATATAGGAATTAGGCTACATATAGGATTAACCTCCACGTTAGTGCTTTCACTTTATTAAACATCATTTTGATTAGTAACCCTTACGACGTATTTACACATATTTTTAGGCAGAACATAAGAAGTAGTTTAGTTTATGTTTCTTTGAACGACTTTCTAACTTTCGATTATTTATGATATGTGTTTGTAAATGTTGCTTGTCCGCTAAGTAAATTTCTTTGTCAGTGTCAGCCGGTGCTCTGAAGCATCGATTGTAAAGTATAATCGTTGAAGTCGGTAATGACGGAAATGTTTTGATTGCAGATTTCAAAATGTCTGCAGCTGGGCCGGAAGTGATTGCTGGGTCTGTGGCTGCAGCCTCAGCCACTGGATTTTCGGCGACTTCCGTTTTCCTGTCTCTCTTGATCCCAGCTTTAGTTCTGTACTATATTTACTTCAGGATCTCGCGCCGTCACATGCTCGAGCTCGCAGAAAAATTACCCGGGCCCGAAGGTTACCCACTAATTGGAAATGCTCACGAGTTCCTGGGAAGTTCTGACGGTAGGACAATTTTCGGTTCTTCCCTTTTGCTCCATTTCTCTATTGGAAAACACAATGCTTAAAACCCATTATAATTCGCCAAAAAGCTGAAGCAAGCTAAAGAATTACTTCCTAGAATTGATTCCCAAACAAGTGATAAATTTAAGTGAAACATTTTTTTTATATCATTTGCATGATACTGCATTATATTCGTTTTATCATATCATTTGCAGCCATTTTCAAGAACATATACGCAAAATCCTTCGAATACAACAGTGTGATCAAGATTTGGATCGGACCTAAACTCCTTGTCTTCCTGACTGATCCCCGCGACGTTGAAGTGATCTTATCCAGCCACGTCTACATTGACAAATCCGCTGAGTACCGATTCTTCAAGCCTTGGCTCGGAAATGGTCTTCTTATCTCCACCGGTAGGTACTCAAGAATCACGTTATAGAAAACTGGTGCTTACGATTTGCGCCGTTCGTCGCGTAGGGCCGAATTTGTGAAAGATTAAATTCCAATTTCGAAATTAAACACTTTCAAGCATAACTGTAAGCCGACTTTGAGAGTGTGCGCAGAAGATTATATTTCAATCATGTTCCGGCAATGTAATAACAGGAACGTATTTCTGAATATTTTCTTATTCTACCAAATGCTCCTAGAGGGGTGTCGATAAAAACACATAATCTCAATTCCGATGAGGGAAGGAAAGATTCAGAGGACTGTAATTCTGGCAATACAACTATTTTTACATTCGTAATAATTGAAATACGTCGATATTACGTAATTTTTATGAGCTTTTGCCAACATCCTCTACATACCATTATGGTGAAAATCAGGAAAGGAGAGCTTACGAGTAATGGATGTTTAGCAGTTGACATTAAATAGCATTTCTCTATCTAATATCGGTGGAGGGGGGGGGGGGGAATGCGAGTGTCGGTTTTCTCTTATTAGATTTCTCCTCGTCGGTCAAACATTCACGGCTTATTCAACATTACCGAGCTACGTTCTTTTCAACTTTATATTTTCTACTTTTTACATTTTCATCGAAAATAAGAGGAGGCACTTCATGAATCTATAGAATTATAAAGTAGGCGTATTGTTCAGTCTCATAGTTTCATTCTTCCTTCAGTTGATTTATAATATAGCCTTTCTCGCAGATGAAAACAGTAGGTTCTTTTGCTTAACGCACGAGAAGGTACAATAGGGAAACATTGCAACGGTGATGATCGCACGTTTGTCTGCGACAAGCGGATATTCTTGTCGTCTACGAGAGGGCTTTTTTCAGAGACAAAAATCTTGTCCACGTAATAGCCTCTCCCAACCCGTGCGTAGACGTAACAATCGTCAATAGACCGGTGCATAGACGCCTGTGCATGAGTTGCACTCGCGAAATGCGTTGCGAATGCAGTTGTTTCCCCTCTCACGCTGAAGTGAAATGCAGCGGTCCATCCCCGCCAAACAGTGAGAGGTAGAGCAGGAAGGAAATTTACCGTGAATGCTTTCTACCTCCCCCTTTCTCCGTTCTCCTCGCATGTTACCAGCCAGCCTGCGACGTAATAAGGAACGTTGCGCAATTTAGATACCCTCTCAATGTGCTTTTCTCTCACTTTTTATGTTTTTTGCTAATTTTAATGTCGAGTACACCGTAAGATATAAGTTACAATTTGTTATTTGTATTGATATTACGTTTACGACAGGACACCATTACTGTCGAAGTTTCCCGTCAACGTTACGACTTCTTTTACTACAAGTTTCACTGAGTTCTGTAGATTTCATTATTAGATACAGCTATTAAGTAGCTGGTTGTACATGTTTTGTATCTACTAAATTAGTTTGCAAATTATGAGACTAGTCGAAAAAACGGAACCAGTACTACTGTACCCCGCGTTTGCTAACCATAGGAATAGAAACAAGGATGATTTTTTGTGACACTAATCAAATCAACCACTAGTCTCTCTTTTGCAAATTTCTCTGTTTTTGCAACAATTATATAATTTCAGGTCAGAAATGGCGTGCTCACCGCAAATTGATTGCTCCTACTTTCCACCTTAATGTCCTCAAGAGTTTCATCGACCTCTTCAACGCTAATTCCCATTGCGTTGTCGAGAAACTGCGCAAGGAAGTCGGTAAAGAATTCGATTGCCATGACTACATGTCCGAGACCACTGTCGAAATCCTGTTGGAAACTGCCATGGGTGTCTCAAAAACCACCCAAGACCGCAGTGGTTTTGAATATGCCATGGCTGTAATGAAGTGAGTGCTTCGTACGCAGAACTTGATCATAATTACAAACATAATTGTGAAATTAAATAATATTAGCAGAAAATTCATCAAAAAAACCTCCAAAGGTATGATTAAAAAATATAAATTTCCTTAAAAATATAAATTTCCTTCACAGGATGTGTGACATCCTGCATCTCCGTCATACAAAAGTCTGGCTGAGGCCCGACTGGCTGTTCAACCTGACCAAATACGGAAAGGACCAGATTCAGTTGCTTGAAATCATCCACGGTCTTACGAAGAAAGTCATCAAGCGCAAGAAGGAAGAATACAAAAGCGGCAAACGCAACATCATTGACACTGCGTCACAGGCTGATTCTAAGGCCAAGGTAAAAACAAACAAGTACAATCTCGTTAATAATAAAATTCAGCGGAAATGGTAACCAGTAAGCAAGTAGGTCAGAATGTATTATACGAAGACAAAAGACATATTCATGAGGATGTTTTTCAGAACACAACGGTCGTTGAGGGTCTGTCCTTCGGTCAGTCCGCTGGATTAAAGGACGATTTGGACGTAGACGATAACGACGTAGGCGAAAAGAAGAGACAAGCTTTCCTTGACCTGCTGATCGAAGCTAGCCAAAATGGCGTGCTCCTTACTGACGAGGAAGTCAAGGAACAAGTAGACACTATCATGTTTGAGGTAAATACGTGAGAAACCTCTATTCTCCATTACCTTGTAAAACGATATAAACTCTTTGGTTTTAATGTTATTATGATAATACCTAGGGACACGACACCACAGCTGCTGGATCCAGCTTCTTCCTTTCCATGATGGGCTGCCATCCTGAAATTCAGGAGAAAGTCTACCAGGAACTGTACGAGATCTTCGGCGACAGTGACAGGCCAGCCACCTTCCAGGACACTTTGGAAATGAAATACTTGGAAAGATGTCTGATGGAAACCCTCCGCTTGTACCCACCAGTACCCATTATTGCTCGTGAAATCAAGACAGATCTAAAACTCGGTTTGTACTCCATCATCGATAACTATTCTGTTCTCGTCATACCTAAATATCGTTTTTATATGAAGGTCATGTCGTAATATGTGTTTTCAGCGTCTGACAATTATACGGTTCCTGCCGGTTGCACGGTAGTCGTCGCCACGTTCAAAATGCATCGACAGCCCTACATCTATCCAAATCCAGACACATTCAACCCTGACAACTTCCTGCCAGAGAAAACGGCGAACCGTCATTACTACGCCTTCGTTCCGTTCTCCGCTGGTCCACGATCGTGCGTCGGCCGTAAGTACGCCATGCTCAAGCTGAAGATCATTCTCTCGACGATCCTCAGGAACTTCAAGATCACGTCAGACATCAAAGAAGAGGACTTCAGGCTACAGGCGGATATCATTTTGAAGCGTGCTGAAGGATTCAAGATCAAGATCGAACCCAGGAAGCCGATGGCGGCTAAGGCTTAAGATAGGATTTAGCTTTAAAATGTAGTTTTTAAATAAAACGAGAAGCCTAAGAAACAAATACCCGATACAGGAAGTAACTAACAGAAAAGAATATAAACGGATTAGATGAAGGCGAGGACGTTCGAGAATTACAGTTATCATTCTGATATGTTTTCTCTGTAATAAACTTCGCAACCAATGGGCTGCGAAATCTGATGTAACCCGAGGGTTCAGGTTAATTTCTTCCTCCTCTATCAATTATTGTACATTCCCTGATTTCAACTTTTTGTTAATATTTGCCATTACCCTCTGTGTACATTGCTTATTGTTATCTGTTTTCAATATAACAGAATACCGATGTACATAAAAATACAGCAACATATTTCTGTGCATCGCCTTCACGTGAAATCCTTTTAGGAACCCATCATGATTTCAGGATAATTTAGCTGATTTCACGGCATTCAATCATAATATCGTTATATTTGTAGTACACATATAATTATCCAACAAGATGGCACAAAAAGAAGGACCCAATACGATTACATTGTCCGGGTCAAACAAAAACAGAAAAATCAGCAAAATTAACGATGTATATTCCAAACAAAGTTATGATAAATCTATTATCTCAGGATGTATAAATCAACCGTCGAGGATCAGGACCCTGACGCAGGTCAATTGGAATGAAAGAAATAAGGTTAAAGAAGAATTAACGGCCATGTTGCCAATGTTAAGTCTAGCGGAAGTGAGAAGGTCATTTCAACGTTTGTGTATACGCAGTTTTATTACTCTGTAAAAAATTATGCGCAATTAAATGTTACAGACACCGAATCCCTTACCACGAAGCGATCATATTAGAACTCGAAGAAGATGGTTTACAAGATGCGGCCGACTACATTAAAAATCTCTTCAAGATTGATGAAGAAATGAAAAATATCGCTAGTCATAATGTAGATGTTTCGGAAAAGCCATATTTGAAGAATCAAAAGATCTTACTCGAATCACTTAGAAATGCTTTAACGGCAGCAGAAAAATTCAAAATATCTGGTGAAATTTTAGCATCACACTTACACTAAATTTCGGGAAAATTATTTCTGCCAAAATAAAACGATTCTTGTTTCTAATATCTGGTTTAAAAAATTCTGCAGAAGACACAGCCTCGCATGCGATGGAATTTTTACGGGTTGCTGTATTTTTCCAATCCCAAAAATCGGAATGGTGGTGGCTTGCACAGAGATTATTTAAAAGCGCTTTAACAGTGGCTGCGTCGAACCATGAAATTGATAAATACACGATTACGATGGCCCAATACCTTTATGGCCGTTTCCTTTGCAATCGAAGTAAATAATATACGAACTTTTCTTTTCATTGTCCGCGATAAAAGCAATATGAATTAATACGTTAAAAAATCAGTGCAGGAACTAAAGGAAGCACTGCAACAACTGAATGCAGCATGCGAAGCATCGAAGGGAAAAATATGGAACGCTACAGAAATTTTGGGCGAAAAGCAAGAAACGGTGTACAAAGAGTGCAATATTCTTTTACACAAGACACTTTTGGTAACAGCTCAATGCATTGAACACGAAAACCCTAGTCTAGCTGCCGAGGCATGCGAAGAGGCATTAAAAAGGGCAAATGATTGTGAGTAAAATTTACAATGATTATGATTTCATAAAATAACTTCCAATAAGGAATCGTTAAATGTCTGATTTGTAGCCGAAAATAATGAATACATAATGGAAGCTTTGCACGCCCTCGGGAGATGTACCCTTCGCACTAAAAACGTTAAGCGGGCTTTGCAATATTTGTATAAGTTGCTCGCAATAGCAAAAAGAATTCCTGACCCGGAACAAATTTGTAGCACGTACATGGAACTAGCTTATGCTTATAAGGTATATCACGTAGACTAATTGTAATTGATCATTTGATTAATACTGTCTAAAATGTTGTAAACGACAAGTGACGTAACCTTCGTAATATTCAGGAATTAGGTGACTCTGTGGGAACAGAAAAATATTTGCGATTGTTTCAACAAAGTGCCGAAGAGTTTCATCTAATTAAAAAATTAGCTAAATCGCATTACTTTACCGGCGAATATTTTTTTAGCAAGGTTTAAATATCTACATGGACAAATATTGAAATATCAAATCATTGGACCATTTGTTTTAAGTATTTCTAGATTTTTTTAATGTTTCGTCTATGGAAGGAAAAACATTATGTACTATACATCTGGAAATTTAAATATAAATATAAATCTGAATATAAATCCCTGTAGGGTCGACCATATTTGGCAACACCGCACTTTGAAAAAGCTTTAGAACTTTTCAATGACCTTGCGTTGAAAAAAGAAGCAACCCAATCCAGAATTATGGCTGGCATATCAAAAGGTTGGAATTTACTTTGATAATCGTCGCTAGAAATACATACTTTCTTTCACATAGGTCAAAAGGTGATTCACAAATATATAGACTTGATAATTCAAAGTTGTGAAAATGATCGATTTGCCACCCTGAAGATTTGTCGATGGAAAAGCTTTCGAGACGTGTTTTGGACGCATAGTATAAAGGATTATGAATGTGGTGAATCAGGTGCTTTATTACTTTCCCTTTTGTACTGTGTTTATTAAAATAACAGACGTGTACAAAATTATGCTATTATGAAGTATATAATGTGCCTAATGTACAGCAAAACTGACTATATGTATTTCTTTGAGGTGTGAACTCGACAGATGCGCACTAAGAAATAATTCAGGACGTTTAAGTTTATATAGATTTACAGGAATAACACTACGATAAATCATACAATTGGATGTTCAGAATTACTGTTCTGCAATGTTTAAATGAAATGATAATAACGATTTGAGAAGATACTAAAGATGAAATGATAATAAAGATTTTTTTAACTTTTATTTATTCTTATCGATATGAACACTTCATACATGAATTATTTACACAGCGATGGACCTAATCTTAATTCACTGTAAGAGTGTTTCCTAAAACCACACCCAAAATGATCATCCAACTTGGACAATTACTTGTAAATTTAATGACACGGGAAAAAATGACTGTTTTGCACAATTCATTAGGATGCAGTACTATTGATTTGGTTAAACTATGTTCTCAGTGGACCAATAAACACTAAAAAATGAAAATTTGGATACGAAAATAATTTTAAAACAAACTAGACAATAGCTCTTGATTAAGTGTTTGGTTTTATATTATTGTAAATAATTGCACATATAATTATTCATAAAACTTGGTCTTTCGGATTGGAGTTTTATGCAACATATCTGCATATTAGTATGATATTCTTTAGACATATCGAATATTTGCAAATTTGACAGTTTTATTTCACTTTGTTCATACTGACATCGATTTGTTACATAAAACTTCGAACATTCACAATCGCGAAACTTTCCAGAAATCTTCTGTTCTTCACTGAATAGTTTCACTATATATTTACCTTGAGTCGATGTACAATAATTTCACAAGTTTCTCATTACTCTTCACATTAGCTATTCCATGGAACGTAAATTTTGTCCCTCCGAAGTCCGCCTGAATATGCTAATCTGTAATTTAATTACTCCTTTCCTAATATGTATAAAAGTTTACCAATAACGTGGAAACCAATTATTATTTGAATGTAACATAATACCTATACCCTAAATTAATTGTTGTGTTTATACAAATAGCATTCGAAAGCATTTTCATAGCATATATATTTTCCCAAGCTTACTCTAATGTTCATTTAAAGTACGATATAACATAGTAAAAACTTATTAGATAAGAATGTAACTATTATTTTATTAGAAATTTTGTGACTTTAAGTCCTACGTAAAACTATTTATACCATCTGTTACATAAAACATCGATTAGCGTCATAATCCTCTATGCCACTATTGGGGTGCAAAAATGTAACTGCAGGGTCAGTATAGTACATAACAAAATTGATGTGGATTATAACGTTTATCCCCTGCAAGATAACTATTGTAAGCTCTCATCTTTTTTATTAATATCAGAAGTATTAATTGGTTCCAAAGACGGCATGTCGCCTCCGTTATATAACTCAAGCGATATATTTTCTAGTGTTTCCTCAACACTGTCAAGTTCTTTTCTTGTCTGCGGATCAATATTGTCAAATCGTTTCTGAATTTCACTTGACGCTAGATCGAAAACTTCACGGAGTACGTCTGCGACATCCGTTGCCGAGTCGTTTAATCGATTCTCATCTTGTAAATCTTGTTCCTTGAAATTTTCTGATGGAATCAGTTCACTCAGCTCTGTTTGTACCTCATTATTCAACTTTTCTTCCAGTACCTCCGCTTCATTCTCTTTTTCCTCCGGTGCTACCGATTCATTTTCGTTTTTCTCCGATGCTATCGCTTCATTCTCTTTTTCCTCCGGTGCTATCGCTTCATTCTCTTTTTCCTCCGGTGCTACCGCTTCATTCTCTTTTTCCTCCTGTGCTATTGCTTCATTCTCTCTTTTCTCCGGTGCTATCGCTTCATTCTCTCTTTTCTCCGGTGCTCTCGCTTCATTCTCTCTTTCCTCCGGTGCTCTCGCTTCATTCTCTCTTTCCTCCGTTGCTATCGCTTCATTTCCTCTTTCCTCCGGTGCTATCGTTTCATTTTCTCTTCCCTGCGGTGCTATCGCTTCATTCTCTCTTTCCTCCGGTTTCTTCTTGTTTTCTTCAACATCGTTGAAAGAATTGTCATCTTCCGTTTTCAACTGCATCGAATCGTCGTTTTCTTCCTCTTCAACGAGTTGGCTTTTATCATCATCAATGCTGTTTTCCGAGGTAGTAATACCTACACTTTTTCCGTTTGCCTCTTCAACGAGTTGGATTTTATCATGATCAATGCTGTTCTTCGAGGTACTAACATCCACACTCTTTCCGTCTGCCTCAATTGCACCTTCATTAACGTTTTTGGTACTATCATTTTCGGCTTCCTTCTTTCCAACGGATTCATTCGTCGTTTTGTTCGTAGTTCCATCTTCAGTGGTCACATTAATGTCAACCGGAATAGTCATTTCTCCGTCTGCTATTTCTTTATTAGGAATGTGTTTGTCATCCTTTCCCACATTACTCAATTCAATAACACTAGATTCTTCTGCATGCTGTACAGCAATGTCGTCTAGATTACTTTGAAAATTAGTCACAGAAACTGAATTATTATCCTCCGACATTGATGGTTCGCTTTCTTCCTTCGAAACTGCTTCCTGACACGTTTTTTCGTCATTTCTAACTTCTATTACCGTAGTAGCAACATCTGTATCTTCTTTTCGATCAACAACGCTATCGTTTGCGGGTTCTATAACTGTAGAGCTGTCATCGACAACAGATTCTTTATTTTCACATTCCGTCGTTTCAACAGTTTCAGTAGTAGTGTCCTTAGAAGAGGTTTCATCTGTCTGTGTCGTTTCAAGATTCGTATTCTCAACGTTTTCATCAACCTTTATCGTCGTATCAGACATGGTCGTCTGTGCCGAAAGACTATCTTGACTCTTGCCTTTATGTTCTTGGTTAGGGAGATCCTTTTTTGCGGGTGTCTGTTCTTCGGAACAGTCCGCTACTTGTTCTGTTGTTTCTTTAACTGATTCTTTCTCTTTATTATGAGGTGCGACTTCGACTTTCTCCAGTTTTAACTGTAATTGTTTGTGGTGAGTCAACTCATGTGTTAATCTTACAAGTTTATTATCGTATATAGCACCACATTCACTGCAATTATGTGATTGTGTTTCTGGGACATCATCGTCTTCAATAACGATTGTTACCACTTTCTTTTGCCTCAGTCTAGTCAATTTCACACTTTTCGGACTCGGCCTTTTAAATGCTGACGATACGTTAGGTATAGAACACGACTTACTCCTTGGTCTACCTCTTTTACGAACATTAGTATTCAAAGAAAGTGTGGCGCTTGATAACCTTGTAACTTTTGCCTTGTTACCCAAGATTTCTTCACTCGATGACGATTCTTCACTAGCATTTGCGCTCTTCGATAACTTTAAATTCTCGCTGTTCCTAATTCTTTTTGCAAGACTTTCAGATTCCGGGTCAGAAACATCAGAATGCCTCTTTCTGTCTCTTTTATTTCTTAAGGCCGGCAGCACAGAAATCTCAGAGTCTGAACTGACTAATTTTCTAGCACTATTTTTGTGGACCGATATTGGTACAGACGTTTTTTGTAACTTATACTTTTCTTTTTCTTTTATTCTATCTGTGATGTTTGAAGAATGATCTGATAAATTAGATTTTTGCTCGCTATCATTCCTGTCTTCGCCCGCCTGATTATAGATTTTCCTACTTCTAAGTGATCGTTTCTCTCCTTCATCTGCAGTATGTGAGTTTTCATCTGAACTTGTATTACGACATAGCCGTTTACGTCGTCGTTTTTCTTCGTCTTCTGAACTTTCATCTGATATAATGTAAACTTTATTTCCCTTACTGTCATGAATAACCTTCATTGGCTGTTTATCCCCTGTAGCTTTGTCTTTGAGTACATCTTTCAGAAACACTGCGCACCGTTTTGTATTTCTTGTGCTAATATTACTCTGACGAGTTTGTTTGGATGATTCGTTCTTTCCAGGATCTATAGATACCCAGCAAGTCTTACACACTGTTAACCCTGTCCTATGAAATCTGTACATATCCATTCCATCTTCGACAGGATTTCGACATTCGTCGCATGTGCGCGGTTTTGATGTTGATGCTGATCTTCTTCTGTCTGATCTCTTTACACAAAAGTTTCCCCGTGCCATTGTGCTTATATTGGTATCACTACCAAGGAAATCTGTTGCAGTTAATATCTTCACAGTAGTTTTACGACTCGCTACAAATGTCTTTGTCTGCAACATGTTAGATAAATTGTGTAATTATGTTATAAAGCACATTCAATTCTGGTAATAGTATACTGAAATATTACCTTAGGAAGAGTTATGTAATCAACATTCTCCTCTATCAGTTTCTTAAGCTTTAATTCACTGTCTTCAGATATACTTCTTAAATCAACTAATAAGTCCAAAGTATAACGACACGTTAGACAAATTAATGTGCTCCTGTTGTCACATATTGGCTGTAACAATGGTAGATACTCATATACATTCATGAACAATAATGATAATGAACAGAAGTAAAGTTTAATATCTTACATAATCTTTGAAGATTTTACGTATATTGTGAAACACATCATCTTGAGAGTGATTGTCTTTACTCAAATCAAATAAACACCCTTTTGTTGATGGTTGTGTGCAGAAATTACAGCATAATTTTTTCTCACTAGTACCTTTCCCAAATATTTGAACGCTTTTATTGTACTTTTCCACAAAATTGTTGCACTGATTCAGTTCATACACACATTTATGACAAATTTTATTTGATAGAAGTCTTTGTTTGTCAATCTAATCACAGAAGAAAAATGTGTAAGAGGATACAATCTTGTAGAAACTAGTTAAATAAGATTACATTTATTTTAATATTTGATTTCTTCCATATAGTGTACAATCAATGAAAATCAATATCTGAACTTACAGGGAATGTGAATAACAGTAGTACAGATGTTAAACTATTATAATTTAAATGAGTGTAAATGTATTTCAATACCTTATAACCCCTTCATAAAACATGAAACGCAATTGATTCTAAGAAAATCTTTTTGAAGCTATACGTACGAAGCGATATTTCGTTCGTTTGTACAAAATGAGTTTAAACAACACATATTTCACAAAAACGTGAAAACTATATACATCATAACATTTAAGTGTTTCATAACATAACCTCAAAGGACAAAAAAGGGATGCACTCAGAATTTTGTGATGCATTCAATTAAATTGGTAACATTTAATATGCGATGACAAAAATATTTAAGAAATTAATATAGTCAGTGTTGTATAATAAAAGCATAATATGAATCACAACACAAAATACACAGGCCTTCTGTAACGTACGTTCCTTCAGGTCGTCATTGGATACATATATAGAGCACGAGTTTCCATCAAATTTGCTTTTGGTTATGCGGAAAGTGAAAAACTAACGGAACTTTGCGATAATCTCATATTTACGATTGCTCTACCTTAATAGATAAACACGTTTGGAGATGATGTTGAATTGTATCACCGGTATTCGCCGCAACATCCAAAAATACTCCTTCATCGCTCGCACAAACGAAACAATAATAATTCGACATCGTGACAAAATTACCATGAAAATTCACACGAAATATTCACAATCCACTGAAAGTTACATAAACCATTCGCTTGCGGGCTGATGTATTAAGGTGTCGGAAAAATTCCCTTTCTTCCTTTACTTAACCACAAACAGTTCATATCGGTACAATAAATTGGCGGTAAATGCCCATGGCTGTATAGCCTATACAGTTACGCTATAACGGAAAGAGGATACAGAAAAATTGGCGCCTTTAACAGCTTTGGGAACTAATTGAACATGGCGCTGGGGTGCGGTCATTTTTTCTACAGTAAAATGTTATTTTTTACGTTTATTAATAGTTAACGAAATTTTTAATAGATATTTATCTAAAATAATGGTATAATCCAGTGTTAACCTCTAAAAAGCGGCACGCCAAGGTGTATACATATTCTGTACTTATATAATTTGGATATATTTTATATATATACATACAAATAAATGTGAATGTATTATCTTGTCAATTATCGATATGTTTCTAGAATTACGTACTGTTTATTTACTGTTGTTTACTAAAGTGGTTATTGCCGTATGATAAAATATAGCAGCTATTCTATAGGGTGGACAGTTACTGAAATTATGGCTAAAGTCATCATTTATTATTAACGGATCATTATTGTGCAATTTTATATCGGTCTGAAGATTAAGATTTTCATATTCATTGCAGTGGCAACTACAACAAACATCATATATTTCTTCCAATTAAATTATGTATTTATCAAATATAATAACATAATATACAAGTGCATGAATGCAATTATGTACATTCATGTGTGTGCCAATAAATAACACGGGAACACAATATGAAAATTGTGTTCATCAGTAATAACTACCATTTCCTTACTTAAAACATTCTGTTCTCAAATGTTTTGCCAAAATTTGTAATATCGTCATTTTACTTTCAAAATGTATATATTAAAACATCTACACAAGAACAGATTGAAAAATCTTTTGGTCGTTACGGTCAATTACTAACATTCGATTCTTTTTTCGTATCCTGTCCATTATTGTCCAACTGTTCATTAGTGAGAGACAATCGTTCAATTTGACCTCTAATGCTGGCTAAAAACATTTCTATCGTCGGCCCAAAGAGATTCCTGCGACAAAGAAAGAGCATTCCCCATAGTCAATAATCATGAAGACTTGTACAAAATAACAAGAAATCTGTGAACACAAATACTCTGTACGCGATCAATTGATCAGTCACCTGAAAGAATTGCTGATATTTTCATAGAACGGCGGTACCCTCTCTTCTAGAAAATCCAAACCAGCGGAAAGAGTATCATCGATACTTTGCAGAGGAGTTGCCAACACATCTCCGACTTTTTCCGTAACCGGACTGATAAGCTGTATGCCTTCACTCAGTCCATTCTCCACGTTGTTTAATAACAACGCAATAGACTCGTTGGTGCCTTTAAAATTCCTGTATGCGCTGCATAAAGTTGCTGTCAAAAAGGTCGGTATCCGCAAAACGCGTCTTGTCGGTTCAATTTGATGATTTTGTTCCTCGCGATGTAGTTTGGTTGGGTCTTCAATCCCGGTCATAAGACTTAATTGCTGCAGAAGGATAGGGTCAGGAAGTAAAATGTTGTTCTTTTATTCCCCAATAAAAATGTTTAAAGTCATCTTCTCATGCTTACTATATTGTCTAATGTGTTAACACATACATATATGCCTAGCATACACGAAAATATTTTATACTATATAAATACAATAATCTAAGACGTTTGGCAACTGAACTTATCTTGATAGATATACCTTTAGTATTCCAAAGAGTTTTTAGCAAAGTATCAGATATAGTTTATCAGTACAGATTAACTTCAAATAGGTGGTGATTTATATTGGTACAATTATTTCAAATTCACAATAATTGATGTATCACTTGCCTATCGATTAGCATTGAAGTTATTATAAATTAAAATGTGATAACCAGTAAAACTAAATAAATAAATGACTTCATTCACATCCGACAGAGAAGAAATGGTAGGTAAGATTAAAAGCAAAACAATTTTTCTCCGATGAAATTAACCTTTTTCTCGAATAAAACGTTTACGTCGCTACATTCAATTTTATCAATAGACATGTAGAGATTACATTGTCGGTCGCCCTCTGTAAGTGTGAATGTCAGAATCACGCAATGAGAGGACAGCATCAGGAAAAATACGCACGCGATAAGCGATGCAGATGATGCTCGAGGGTCTCTCGACGTTATTCTCTTGCTCATCGGTGTTCCGCATGGTTCGTATTCGCCCGTGTCCAAAGACGTCACTAGTTGCGAATAATCATACACGCTCGTGCTTCGGAGAAACGACAAGGGCAGCGATCAGGGTGCCCGGCTACTACGAGGAAAACTCTATTTGCCGCTGTTTCGCGCCGAATGGCGGATTCTATGTTTAGAAACGACCCTGTAGTACCTCTCTCACCCCCGACAGTGCATATTCCTCACCTTACGTACGTTTCATCGCGCGAGCGCGCGTTGTACAATCGAAGTGCCATGTTCTAGCTCGCGCCTTCGTAAGCGCATGATTACAACTTTCGGAGTCGCGTGATTCATTCGATAAACGTGACGCGCGAAACTTGAAAGCCGGCAGTCCGTAATATCCCGCGATGACACGTTGCCTATCACGTTTTATCATTAATTTCTATTATATCTGAGATACTCTCACCTTGTAGACAGCCTCAGTTGGCCTAGTCGACTATTAACTGTTGACCTTTAATACCTTTTATTAAACTGTGTTTATCATTTTTGTATTACGACAAAAACCTTTTTGAAATCATCTTCATAAAATTTACTTTGTACACATTTGTAAAACATCAAGACGAAGAATTCAAAAAGAGTTAATGATATCTAAACGCTCGACTCGTATACAACGATTTGTACTATTGAATTGCTAGTTGGTTCGGATTTCGAGGATGCTGCAATATCACGTAAAACTGCTTCTACGGCCTCTTCCCATTCTTCGTCTTTATTGTCCTCTCGAGCAGTAACACTAGTTGACCACCTCAAACGTGGCACGGTTATCACCGTTAACATCCTCCTATAACGGAATGTCGTTTTTAAACACTTTTTCTAAGGAATTATTAAGGGAAAGTAAATCTGTATTTTTTGAAATTATCAAAATAAATTTTGATAATGATCACATAAAAAAGTACCTCAAGTCGGAGTGAAAAGCTGACATATCACCCCCCGCGTGTTCGCCAAGCCTTCTAATGGTGTCAGCCAGTGGACCACGCAAGGCTTGTAATCTTCTCCAGGATTGAGCATATTGCCGTCTGACCAATTCGATTATGGTACCCGTCAACGCCAAACCCACCAGAATATACAAGGTGCACAGTAGTGTGTACTTCGGTTCTGCGTAGAACCGACGACACGAAGCGTGGCTATAATTACGTTTTAATATCCATTCGAATATAACACTGTCCTTACAAAAACTCTCATGAAAATGGGACACAAGTGTAAAATAATTTGCATACATACTTCAAAAGTTCTGCATACTTTTCAAGTGTGGTTATCCGGTAGTAGTTAAAGTTTACTTATACCGTTCAAATTGAAAATTATTTGAGAAAATATGTAATATAATTTGAAATCAACTCAATAAAACGTATTAATAATCTAGTAAAAAATTGAAATAAATATTCTTGGCTACTAGTTTACTAATGCATTTATGAACTAAAATAATAAACGCAACAATCATCCCTCCTCGATAGTATAGTGGTTAGTATCCCCGCCTGTCACGCGGGAGACCGGGGTTCGATTCCCCGTCGGGGAGTATTTATTTTTATTTTTATTTTTATTTTTATTTTCTTTCTAAAGAAATTCCTGTCCTCTTATTTTATAAATTAATAATTAATATCACTTGTCATAATAATGCACAAATTATGTAGAATATATTATACTTTTAATAAAATGGATTTTTACCGGACATATTAATCTTTTATGTCCATATAAAATTTTTCATAAGTTTTATTTTGGTAAATACGGTTTTAATCAAATATAAAAAACAAGTGTCGTGTATACATACTTGGCACAAGATCTCCAAATCCAATTGTGGTCATAGTCACGAAGCAAAAGTAAAAGCCATCGAAAAAGTCCCACTCTGTCTCCCACAACATAAACATGCCGGCTCCACAAGCCAAGTATAAAAAGAGAAGGACAATCGCTGCGAAAGCTCCTGGGACGTATTAATAACATACAATGAAAACAAGATTAAAATTTAAACTACGTCGTTTTATACTAACCAAGAGATCGTCTGCCAGCTAAATTACTCGGCAAATATCTGTTAATAGCCGCAAACGGTAGTTTCGATTTTACAATCAAAGCGACGTGGACTACCGCGCTAGCGAAGAGTTTTCCCCAATCGGTGATTACAATCATCGTCAGAGGTATACCAATAATCGCAAAAAGAATGCAAAAGACCCTTCCCCAGTTCGTTGAAGGAACAAGGTTTCCGTAGCCTGTTGAGCATTAAAAATTAAATGCACACTTGCAACAAACTTGCTCTCATTATCGCGATTTTTAAACATTTAAAAAATTGTCTTTTAGTTTACCTATTGTAGTAAGGACGGTACTTGCAAAGAAAACTGCCTGAAGGGGACTCCAACGTTCTGTTGTGATCGGTGGCAGATCAGTCAGCCCCATATCATCTTGTTCAATTGCTTCTGTCACAAAACTTACTAACAGACCAGCTTGTGCTGCTTCTTGAATTGCTTCTTCATAAGCGCGCAATTTTACACTTACCTGGAATTTCATGCATTCTTAATGATCTAGTTACATCAAACTCAATTAGCAAAAATTGTAAATGCTGTTATTACAATTAAAATTCAACTACTTGCCAGAGTTGCCAAGTTGGAAACATCTGTGTTATTAGAGATAGTTTTAACAAAGAGAGACCTTTGCGCTCTTAAATTCGAACGCAGCTGTTCTAATCGCGATAACTCCGCCGGAAGTTCTATCTGTCGGAAGACCTATAAAATAGAATGAACATTACTTAAGTAAATTACACAAATATCCAGAAATTTGTGTTCACCGCAGTATGATTTTATTACAGCAATATATGCTTAAAATAATACATCTGGACTGGAAAAAAAGCTTTTTATTCTGTCCTCAGCAGAGGCAGGAGAAAGAGGGTCTTTTAAAAGTATACATAAACTTTGTTAGATTCCGAAGCTGGCACGTAACATAAAACATGGCCCTCATATAATTTCATTTTTTTATATGACGATAGCATATGGCCTAGGAGAGAGAACCGTCTGGCAACGCTTTTCTATCAATATTTCTTCACACTTGGTTCTAAGTTTCCTTTAGAAGGAATATTAATAACACGTGAGCTTTATACATTCAATAGATTTTCCTACTGTGTTTTATAGTTTTTATACTTATATGTGCTTTGCGGATGAATATCTTTTCAAGAGAAATATGCGTACAGTTATATCTGCATTTTCTTTCGTTGAGGCTTAAAAGACAAACGTGGAAAACGGACCTTGAAGATTTACGAAAGATGAGGAGTTTCTGCTCTTAAACCGGAACAGCCAATTGGTAAGATACTAAAAATAAAGGTTCGAATCGCTCGGAACGTTGCGAGTTGCGTATGTATTGTATACATAAATCACCTGTAGGAATACAAAGTATGCATACATACTACTAAAAAGTAATCATAAAATACACCTGTGCATATACATCCAAATATTTTATTTTACTTCATCTTTAGATTTTAATAAAAAAAGTGACTGATAAACTATTACTAGAATATTATTACGCTAAGTATAAATTACTACTATCAACAATATCAACTCACTCACCCCCTTAATTTATTGGTCGTCAACGCATATTCGCAAAGCGCAGTTCATAATGTAATTTAAGGTAATTCATCCATGGTCATTACTGTATTGTGTTATTTTATTTCGCATGCACAGTATAATATCCTGAACACTAAGATAACTTATCAAATAACATGTTTTACAGTACTATGAAATTAATCGTCCTTTAACATTATTTGACTCACCAAACCCCCGATCGCAGTGTAGAGCATTAAAGTGACTAGCAATCCTACATGCCCGGCAATTGCTTTAATTTTGCGAATGGCTTCCTTCTCAAAGAAACGGCTAACGTCTTTATGATTCTCATGTTCCGCTTTAGTTTGATTTTTATCTGCATATTCTTTCGATGAGGCATTGCACTGTCCAAGTTCGATCGACGAGTTTGACTTGCCGGCGTGAGTCATTTTGGCACTAATTTAGGATATTCTTTCCGCGATGTATACGCACGGAAATCTTACCGAAGACTGTTCGAAACGCTAGCGAGTACTATTCACGTCGCCTGTCCATTCTTACTAAAAATATGTAGTTGAAAATAATTTTTTTTAACTTTGATAGTACCTTATAAAATAAATCGTTACTAAAACTCATTACAAAATTAGGTGACACAAAAATACATTGCATGATTGGTCTATCCCTACACCTCGTCTGTGATAGAACCATCATTCACATACTATTCATGAATCAATAAATCGCCAAATAATTGAACGTTTTCACATTTTCACATTGAAAATCATAAAATAATCTAAAAGTTAAGTAATTCAACGCCACCAATCGCTCAATACATTCTAACGTATTTTAACGCATTTTAATGCATTCTAATGTATTTAAACGCATTTTAATACATTTTCAACGCAATTTCTAAATATCCTTTATTGTAACTATAATTACAATAGGGAGTTGAATTACAACCTAACCATTACAAGTTAACTTAAGACACTCTAACCCACTCTAACCCACTTTAATGTATTTAAACGCATTCTGAATGCATTTTCTCCGCGTTTTAACGTATTTAAATGCATTTTACCGCATTTTAATGCTTTTATAACGAAGATTATCGAATTTTAACGCATTATAGCATATTTTAAGGCATTTGTAACGTATTTTATCGTATTTCAACGCATTTTCGCGTATTTTAATGGATTTTTAACGTGTTTTATCGTATTTCAACGAATGTAATGTATTTCAATCCATTTTTAACATATTTTAATGCGTTTTTAACGCATTTTCAACGGATTTGCACTCATTTTAACGCATTTTCAACAGATTTTCAACACATTTTAACGTATTTAATCGCAATTTAATGCATTGTAATGTATTTAATTGCATTTTCGACGCTTTTTATCGTATTTCGACGCATTTTAACGGAATTTATGTATTCCTAACGTGTCTTAACGCATTTTTATCGTATTTCATCGTATTTCAATACATCTTAACGCACTATAATGCATTCTAAGTGCACTTTAACTTACTTTGATGCACTATTGACGTGTTTTAACATATTTTCACACCTTATAACACATTTTTAACCTATTTTAACGTATTTTCGTGCACTATAGCGCATAAAAACACTATACGTACCATAATACGTACTATATATGTAACATACGTACTATATACGTACTATATATATTATATACGTATTATATATTCATTGTACAAACTATTTTAACGTATTTTAATGCTCTTTTAACGTATTTTATCGTTTTTCAACGCATTTTAATGGATTTTAATGCTCTTTTAACATATGTTATCGTATTTCAGTGCCCTTTAATGAATTTAAATGCATTTTTGTCTTATTTTATCGTATTTCAACACATTTTAATGTATTTCTAAATATTCTACCACATTTTAACGCGTTTCAATACATTTTTAACGCATTCTAGCCTATTTCAACACATTTTAATGCATTTCTAAATATTTTACCACATTTTAACGCGTTTCAATACATTTTTAACACATTCTAACCTATTTCAACACATTTCAATGCATTTCTAAATATTTTACGCTATTTTAACACATTCTAACCTATTACAGCACATTTTGATGCATTTCTAAACGTTTTACCTTATTTTAACGTATTTCAATTCATTTTTAACATGATCTAACCTATTCCATCACATTCTAATGCATTTCTGAACGTTCTAATCTATTTTAAAGCATTTTCATACAATTTTTAAAGTTCTAATGCATTTTCAATATATTTTAACGTATTAAAAATTGTATGTTCAATTAAACATTTTGGTATTCTGTCGGTAATCAGTAGACTGATTATCACCGTTCTCAATTTACATCCGTGTAGAACGTCGGTAACCGATCTGTAATCGCAAGACTGATTATCACAATTCTCAATTTAAATCCGTGTGGGACGTCGGTAACAAATCTGTAATCGATAGACTGATTATCACAGTTCTCAATTTACGTTCGTGTAGAATATCGGTAACGAATCTGCAATCGCTAAACTGATTAGCACAATTTTCAATTTGCATCGGTGTAAGACGTCGGTAACCAATCTGTAATCGCTAAACTGATTGTCACCGTTCTCAGTTTACATCCGTGTAGAACATCGGTAACCAATCTGTAATCGATAGACTGATTATCACAGTTCTCAATTTACGTTCGTGTAGAATATCGGTAACGAATCTGCAATCGCTAAACTGATTATCACAATTTTCAATTTGCATCGGTGTAAGACGTCGGTAACCAATCTGTAATCGCTAAACTGATTGTCACCGTTCTCAGTTTACATCCGTGTAGAACATCGGTAACCAATCTGTAATCGCTAGACTGATTATCACCGTACTCAATTTAAATCCGTGTAGGACGTCGGTAACCAATCTGTAATCGCTAGACTGATTGTCACAGTTCTCAATTTACATTCGTGTAGGACGTCGGCAACCGATCTGTAATTTCTGACGCATTTTAATATATTTTAACGCATTCAAATTATTGTCAACGCATTTTCGATGCGTTTTAACTCATTTCAATTCATTTTCAACGCATTTTCCACGAACTTTTTACGCATTTTAACGGATTTGAACACATCTGCGACGTATTTCAACTCATTTTGAACGCGCTTTCAACGCACTTTAACACATTTAAACGCATTCTGGACGTACTTTAACGTATGTAAACGTATTTTAATGCATTTTCATCGCATTTTAACGTATGTAAATGAATTTTAACGCATTTAAACGCATTCTTAACGCACTTTAACTCACATTCATGCACTATTGACGTATTTTAACATATTTTCACACCTTATAACGCATTCATAATACGTATTTTCGTGCACTATAGCGCATATACAACATACGATCTATATAACTGTTATGTACACTATATACGTACTATATATGTAACATACGTACTATATACCAATTATATATACTATATACCTATTATATTCACTATATACGTACTATATATGTAACATACGTACTATATCCCTATTATGTACACTATATACGTACTATATATGTAACACACGTACTATATCCCTATTATATACACTATATACGTAATATATATGTAACATACGTACTATATACCTATCATATACACTATATACGTACTATATATGTAACACACGTACTATATCCCTATTATATACACTATATACGTACTATCTATGTAACATACGTACTATATACCTCTTGTATATACTTTATACGTACTATGTATGTAGCATACGTACTATATACCTATTATATATACTTTATACGTACTATATATGTAACATACGTACTATATACCTCTTGTATATACTTTATACGTACTATATATGTAACATACGTACTATATACCTCTTGTATATACTTTATACGTACTATATATGTAGCATACGTACTATATACCTCTTGTATATACTTTATACGTACTATATATGTAACATACGTACTATATACCTCTTGTATATACTTTATACGTACTATGTATGTAGCATACGTACTATATATGTAACATACGTACTATATACCTCTTGTATATACTTTATACGTACTATATATGTAGCATACGTACTATATACCTATTATATATACTATATACCTATTATATTCACTATATACGTACTATATATGTAACATACGTACTATATCCCTATTATGTACACTATATACGTACTATATATGTAACACACGTACTATATCCCTATTATATACACTATATACGTAATATATATGTAACATACGTACTATATACCTATCATATACACTATATACGTACTATATATGTAACACACGTACTATATCCCTATTATATACACTATATACGTACTATCTATGTAACATACGTACTATATACCTCTTGTATATACTTTATACGTACTATGTATGTAGCATACGTACTATATACCTATTATATATACTTTATACGTACTATATATGTAACATACGTACTATATACCTCTTGTATATACTTTATACGTACTATATATGTAACATACGTACTATATACCTCTTGTATATACTTTATACGTACTATATATGTAGCATACGTACTATATACCTCTTGTATATACTTTATACGTACTATATATGTAACATACGTACTATATACCTCTTGTATATACTTTATACGTACTATGTATGTAGCATACGTACTATATATGTAACATACGTACTATATACCTCTTGTATATACTTTATACGTACTATATATGTAGCATACGTACTATATACCTATTACATATACTTTATACGTACTATATATGTAACATACGTACTATATACCTCTTGTATATACTTTATACGTACTATATATGTAGCATACGTACTATATACGTACTATACATATAACATACGTACTATATACATATTATATATACTTTATACGTACTATATATGTAACATACGTACTATATACCTCTTGTATATACTTTATACGTACTATATATGTAGCATACGTACTATATACCTATTATATATACTTTATACGTACTATATATGTAGCATACGTACTATATACCTATTATATATACTTTATACGTACTATATATGTAGCATACGTACTATATACCTATTATATATACTTTATACGTACTATATATGTAACATACGTACTATATACCTCTTGTATATACTTTATACGTACTATATATGTAGCATACGTACTATATACCTATTATATATACTTTATACGTACTATATATGTAACATACGTACTATATACCTTTTGTATATACTTTATACGTACTATATATGTAACATACGAACTATATACCTATTATATATACTTTATACGTACTATATATGTTACATGCGTACTATATACGTACTATACATATTCGTACTTTATACGTACTTTATACGTACTATATATGTAACATTCGTACTATATACCTATTATATATGCTGTATACGTAATATATATATTATATACGTATTATATACTCGTTGTACATACTATTTCATCGTATTTCAACGCATTTTGATGCATTTTAATGCATTCTTAACGCATTTTATCGTATTTCAACGCATTTTAATGGATTTTAATGCATTCTTAACCCATTTTATCGCATTTCAACGCGTTTTAATGGATTTTAATGCATTCTTAACGCATTTTATCGTATTTAACGCATTTTAATGGATTTTAATGCATTCTTAACGCATTTTATCGTATTTCAACGCATTTTAATGGATTTTAATGCATTCTTAACGCATTTTATTGTATTTCAACGCATTTTAATGGATTTTAATACATTCTTAACGCATTTTATCGTATTTCAACGCATTTTAATGGATTTTAATGCATTCTTAACCCATTTTATCGCATTTCAACGCGTTTTAATGGATTTTAATGCATTCTTAACGCATTTTATCGTATTTAACGCATTTTAATGGATTTTAATGCATTCTTAACGCATTTTATCGTATTTCAACGCATTTTAATGGATTTTAATGCTAATTTCAGTTTCTTTAATTTTTTCGGCTAGTATAGTAGAATTTCTGTTAATATAGTAGTTTTTCGGCTCGTATATTATTTTTTTCTGTTAGTATAGTAGTTTTTCGGCTCGTATAGTAGTTTTTTCGGCTAGCATAGTAGTATAGTAGTATAGTAGTATAGTAGTATAGTAGTATAGTAGTATAGTAGTATAGTAGTATAGTAGCATAGTAGTATACTATAGTAGTATAGTAGTTTTTATACTACTATACTAGCCGAAAATCTACTATACTAGCAAAAAAAACTACTACACTAGCCGAAAAAACTACTATACTAGTAGAAAAAACTACTACACTAGTAGAAAAAACCACTATACTAGTAGAAAAAACTACTATACTAGCCGATAAAACTACTATAATAGCCGAAAAAAATGAGGAAACTGAAATTAGCATTAAAATCCAATAAAATGCGTTGAAATACGATAAAATGCGGTAAGAATGCGTTAAAATCCATTAAAATGCGTTGAAATACGATGAAATGTGTTAAGAATGCATTAAAATTCATTAAATGCGTTAAAATACGATAAAATGCGTTAAGAATGCATTAAAATCCATTAAAATGCGTTGAAATACGATAAAATGCGTTAAGAATGCATTAAAATGCATCAAAATGCGTTGAAATACGATGAAATAGTATGTACAACGAGTATATAATACGTATATAATATATATATTACGTATACAGCATATATAATAGGTATATAGTACGTATAAAGTATAAAGTATATATAATAGGTATATAGTACGTACGTTACATATATAGTACGTATACAGTATATATAATATGTATATAGTACGTATGGTATATGTATAGTACGTATATAGTACGCATGTAACATATATAGTACGTATAAAGTATATATAATAGGTATATAGTTCGTATGTTACATATATAGTACGTATGCTACATACATAGTACGTATAAAGTATATACAAGAGGTATATAGTACGCATGTAACATATATAGTACGTATATAGTATATATAATAGGTATATAGTTCGTATGTTACATATATAGTACGTATAAAGTATATACAAAAGGTATATAGTACGTATGTTACATATATAGTACGTATGCTACATACATAGTACGTATAAAGTATATACAAGAGGTATATAGTACGCATGTTACATATATAGTACGTATGCTACATATATAGTACGTATAAAGTATATACAAGAGGTATATAGTACGTATGCTACATATATAGTACGTATAAAGTATATATAATAGGTATATAGTACGTATGCTACATATATAGTACGTATAAAGTATATACAAAAGGTATATAGTACGTATGTTACATATATAGTACGTACGTTACATATATAGTACGTATAAAGTATATACAAGAGGTATATAGTACGTATGTTACATATATAGTACGTATGCTACATATATAGTACGTATAAAGTATATACAAGAGGTATATAGTACGTATGCTACATATATAGTACGTATAAAGTATATATAATAGGTATATAGTACGTATGCTACATATATAGTACGTATAAAGTATATACAAGAGGTATATAGTATGTATGTGACATATATAGTACGTATAAAGTATATATAATAGGTATATAGTACGTACGTTACATATATAGTACGTATATAGTATATATAATATGTATATAGTACGTATGTTATATGTATAGTACGTATATAGTACGTATGCTACATATATAGTACGTATAAAGTATATACAAGAGGTATATAGTACGCATGTTACATATATAGTACGTATGCTACATATATAGTACGTATAAAGTATATACAAGAGGTATATAGTACGTATGTTACATATATAGTACGTATGCTACATACATAGTACGTATAAAGTATATACAAGAGGTATATAGTACGCATGTAACATATATAGTACGTATATAGTATATATAATAGGTATATAGTACGTACGTTACATATATAGTACGTATAAAGTATATACAAGAGGTATATAGTACGTATGTTACATATATAGTACGTATGCTACATATATAGTACGTATAAAGTATATACAAGAGGTATATAGTACGTATGTTACATATATAGTACGTATAAAGTATATACAAGAGGTATATAGTACGTATGTTACATATATAGTACGTATAAAGTATATATAATAGGTATATAGTACGTATGCTACATACATAGTACGTATAAAGTATATACAAGAGGTATATAGTACGTATGTTACATAGATAGTACGTATATAGTGTATATAATAGGGATATAGTACGTGTGTTACATATATAGTACGTATATAGTGTATATGATAGGTATATAGTACGTATGTTACATATATATTACGTATATAGTGTATATAATAGGGATATAGTACGTGTGTTACATATATAGTACGTATATAGTGTACATAATAGGGATATAGTACGTATGTTACATATATAGTACGTATATAGTGAATATAATAGGTATATAGTATATATAATTGGTAATTGTACGTATGTTACATATATAGTACGTATATAGTGTACATAACAGTTATATAGATCGTATGTTGTATATGCGCTATAGTGCACGAAAATACGTATTATGAATGCGTTATAAGGTGTGAAAATATGTTAAAATACGTCAATAGTGCATGAATGTGAGTTAAAGTGCGTTAAGAATGCGTTTAAATGCGTTAAAATTCATTTACATACGTTAAAATGCGATGAAAATGCATTAAAATACGTTTACATACGTTAAAGTACGTCCAGAATGCGTTTAAATGTGTTAAAGTGCGTTGAAAGCGCGTTCAAAATGAGTTGAAATACGTCGCAGATGTGTTCAAATCCGTTAAAATGCGTAAAAAGTTCGTGGAAAATGCGTTGAAAATGAATTGAAATGAGTTAAAACGCATCGAAAATGCGTTGACAATAATTTGAATGCGTTAAAATATATTAAAATGCGTCAGAAATTACAGATCGGTTGCCGACGTCCTACACGAATGTAAATTGAGAACTGTGACAATCAGTCTAGCGATTACAGATTGGTTACCGACGTCCTACACGGATTTAAATTGAGTACGGTGATAATCAGTCTAGCGATTACAGATTGGTTACCGATGTTCTACACGGATGTAAACTGAGAACGGTGACAATCAGTTTAGCGATTACAGATTGGTTACCGACGTCTTACACCGATGCAAATTGAAAATTGTGATAATCAGTTTAGCGATTGCAGATTCGTTACCGATATTCTACACGAACGTAAATTGAGAACTGTGATAATCAGTCTATCGATTACAGATTGGTTACCGATGTTCTACACGGATGTAAACTGAGAACGGTGACAATCAGTTTAGCGATTACAGATTGGTTACCGACGTCTTACACCGATGCAAATTGAAAATTGTGCTAATCAGTTTAGCGATTGCAGATTCGTTACCGATATTCTACACGAACGTAAATTGAGAACTGTGATAATCAGTCTATCGATTACAGATTTGTTACCGACGTCCCACACGGATTTAAATTGAGAATTGTGATAATCAGTCTTGCGATTACAGATCGGTTACCGACGTTCTACACGGATGTAAATTGAGAACGGTGATAATCAGTCTACTGATTACCGACAGAATACCAAAATGTTTAATTGAACATACAATTTTTAATACGTTAAAATATATTGAAAATGCATTAGAACTTTAAAAATTGTATGAAAATGCTTTAAAATAGATTAGAACGTTCAGAAATGCATTAGAATGTGATGGAATAGGTTAGATCATGTTAAAAATGAATTGAAATACGTTAAAATAAGGTAAAACGTTTAGAAATGCATCAAAATGTGCTGTAATAGGTTAGAATGTGTTAAAATAGCGTAAAATATTTAGAAATGCATTGAAATGTGTTGAAATAGGTTAGAATGTGTTAAAAATGTATTGAAACGCGTTAAAATGTGGTAAAATATTTAGAAATGCATTAAAATGTGTTGAAATAGGC
Organism: Hedychridium roseum; assembly: GCA_963989215.1. Taxonomy (NCBI): domain Eukaryota; kingdom Metazoa; phylum Arthropoda; class Insecta; order Hymenoptera; family Chrysididae; genus Hedychridium; species Hedychridium roseum. The sequence goes on along the minus strand of OZ022310.1, from coordinate 5,942,166 downwards.
TAGAATGCGTTAAAAATGTATTGAAACGCGTTAAAATGTGGTAGAATATTTAGAAATACATTAAAATGTGTTGAAATACGATAAAATAAGACAAAAATGCATTTAAATTCATTAAAGGGCACTGAAATACGATAACATATGTTAAAAGAGCATTAAAATCCATTAAAATGCGTTGAAAAACGATAAAATACGTTAAAAGAGCATTAAAATACGTTAAAATAGTTTGTACAATGAATATATAATACGTATATAATATATATAGTACGTATATAGTACGTATGTTACATATATAGTACGTATTATGGTACGTATAGTGTTTTTATGCGCTATAGTGCACGAAAATACGTTAAAATAGGTTAAAAATGTGTTATAAGGTGTGAAAATATGTTAAAATACGTCAATAGTGCATCAAAGTGAGTTAAAGTGCACTAAGAATGCATTATAGTGCGTTACGATGTATTGAAATACGATAAAATACGATAAAAATGCATTAAAACACGTTAGGAATGCATTAAATTCCGTTAAAATGCGTCGAAATACGATAAAAAGCGTCGAAAATGCAATTAAATACATTGCAATGCATTAAATTGCGATTAAATACGTTAAAATGAGTGCAAATCCGTTGAAAATGCTTTAAAAACGCATTAAAATATGTTAAAAATGGATTGAAATACATTACATTCGTTGAAATACGATAAAACACGTTAAAAATCCATTAAAATGCGTTGAAATACGACAAAAATCGTGAAAATAGCATTAAAATCCATTAAAATGCGTTGAAATACGATAAAATAGTATGTACAACGAGTATATAATACGTATAAAACATATATATTACGTATATAGTATATATGATAGGTATATAGTACGTACGTTACATATATAGTACGTATATAGTATATATAATAATATATATATAAAGCGCATTAAAAATGAATTGAAATCCGTCGCAGATATGTTAAAATCTGTTAAAATGCGTCGAAAATGCGTTGACAATGATTTGAATGCGTTAAAATCTATTAAAATGCGTCGGAAATTACAGATTGGTTAGCGACGTCCTACATCTCGTCTGTGGTCCTACACGGATGTAAATTGAGAACGGTAATAATCAGTCTAGCGATGACAGATTGGTTACCGACGTCTTACACCGATGTATATAAATTGAGAATGGTGATAACACAGACGAGATATAGGATAGACCTAACATCTTGCGGGGTTTTTTCCACCTTCTGATGACTTTTGTTTACATTCCCGGCGCTCGCCGGTTCGCGGCCCGACGCGGGGTTTCACCCGTTTCGGCCGAATCCAGAAACTGGTGGGGATAATTCGGAGACAAAGAGGTAAACATTGGGACAATGTGTGAGGCAATACTGTAGAATTAGTGAATATCCGAGATGCGGTTTAACAAGCCGCAGTGCAACGGATGCCACTTCATTTCACTCGTCCCCTGTGAAAGATCAAGATAAATGTGTAACGTGGTTAGTTAATTGCGGCTTAAATGATTGGGTGGAACTTTCGGATGTAGAATTAAAGAAAAAACATATTTGCAATCGACATTTTTCTAAAACTGATTTTTATCCTGGCGGTCGACTGCATACAGATGCAGTACCATTGGAGTTTTTTAAAGACAGAAATAATAACGATAGTGACACTAGCATAGAACCTAATGTCATCTCATTAAGAAGAGAAGGTAATGAGGTGGAACAACGGTTGTTGGAAACCCAAACGTTATTAGAACAAGAGAAGAATACAACAAGTATTCTTCGCTTGAAATTGCGTGCGAAGGGTAGAGCATTACAGAGGCACCAGTCAAAAGTTTCCTCAGGATGCATCGAAGATACATATCTGAAGAAAGCAATTTGTAGAAAACTGTCTGGTTTCGCGTTGACGTTTGTTTTAATGTTAGTTTTTCCGTTAAAAAAGTGTAGGGCATTTACGAAATGCGAGCAACAATTGTGTATGACAATGCACTACACTTCGCCGTCTTTATATAATAAAATGCGCAGCGTTTCGGATTTCCACCTTCCGAGTCCATTTACAATTACGCAATGGTTTGGAAAAATTGACATTTGGCCTGACATATGCTTGAGCCTTTTTAATGCTTTAAAATTAAAATCTGACGGACGGTGTCCTGGAATGATGTTATATTACTCTATAATTTAGAAAAAAATAAGAGTACTAGAGCAGCTTATAAATTATCTGATAAACATGTTCGGCCTAATTCTTTCGATAAAATGGAGTGCAAGCTCGCTCTGCAGGTATTTAGTAAAAGAGTGTCGACTGCTCTGTTTACCGCGTCTCTTACAGGCTGCATAAAAACGAGCACAGTCCAGCATACGGTTACCTTCTTCGAAACGCTCAATGACCTCTTCGATAATTTAAACAGTAGATCTGCTAGTGACTCCAATCCATAAAGGCGCGCTATTTCGCGAGTTTTCGGCAATATTCGACACAATTTGTTAGATCAATTATCATTATTCCCACGGACGTCCCAAAATGACGTCCCACTCCAGGATGGTCCCAGGATGGTCCCAGGATGGTCCCAGGATGGTCCCAGGATGGTCCCAGGATGGTCCCAGGATGGTCCCAGGATGGTCCCAGGATGGTCCCAGGATGGTCCCAGGATGGTCCCAGGATGGTCCCAGGATGGTCCCAGGATGGTCCCAGGATGGTCCCAGGATGGTCCCAGGATGGTCCAAAGGACCAAAAGGACCATCCTGGGACCATATTGGGACGTCCCTGCTACGTCATTGAATGAAGAGTTGAGTGTTGTAATCAACCTAACTAAACTAAAATCTACTAACTGCTAATCTACGACTAACTACAGACTAAGACAAACTAAAGACAAACTGAAGACTGAGGGTGTTTGGGTTTGTAGTCCCAAAGGAAAACTCGGGACTCTTTGGAAAAGTGATGGTGGGAAGTGGTTGTGGTAGTGGTAGGATTTGGCGGGGTTGGGCCTTATGGCTTTTCGTAATCCTCTCTATGTGCAATAATAATAATGATTATAATAATAATAATAATGATAATAATAATGATAAAAATGACGTCCCACGGACGTCCCAAAATGACGTCCCACTCCAGGATGGTCGCAGGATGGTCGCAGAATGGTCGCAGGATGGTCCCAATATGGTCCCAATATGGTCCCAAAATGATCCTATTATGGTCCCAAAATGATCCTATTATGGTCCCAGGGACGTCCCATTATGGTCCCATTATGGTCTTATCATGGTCCCAGCAACATCGCTAAATTTGATCAGTATAGCAAGAGGAAAACGTTTACAGTTCCACATATTACCGTCATGAAACGTGGAGTGCGCTCGATCGTTATTCTGTTTTGACGATGTCGGTAATTCAGACCTGGTGACACGAGTCCCATAAGGTGAAAGGTCTATTCCTATACCTCGTCGGTGATATAAGTATGATTATACTAATAAATAATCATAGTAATTATAGTTATAGTAATATATAATTGTACTAAAACGATAAAGGGGGCCACATGGCCCCCAAAAATGCGGCCAAAAAATTACATTGGATGTTAGGTCTATTCTATATCTCGTCTATGATAATAGGTACATAGTGAATACCGGTTTGTTAACGACGTGCTGCACGGATCTACATTGACGACGGTGATAATCAATTTAGCGATTACCGGTAAGTTACCGATGTGCATCCGGAAATTACATTGACGACGGTGATAAACAATTTGGTGCTTACCGACAGAATATCGGAATGTTTAATTGCACAAATAATTCTTAATACGATAAAAATGCGTTTAAATATTCCATACTACGTTACAATAAGTTGAAATACATATATAGCACGTATAATTTGTTATATACTTTATTATATATATCGTATATAATAGGTATTATATACTTATACTACATACTACATGCACAGTTGACATCTTATACTTCTGCCGGACGATATATTGGGCTTAATGCGAAAGTGGTAATGAGGAACTAGTGCCAAAGTAGGTGTCAAACTAGTGCCAAACTAGGCACAAAATGAGTTTACACAAAAATACATATCATGAATAGTCTATCCCTATACCTCGTCTGTGATAGCACATACAAATGTCATCACATACGAATGAGGCTTAACACTTAGGCGGTTTTCAACGTCTGCGTCTTACAGTACCCAACAGTACCATAGCACTGTTGAACCCATGGACATAGGAATATATGGTTGAACGCCGTTGACGATCAAGTATAAACCCCCATTAGGCGGTAACCCGCAATAAGAATTTGAATAAAAAAAAAACATGAACATTATGTAGTTTATCGTAACTTGTTCAAACAGGAATTAAGGGTTACTCGTACATTACAAGTAAGTATATATGTGCAGTAAATAAAACGTATAAGCTAGATTTCAAAGAACAGGTTAAGCATTATAAATGATAACGAATGAAGATAATTAGATTGACTGGACAGTTTTCGAAACACTATTATTTGTATATGACAGTGACAACGTGCGGCAATAGGTTGTCAGTAGCTTGTTGGAATTTATGTTAGAAACTTTCATTAAAAGAATAAGATAAATGTACTAAAATAATGACATGTCTGTAGTTTCAGAAGATGACTGCAATAAAAGTGCATGGTGGGATTGATATTCTACGTCTGCCAGTGAACCAAGAAGAACATCATTTTCCACCATGGAAGATAAAATATACCCAGTCTCATATACTTCATTCTAAGTGTTCTAAAAGTGAAAATGCTTGTAGTGAGACTGACTTTGACGCCTGTCAATTTTGTGTGTAAGTTTCTTAAAAACTGGCAATTCTTTTCTCGTTTGTTGTAGATTTTATGTTTCAACTATTGTACACAATGTATTTCCGATATTTGTGTTGCTTATCTAAAGTTATTTCATACAAATTTTATTATGTTATAGTAATGTTAGATTCGTGTTGTGCCCTTGTAGGTATAGTCGGACCTTAGAATTACCACATATGCCAGATATGGTATTTCCAAATAATGTGTTAATAATAAAACATGTGGAAGGAGCTGAACTGAAATTTAATGCATTAGATGCCTTAAAACATGTATCTAATGGGAAAATTAATGTCCAACTTGCATGTGCGGAAGCATGGAAAGAATCTAGGTATGTTAAGTTCATACAATATATTATCTTTACAGTGTTACAGTACATCATATTCACTGTTATTCTTTAAAAAATGAATTACAATGATATACTTGTTTTGTACCAACAGAGCTGAAAGTAAGGAATACCTAGAAGAAAAAATTAAGCCATTTGACTGGACCTTTACAACTGATTATACTGGCACTATATCAGGTTTTAAAATAGAAGAAACCAATGAAAAAATCGATATTGATAAATTAAAGCAAAAAGAAAAAATTATGTTTTACCATGATTTAACTCTTTTTGAAGATGAATTACATGATAATGGTATAGCAGCATTATCTGTAAAAATTGTAAGATTCAGTTCTGGATACACAATATTAGCAAGAAATTTCCATTATAAACAATTTACAAATCTTGTACTAATTTTTAGCGTGTTATGCCAAGCAGTTTCTTCATTCTCTTGAGATATTTTCTGAGAATTGACAATGTTATGTTAAGAGTAAATGATACTCGTATTTATCATGAATTTGGTCAGAATTACTTACTCCGTGAATATACATCACGAGAGGCAAATGTTAAAGACATTTGCGTAAGTATCGGTTTCGCTGAAAAATTTCAAGTGTACTGGTTACATTTATTATATTCCAAATGCTATCAAAATATGCATAAAAACACATAGTATGGATTTTTTTCAGGTTTCGCCGGCACTGTTTGTAACGCCGAGTGAAATAGCGCCGCATTTGCCTTTAAAGATATGTCGATGCCATAAACTTATTATTTTATCGGAAAAACCAGAACAAGAGATAAAGAACGAAGCAACCGGGTCAGACTTGTCAGAAAAAACGAAAGCTGTTAATATAAATGCAACAGACAATTCGATTACCTAAGATTGACACATTTGAATTTATCGGTATACTTCGCGCGTAGTACGTGACATGATATGTGGGACTCAAAGTACATACCCAAAAATAAAACTTACTTAGACAGGAACGTCATATGAGTGTTCGTGAATTTGTGGATGATTAAATGAAACCTTGATAACTATCTGTAGATACCGTTTAAACGAATGACAACCGGAGACCATATTATTTCGAGTTACACATGCGTCACATTCATCACAAGCAATTTTTCTGCCATTAATTTTTAATAAAAACACTTAAGAAAAAACGGAAACGCGTTGTCTCATTCCCACAAATTGCAAATTCTTACTTATTTAGAGTTTACATTTAGTGTGAATTAAAATCAACTAATAATGAGCAGATAATGTTTTTGCAATGAATTTGTGCAGAAATGCTCATCAAGGAAATCTAATTGTATGATTACATAATTTAAATTATATGTATGTAGTTTTAAAAATAGAGCCAGTATTTCGATTAGAGATAAAAACATTCTTTCAATTGATACATTTATCTCTTGGCTATACAAAAATCTAGAGATATCTATCTACCTTCTTATATCAGGTATATACTTATCGTCTGTAAGACAAATATAACAATTACACTTGATTATAAAATTGAGGATTGTACTCAAAAGAAGAAACAAGTTAGAGGTGCATCAAATATGTATGGTATAAATCTGATTATTATTGTCTTTTGCTTGTCTATAATAGCAGGTGAGAAATCATACAAATGTGTAGTGTAAGCTTACATACTAACTTTCTATATACGATTTATTATTTTAAACTGCCAGGCAAAAGTCAAAGGAGAATTGTACCGACAACATTAGAAATTTGTGAAGGTGAAGATATGCAGATACATCTCACAGAAACTTTAAAAGAAGAAATATCTTGTTACGTTAGAACATCACAAGGACTCGATTGTAATCTAAAAGCCGAAAGCAACGATGCTTGTGATCCTCGAATAAATTATTGGTCAAAATCGGGAGAATGTGGAGTGTACGTTATAAATGTTACAAAACTTGATGATGGTGTTTGGAGACTTACATCAAAAGATACCAATGGGAAAAGAATCGTTGACATTGCTGAAGTTAAAGTATTAGGTAATCAATGTGCAAAATATGAATTGGAATGATGAACCCATGAAAATGTGTAATACGGTACTAAGGTACATGGTATAAATTTCAGATAAGTTCCAGGCGACAGAAGTAACTGCGCTGATCTCTAGCGGATTGCAGTACACGCACCCATTTCCATATGCAGAGAAATACTGTGAAGTTCGTATTTTAAGATTTTATTATGAATATCTAATAGTATATAAGTATAACAAGAATGATAAATGATCAATGAAATAATTCATGATATTGTCCAATTAGGTAAAACACCCGCACGGCGGACACTCAACTGTCGTAACTGATGATTGTAAAATTGAACTTCCCTTAGTAACAGCAGCAGATAGTGGAAGATGGTCAACAACCCTCGGTGTTAAAGGCCAAATAGAAGAAGTAGTCCAAACGACTAATATTTCCGTTTATTGTTAGCAATACATTACCTGCATTATAGAATATTGTCATTGTTATCAATCTTTATTATAAATATCTATACGTTCTTAGACGAAGACTTCGTTACTGGCCACAAATGGTCTGCCGACTCAAAGACTGTTCACTTATATTGCAACCTTGCTGATCGAGAACTTGAATTTTGTAGATTTTATAATATAAAGTCCAAACAGGTATTGTACATTTTAAGAATAATAGAAAATAAACTTTAGATTTTCGTCGGTGATACAATTAATCATATTCAAGTGTTCTATGAATTGTGCACGACGGTTAGTTTTTAAAGATCATAGAAACATTTAAAAGAATGATACACATTTATGCAGATAGGTTTGCGACTGAGAGAAGGTCTACGTAAAGGTAGATATGGTTATTACGGATCTGGCCTGGACAAAGGACAATGTGGATTAACAATTGAATCACCAAGTGGGGACGATTACGGCCAATGGCAATGTCTAATTGGCATTAAAAGCAAAAAGACACCCCTTGGAGGATCTATTCAAATAATCTCCCCACTGAATGATCATAATGGTGGTAAGAGTATCAACAATATACAAGTACAGGTACATTGTGAATAGAAAGCAATTCACGAATGAACGTAGCATAATACCGTTATATTTCTATTCGCTGTCTTTAGGAAATGTAGTGCAACTTTCTGAAATCCGAGCGTGGGGGTCATCACCAACAATCACAACCGTTGGGCAGCATCTTACATTAGAATGTTTTTCTAACAGCCCTTTAAGTTATTGCTGGTTCTCACAGCCGAATAATACACTATACATAGGAGCTTCCCCCAGTGAAAAGCATGTTTCAGAAGATAAAGTGATTTACGAGTGAGACAAAATAAAAAATTACCAGTACTTTAAATACATTTTAATATATGCAAAACAATAACATCCACGAATAATTGTAGAAACAAGGAGATGGCCATCGGCAAGTGTAGCATCATAATACCAAACGCTGCAGAAGAACAAAGCGGTATATGGACTTGTCACATGGGCCCAGCACCAACTGGGGTAGAAATAACAGCAAATATTTCTGTTAGAGTAACACGTATGTCATTGTAAATCGATTTAGAATTAACTAAATCCATGACTAAATGCTGTTCTGTTTCTCTAGAAACTTTGTTTGCTGCAATTCGTAAAGTGGTAATTACCGAGAATGCCGGTGATTCCATTACTTTAAACTGTAAAACAGTTCATGGTCCTGGAGCCCTGCAATACTGCAGATTCTTGTCCCCGACTGGATTTGGAATAAATATACATGATGCCGTAACTAAAGACAAGTAATATATTCATATTTATCGGACGGTAACTCGTCGTTTTTGTAATGTTAACATCTTCCACGTTGTGACCAGGGCTATAGAGCACAATAATGTCAAATACTGGTATACTGGGACTGGTCTAAATTCAGGCGATTGTGGTCTTGTGATTGATCATTTAAAAGCTGAGCATATTGGAGAGTGGACCTGTGCTGCTAGATTACATGAATTACTGTCCGATAAAGAAGAAGTTGATACTGTACAAGTTGATTACCTATTCGAATCTGGTAAGTATTTATACAATCTATTTTCACATGAGAACATTCATTTGATAAAATTAATCAATTTATTTGGAAATGCTCGGTGATATAGGTAGTTTAACAGCTGGTGCTGGAGCTGGTATAGGAATTGCAGTTGCCGCTGTAGTAGCCGCCATTGGATTTTCAGCGTACATTGTGATAAAAAAGAGAAGACAAAAGAATCAACAGGTACCTGGCTTTAAGATGGGAATTGTTTTATATTGTTTAAAGTTGTTTTACAAGATTATCCTGACAAATATTTTGTACAGGACAATGCGGAAAATACAGCATGGCCCGAACGAATTGAACTACAAAGAACGTCGTATAGCTCTAGCAATGCTAGTACAACTGCCTCTACATCGAATTAAATTTATCGAATCGGGTTAAACAAATCGAAGTTCTATTTTGAACAACGTAAGATATGATATAGAAACTTAATTATTATGCAAAATATTCATTTCAGTAGGCATTGATTACCAATAAGTCATAAAAACATAACGAATTAATATAAAAATGATATTGTTATGCTAGCCCCTTCATCGTTATTATAAAAGAAAGATTAACAAATTCTATAAACTGAACAGTATTTGTCAATTCGTTGTTTATTATTCTCACTTTGCTCGTTATTTATACATCAGTATAGTTATACAGAAATAAAAAGCAACGCTACTGTGAGCATATCTGTAAAATAAAAAGTTCGTAGTCTTAATGAAAATACTGTACACAAGGAATCAGATAATTTTATTGTTAAAAAATGGCGGGAAATTGATGGTATAGCTATAGGTTATATCATAAAAATTGGAAGATACACAAAATGCCTTAATAATTAAAGGACTTTGCTTTTTACATTAGCGCAACCACGTTTTTCATAGCGCAAATGGCGACATGCCTAATTTGACGGACGAGATATTTAAATACTGCAGGTAGTAAATAACATATCATACAATAATTGTTATCCATTTAGTTATTATAACTCAGATATAAATATAAAAGAGGGCAGCACTGTCCAGTCAAATCGTGTTAACCAGTTAAGTGTGTAACGACTATATCCGTCATGCGCAAAATTTTGTTACCACTTCTACATGACGAATATAGTCGTCATGATAAAAAATTCTGCCATTTCTCCATGGCGGATATAGTCGTCAAACACACTTAACTGGTTAAATAATACCTTTCGGTCAATAAAGAAGTTCAAAATATGTAACTTCCGCATGATCCACTACACCCTTGATAAAATTCTTACATGCTAAAATTTACCTAGTGTGGTAGATAAGTGATGTATCAGAATATCTTACCTGTTAATATATATATATTGCACCTAATAGATTTACTTTGATAATAATAAGATAATGTAATTTACATGAAAATTTGGTTGCGTGCGTATACTTTCATTTCTTACACCATTTGATGGTTGTATGTTAGTAACTATAATTAAGTATAAGATATTCAAGTTTACATAGTACCGCCCTACGCTGGTATTTGTACCTACAAATAGTCGAGTGTTTAAAGTTTTATGTATTGAATATAAAATAACATCTGTTGTATGAACTGAATATAAAAAAGAGAATTGAGAAAGAGGCCAAAGAGATACAGTCCGAAAGGGCGACAGGGGAGCAAAGCGAATGAATGGCACGCTCTGTGCAACTTCCTACGCCATGGAGAGTGCGACGAACTTTAAAAGTCGAGGATAAGACGTACCATATCATTGCTTAAGTGGCAGTGTACTACTTTAGCTATACACATATAAACATCTAATACTGACTAGCACATGAATGATTAAAACATTTATCGCTCCATGGATCACGATCACCAAAATAATCATACAATGCGCTTTGTTATGCGTTCCTAAGTTTATTATAATTAGTAATAAGCGTACCTGTACAATACTGAATCACGTTAAATCCAGTTAAGCTCTAGTCATTGTTCTCTTGTCTTACCTGACCTTGGGAAGGTCACACCCGTTGCACGCACCTCGCATTCCTTGAATTTCCTACGTAGCATTCCGTGTAAACGCATCTTAAAGATCCTGCATAATAAGCTAAGGTTTTGAAATCGTTTTTCTGAATTTTTAATGCCATCCAGAAATACAAATTTATTTCTTCACTGAACACTGTTCAGTGAACAGGCATACATATAATAGTATTTACATTTCTTCATCCTTTCATCTTAAACGATGGTACGAAATAATAACATTCAATAAGAACGTAACGATGTCAACAGTATCTGTACAACGTTGTGTTGACCTACCTGCTGGTAACTTCCAAATTCAATGTCAAGACAATAAACTTTGTCAAAGATAATCCGTATTTAAGTCAGGATAATTTCAAAATTATAACTGATATGTAACGACGTTGAATTGTGTTCTACTATTTCTGTCTGTCCTAATAAAATTCGTACGCTATAAATTATCCCACACATTGGTCTGTTCTTCTGCTACTATGCGGTCAGGGTCAACGATGCCATTTCATTTGCCTATCTGACTATTTCAGCTTTTGCAAAACTGCAAAGTTATCTAAACTAAAGAATTTATTTAACATCCTAAGAATGTTGACAGTCGTCATTATGAATTTCATGTATTTTATTAACTCACTGCTATTTTCCTCCAACGCATACAAATAGTAATACTATTGTAGTGCATAAAAGTAATTAAGTAATTAAAGAAACAAAAAATTTTGTAATAATAGACTCTTGACTTCGTCCGTCGAAGTCCATTTTCTGTCTTTGCCTTTTCATCACATTAATAACCGACTTGCGGTAATAATTTTCTGAAGAATTGTCGCATTTCATTACAATTAAAAGATAATTTGAATGGTTCCATGGCCTGCGGTGTATCCTTGTGGAATACTGTCGTGGAAGAGAGGTCGCTCAAGAACAGTGATGAAGTCGGTGGACGAAAGAGGACGAGAAAGAGGTGGAGGTTGACGTCGCACAGCGGGATCTCGTGAGTGGGTTTATCCCCTCTCCATCTCATCCTCTGTCGCGTTAGCAGTGTGCGTAGGTGTTTCCGGTCGGCTGAGGCGCGGGGTCCTCTACTCCACTGAGGGAAAAGAAACCGGGGATGGTAGGGATCGAGAAGGAAGCTTAGACGACGCAACGAGGACGGACACAGACCGACGGAAAGAAGAGGACAGCCGTTATAGGAGAAGGAACCGAGAGAGACGGGAAACATTCGGCCGGAAGCAGTTACTCGTGCGATGCAACGAAAATATCAGACGTCCGTTTCGCAATCGGCCTACCCGCGTTTGCGGAGTTTAATATAGAACGCTCGCAAGCCCCGTCGCGAAAACATCACGCCAGTAACGTGCTTTCCTGAAATGATTTTCACTTTCTCGTCTCGTCGAGCTGCTGCTGCTACGTGCTCTTCCTTGCTTTTTGATTTGTTGTCATAAAGATGAATCAAGGAAGAGGCGTATAATTGCGACTCTTGGAATGTGTTTACGAAATCCAGTCACCGGGCTTTGTCGCTTACTTTTTGGGTAGATCCACGGCTTCGGAGTATCGTCCAAGACGAGCCGTTTCACCAAAGTGTATTTCTATTATCATCAATGTCGCCCACTTAAACATTACGCCTATATTAATAGTCTGTAATAATAACTTAAATCCATTCATAAAAACTAATGAAAGCCAACTATTGTCCACTGTAAGAAATCTTATCGGACTTGTAATACTTTTTGTACCGAATAAGCGTAATAAGGAGTTTATTTAAACTTAGCAAAGCTCAGGAGTTAATAGATAAAACTGAGCGCGGTTTAATCGTGGAAACTCTGCGCTATTAATCGACCGTAATATTCGAAAACTTTTTCATCATTTTTTCCATGCAACTCGTGTAAACGAAGCGAAACAAGGCGACCTCCCGTTGTTCGTACGCCTGTCAAACCGGGGTGGAAGGGATGACTAACTGTGATGAAGCGGAAGGGAGGGGGGAGATTGTGAAAGGGGAGTGTATATCGTGTCGAGGTGGCCAGAACTACAGAGGAAGGAGGGTGGAGTTACTTCCGGTCACGTGACACTATTGCTGGTCCAGCCGGTCACTTTGCTCCCTTCTTATTTTCAGCCTATGCGTCGGCCCTTCCTCCGTCATCCGCTTCCATCTTTCTCTTTTGTCGGTTATTCTACCACGTCACAAATTGGTCACGGACGAACCGAATTGACGGAAACACATCGCTCTTCTAAAAGAGACCCAAAGGTTACCGATGTTCGCCTCGTGACGTCAATATTTCTCACTAGCGAAAAATTCATAGAAATATTAATCGTTAATGCTAACTTCTCTTTTTAGAATCCCGTTTACGAGACGAGTGGAAAACTGTGTAAACCACTAAATAAATTTACCCGCCGTGTGGATGGGAAAGATTGAAGACGTCTTTCGACAAGAATGATGAATAGACTGCGTAAGTCGGGCACAATAAAACAGAAAAGTAGGACTTATGGATATCCACGGATTTTACGGATTTCCACGGATATATTAAATTTACAAATAAACATATATTTATACATATATCTGTGTATGTATATATATATAATATATGTATATATTTACAAGACATATACAGAGCATATAGGCTTAACATTAATAAAAACTTGTTTTCTTTCGCTTGGCGAGATACATGTGCGTGTGCAGGCACACAAACAACACACATGCAAGCGCATATACGCGGAACACCCAACACATCCATGCATACAACGTCACCGTGTTTCTCTCAAGTGCTTCCACATCCGTTTATATGCACATCCGCATTTGGACTTTATTAATAATTCCAGCATTTCGCATCCTATTTCGCCTAGTAGCCGGAATTTAAAAAATGCGCGCTGAAAGAGGGAACAAGTCAATGGATCTTCAATGAAGCGGAGTCATTCCACGTTCATACTCGTTTAACCAAAATCGTATTAGCCGAAACAACCCCTATCAGACACGCCCCTTTTCTCACTTTTCCTATTCGATTTCGGCGTCTTTCTTTTCCCCTCTCAGCGTCTCCTTCGCATGAAAGGTGAGTGAGAGAGGCCAGACAAAGATGTTAAAATTTCTCGTAATTTTCAAGGGGCTCTTAACACGCGAATTCTAAACTAGTCACAAGTTATTCCGATAAACGACCGAATGGGGATAAAGATTTCTAACTATTCAAGAGACTGACAAGGAAAAGTGTTAATTGATTATCAAACGTAAACACCCCGCTCAGTCCCTGCTTAACGGTATTGTTTCCCCACACGGCAGTAAGATCGCACAAAAGCTGATAAACCAATGATTGTTCGGCTAAAATTTATGACGATCGTACTTTAACCGTGTGATGACCATTTAATTTTGCTCCTTTCGTCAAGTCTTCTATGCGTTTATCCGTCCATCGAAGCGTCCATCAAACCTTATCTAATGGATAATTGTGCGACATCACTCATTCGTACGTTCATTCGTCCAGCCTCGTGTAACATTGAGATGCGAGATTGCACGTGCGTCTGCTCTTCCCATTCAATCTTATGTACATGTATGAACGCCAATCTTTTAAACACCGTATGGAGTATAATAAAATCTATTATACTATACGACTATATTACATTGCATCGAAGCGACCATCGACGAAATTACTATTCGCGGACAATTCTTATTTAAGGATACAGAATGGTCATGTCATGTCCGCTTATGTTGTATTTGTTACTTTTATGTGAACAGTGTATTAAACGCATGATATATTTCTGACGATTATAAATTTTAATGAATATGTATGCACGTATGGAATCACAATTGTTAAAGTTTAATATGACCGCTAACATGATAGTGCTTCGAAATATTCGTGTATATACTTTTGTGGACATTATTTCTTTCCATCTAAACGATAATATACTTTCCTCCATATAGTTCATAAGTAGCGAAATGAAATTTAACGAAAGTAAAATCCAGAATACGACGAAAATCGCTGTACATTGGTCATACACACGCGCTTCCCTCTAAAAGTTTTGCTGAAACCTACTCGATGTATGGATTACCAGAGAACATGGTCATACACGAAATTCGATAATGGATTTTACGAATTGCTCCACTGTCAGACGCACGCATTACTCTTGCGTCCATTCCTTACTTCTCGAGAGAGACATTAACAAAACGCTCGCAAGACTAGATAATACTGGAAAAAATGAATAAAATGAAAACGCTCGGTGTTCTAAACTGTTTGTGCATTCCAATACCATCGCGATTGACCTTTCCGTCCGTCGAGCCTGCTCTTTCAGGCGATCATGCACACGCACGCACTTTTCACCTCATGAAAGCGCGCGCGCAGGCCCACGTGCTCATTATTTCGAATTGGTTTGCTCGCCTATCCTCGGCGGAGGCGTTGACTACGGCGTCCATGTTTTTTCATGAGAATATATGCTACGCAAATCGTACTATATGCCGAGAGCGAGACGCGAACATTAAGAAGCCGACGTTTCGTCGAAGCGTCCTCGAAGGTTGGCTATCGTTAATTTCAAACGAGTCTCTCCGTCGAGGAGATCCAAGTCGATCGAACGTTGAGCGATATGATCTAACCGGAAACGCCCGTGCGTCGAACGTCTAACGTTCTCGGTTGGATATCGGCCTGAGGGATGCACGTCGTTTCCGGTTTCCGGTGGGAACGATTGTAGCGGCGCGTCGCTTGTCATAGAGGCTAATTGGTGTTCGAATTCGAGGAACGTCGTCGTACTACTCGTTGGACGGTATTATTATGTATGGTCCAACAGGGACGCGGCTATAATGAAGGCACACACGCGAAGCAGCGCGCTTAACGCGGAATCGAAGAGAAAAAACTATCCCCCTTACGGAATACGAGAAAGAGCTTCACGATGCTTTTCATGCGTTTTTCATCGAAAAAAAGGCAGCAGTCGATCCACGTCCGTACATAACATCTACCTTCCTGCCGAACAAACGCCTCTCGCCACCTACGTCCTACATAATTATATACTTGGCGATACACCCGCGAATAAATTAACCGTAGAAAAGTTTGTTCTTTATACAAACGTAATATACAATATACATATCTATATATATAATATACTTTAGTGCCCTAAATCCTTGCTTTCACGTTCGTTTCACTCAGCCGCTAGTTCTCTCGGTTTGCTTTCGCCCATCCTCTGCACATGTGCCTGCGCGCGCGCGCACGCAATATTTATATGTGCATTATGTATAAGAAACTATCTATGCGTAAGTGGTATGTTTGCGTGTATGTACGTCTTTACGTACGCGTGAGTACCTGTCCATTCGTTCCGTGTGTTCGTGTGAATCTGTGTAGGTGTGTATGTCATCTCCCGTGTACTCTTTAACCGCGCATGGAAGAATAATAAATAAAACACTCGGGTAGGCGACGACGTACTTCGCGCAAGGATACGTCGAAGCACTTTTACAATCGTTTTTCTCGACTTAAATGCAACTCTTGTACTTAATGCAACGCACTTTGTTCCCTTCCCGTTGTGCCGCTTGGTTTCCCGACCCGGAGAAAAGAGTCCCTAGAGCTCGGGCGTGACGGGATCGAGCAGTCTCTTCTCCGGATCCCTTGAGTCTCCGATATCGTTGGCGATCGGGTGATGCCTGATCGCGCCAGGATTGCATCTGCATCCCTGAGCGGCATGTCGGGCGTAACAGGCCTCGCAGATCGTTACGCAGCCCTTAAAGGGCCAGTAGCAGAGAAGACAGGGTAATACAAGGGTCAGAGCTCCTAGGCAAGCCCACCTCGCTGACCTTCTGCTTCCGGTGCAGGAACATGGCTCGTCGGCGCAGCTTCCGCCAGCTTCAACGTCGATTCCGCTACTGCTTCCGCTTCCGTCGGCGCAGTGGTAAAATAAGCCCTTTACACAACACAGGCAGGAGGCGTAATCCAGCACGGTTTCCGCCGAACAAAAGCAAGAGTTGTTGCACAGCCATCTGCTGGGTAATGGCGGTGGTTCGCGGCAGGATTCGCAACGGCATTTCCCGCAGAATTCGCACATTATCGACAATCCGGCGGGGTCGTATGTCCTGGAACCTAAAGAGTTGGCGGGTTCTTTCGTGAATGACACCGGCTGCTTCGTGATGGCGTTCACGCCGCTCGGGTTCGTCGTCGACGCGGCTAGTGGCGCAGAACCTGCGTTAAAGCCGCGAAACAGCTGATTGGCTCTAGGATGCCTCTGCTGTCGATGCGTCGGGGCGATCGTCGACGTGGACGTCGGTTTACGATGGTGATGATGATTGTGCCTTCTCTCCAATTTTGGGCAATCGTTCCCGTGCTTGTCCACCGCATCCAACTGACGTTCTTGGTTACAGCAGTGCTTGAACGGCGTTTCAACGTACTCGTTGATGATCCTCTCGCCATCCGGTCTCGGGACCGTCAGGCTCACCTCTGCAACGGGGCTCCTAGGGGTGGCAGTCGTTTCCGTCGACAGCAGACTCCTGGAATTGCTGTCTTGCGGGGATCCCTCACTGGCCTGCGCTCGGCGCAGGGACGGTCTGCTCCTGAAGGTGTTGGGAAGAGGACTGATCGGTGCCGCGACAGGATTCCGCGTAAGAGACGAAGCCCCAAGAGGTACCGCTGTTCCCGGCGCGGTGAGCAATCGTGGGGGTGGAAACGGCCTGCTATGATCGTGCACCCTTTCGAGAATGCCAGCGGAATGCGCGTCTCCGTCATCGGCGTTTCCACCGCTGCCACTTCCGTCGGTGACCCCGTCGACCCCATTGCCAGCAACTCCGGCGTTGCTGGCCTGACTGGCACTCGACTGCGCCGAGGACGGCCGCGAGAGCGGCGGTATAGCATTGTTCTTCGACATCGGCCAACCTCTCAGTTCTAGCCGCTCTGCGAAAACAGGGCTACGGTCGTTGCCGTTGGTATGATGACGCTGCTGCTGCTGATTACGTCGCTCCTCCTCCTTCTTCTTCTCCACTGTCTTCTCCTGGCAATGATCCTCGCGACGGAATCCCAGACCGGAAGACACGCTTCCTCCGACTCCCTGTTCCGCTGAAAAGACTCCGACTGATGCTCGACCTCCCCTTCCTCCTGATGGAGATAATGACGATGAAGTTGATGACAATGAAGACGATGGCAAACGATCCGGTGGCACCCGCCCGTTATTAGCCCATCTCTCGTCGACGGCTGTCGATGCTGTGCCTGGATTACACTGTCTACGATGGCCCGACGTTCGAGTGAGTGTCCCCTCGGTACCAGTCCGCACTGCCCAGCCCGCGCGAGGAGTGGCCACTCTTGACGAGGGCGTTCCATTAGCGAGGATGCTCGAAAATGCTCCGTGTCCGCTGCCTTTCCCGCTCGCGATACGCGCTTCATCCCCACCTGTAATAACAAAAACAAAGTTTTTACACTCAAATCAGGCACGACTATTTATCCCAAGTAAATACATCGCGCTAATTACAGTTCCCATTGAGACAGGAATCAGCATCTATTTTGCCGTCTTACCAAATTTTTCTTACAGTACGGGAAAGCAAGTATTGAAAACCGATGAAACTGATATTGGTTAAAATAACAATTCCATTTCCATCAGCTGTAATGCTCATTTGCCGAAAGGAGTTTTTCTCCGCTCAATACAGCTGTCATCATTCTGATAAGGATGCAACGATTACTTCGTGGAATATCGGTCTATCCATGTGCCGGTAGTCAAAACACACGGCAATCGACGATCGGTTATTTTAAGTTTCGACAGCGTTTGTAAGCTGGAAATCGGGTCCTATCTCTACCGTGGATCTCAAGATTTTTCTTCCAAATTAGACAACATTACACCATATAATGTATGGCAACGGAAGTTTGTTCGTATTTTTCTAACGCCCTGTCGAAAACTGGTCGAAAGGTATAAACCGGAGGGACGAAACGCGGGATTTGCATAAGTGGTTGACGAGAACCGACCGACCGATCGTCTGTGGAAGTCGCTGTTGCTGGCGTCAAACGCGTGTATACGTGGAAAAAGGTTCGGTCTTTACGTGGGCGAATGCGCCTTGCGAGTGGGCGCAGGGAATATCGTGGACCATGCAATGGGCTCTTGACTCAGTGGGCATCGGCCCACTCGGAGCGCCCACAGTTCTGGAAGAACCAACACGTTTCCTTTGGATGAGACCGATCGTGTCCTCCACCCATCCCCCGCGCGACGTATCAAATGCCGAATAGCCTCGATTAATGGAAAACCTCCGCCCGACGTGCTACACGCTTTTAATTTCACCTCTAACATTCCGCTCGCCGTTGCTTTTCTTAAACGCGAAATTCCGGAATAACCGTGATATGCACATTTCATGATCGTTCGATAACAGTATGGTCATTGAATGTGTTTCTGAAAGTGTTGCAAACTGACTACGTAGAATTGGCTCTTCTACTAATTTATTCCGTTTTGTGTAATCCTATCTTCCTGTGGATGAGCAGTGTGCAATTCGAAGATTCCGCTTTTGCAATATTTTAGCAACGGTTCCAGGGAGTGGAATGCGGGAACTT
The DNA here is from genome assembly GCA_963989215.1 of Hedychridium roseum. Lineage (NCBI taxonomy): Eukaryota > Metazoa > Arthropoda > Insecta > Hymenoptera > Chrysididae > Hedychridium > Hedychridium roseum. The sequence continues at coordinate 5,922,652 of OZ022310.1, read as the reverse complement.
CCTGTTAGTCGACAAGTACGGAGAAACGGTGAAAGCACAAGTTCCCCATTAAGTTTTCTTTATAATCGATTCAACGTGCTTCGGCCCACTCAAGGCGCCTACAGAAGACCTCGAAGAAATCGACGATTTCCCGTGCAATGCCGATCGTGTTCAATGAGCATCGAACGTATCGGTAAATAATGAAATGTTATTTCGTACTCTCGGGGGGAAGAGAAAAAAGACTCCGGAAGATACACTTCTGGGGCATGTAATGAATACGGTCTTCGCCGATGCACACCGAACGATTGACGATTGTGCCGGAAAATATATATGTTAAAAATGGCCCCCTCGTTTCTTCTGGCGAAAAGAAAATTACATGAATCGAGCCGGTGATAACGAGTTTACTCCTATAGCATAAAAAGTCCTATTGACACTACGATGTTTACAAGAGTCTTCTGACGACTGGTATGGGTATTAGTCGCGTGTAATTCGACATAATCGACGCTCGCGGAGCATGGGACACGTGTGCATGCGTGTAGAGACATCTGAAATATGCGCGTAAAGGAGCAGTCGTCCGATGCAAATGCCTACATCTACAAGCCAAGGAGAAACAGACGGGCCATTCAAGCTGCACTCGGATAGGAATGCGCAGGCTATCGCCGGCCACTAGCATAGGTCAGAGCTTTTAGCCACTCTGTAACCCACACTATCCCGCCAAGTCCAGATAAGCACGATATTTTGTGAACGATAACGCCACTGTTTTGTGCCTTCATCCATGAACATGGTGTCGAGCTTCTGGGACTGCTCGATCTAAATCGACCGACGAATTAGCCAGCGGGGAGAGAGGCAATCAGACGATGATACGATGCAGTGACAAATCGAGCAACGCGCCGGCGATTAGTAATTCTTAGCCCGCGACTTAACGCTCAAATCGTTAGTTACCTGTCTATTTATTGATTATTTGATTCCAACCGACCAAAGTCTTTCAGGTTTTACACAAAGTATTGTAAAAGTGATAAGAATAGACACGCTAAATATTTGAAGCTGGAAATAACAGGAAGTATCTAAACGAAATAAAATAACTGTTATAAGAAAACGTGTGCGTGTATATTTCAAAAGACTAAACCGGGTCGATTGCTTGCTCATTTCAGTGTCATAAGAATTCATTAATTCTGATCGTATTACAACGTGCTCATTCGTCGAGTCGGGTATTCTAACGCAAGTCGGAAATGGCCGCGATAATACCGGATGTCCCTGTCGCTGTACATGCCCGGGATGACGCGATGACCGGCCACGGGTGAGCGATATACGTACTGATACCGACAAAAAGTAATACGACTCAAATAAGTCCGCACAGTCTAACCAGGAAAACTATCAGTGTTAATGTTTGAAAAATAAGAAATCAGGTGTAGATTGTCAGATTGGTGCACGTGTTATAAATATGTGAAACATTATGCTAAGAAGTATCTATTCACCGCACTATTTCGAATGTCTGGTAAAGATAGCGGTTAAAAAATAACATTAATAATCAGTCGGCCCAAAAGAATTTAGCATAATGGAAAGTACAGCACACGTCATGTGTAAATGACAAACATATAAATGATGGAAATAAAAGCACAACAGGTACGAGATACTACAGATAAAGCGGCATAAATAAATTTAACGGAATGTAAATTATTTCGCTGGTCGAATGTGAAATACAATGATAAAAACAGAAACGAGGTTTTAATGGCAAGATATATTACTGGATTTCCGGAGGCAGGTCGTACATAGCAACCTGCGACCGAAAGTCTGAACAATAACTGATGTCTGCACGACATGTGACAAATAAAAAATGACATTATACGCAAAAATTCTTGTGTTAGATAATGTCGCAGCGAATCGAAAGAACTTACTGAAAATTCATGGGACTAGCGTAAATCCAGAAAAGAGCATGGGTCCCTCGCGGAAGGCTGAGGAGCACGCAGACTGGTGTCTAACAAAGCACGGACACGCACTTGGAATAGGCTCAGCGAGTTCTACGATCCTAATTAAAGGATCGAAGGCACCACCATTCGTCTAAGCCATAGAATCCTCGTTTTCCGTCGTTGTCGACGCGTTCGTCGTAATTCCGACTGTGCCGGCTTTCGTGCGTCTGACATGTACGCAAAAGTTTCATGAGTGTCCGTGGGACATGAGATTTTCGTGCTTTTCGAATAGGCGTGGATATACACGCGGAACTATGGGTTGTCTCACTGATCAGCCGAGAGCCGACGGAAACGACCGAAGCAGAACGGCAGCGCCTTGGGTGTTGAACGATCGACGATGAATGAGCGGACGTCGTACGCTCAAACGATTCACTGTTTCTGCTTCCACCTCCTCCTCGTGTATCTCGAATATACGTTTTCGTAGAGTACCCGTCCAGAGTTCCGGGGACTTCGACACTCGCGCGACAACGATCCTTTCCGCCCGGTCGCACTTCTCCGGTCACCGGAGAATCGTTGAAAGTCATAAAATTAACGGACGTTTCGAACGTCGGAGGTACACCGTTCGAGCAAATGAAAAAGGGAAAGAGACGTGATTTAGCGAGGAGCGGTAACGGCTACAATACAGTCGAGCTAGTGTACTCTCGCTCCGACAGGAGTGCCGGTTGAACACGAAGTTTGTCGGAAACGGCCGAATAGAGGCGAAAGACACGCAGTGGCTGTTGGCGAACGACTGACAATGGGTGGACGGAGAGCGAGTCAACGAGCTGTCCGTGAAAGGCGAGGGGGAAGGGCGGAAACAGGAAGGGGGATAGAAGGTAGATGGCGGGAAGTACGCGGCGGGGCAGGGGAAGGGGGCGAACAACCGGCGAGAAACGAGAGGGAGCGACGGGGAAAGGAGGGGGCCGGACGGGGAAGCAGGAAGAGAGATGAAGGTGGGAAGGAAGCCATGAATGGCGACAGTCGCCGGCGGGGAGAGGGACGTAGAAAAATAGGAGTGAGAGGATAGCAGACCCGATGGGAAGGAGCGGGCGGAATCGGGAGCAGGGGGGGAAAGGTCGGTCGCGCTGCTGCCGTCCCTGCCGGTACAACATCGCCATCTGGTGATATCGTGGCCAACGACTCTCGCGCAACACGAAGCTTTTTATGAATGGGCGGAAGCTATCATTGAAGCTTTGGATTGAATGAAAACATTACCTCCGCACCCCGTGTACCGCCGGACGGACGAGGCGTCGACGCGTCGACGGTGACGGTCCGGATCGTAACCTATGGTAAACACGCGCGTCTCGCTTTTTTTTACTCTGTCCAACGCCACTTCCGCATTCTCACTGAAAATATGTACACAAATATATGCATACGACATACGTGTACGCGGTGTGCCATATCGCAAGGACAGCGCGTGTTCTCTTTGTGATATGCGTCAGCCTGTACATTCGATTACGATCTTTCTTACTCGAGTACGTTGAAAAAGAATGTACGTGATTAACGTTATTCAATCGGAAATGCGGGCGTTCTACTTGCGACCTCGAGCCCGGACATTAAATTTATTGTCGGAACGAAACCCTGATTTTGGAAGAAGAAAGTTCACGAAAATGAGCCATGTAAAGTGGTTAAAGTTATTATTAGAAAGACATTGGCAATTTCAAACTCGACGATGTTGATCGTGACGAGAAAGAACACGTAACATATTACAGTGACTTCATGATCAGAACATTATTATGTAACTCGGCTGCTTAACAGTACAACATAGCAGATTTGCTGAAACTGTTTCCGTTTCTTTCGGTTACATTTAAAACGATCTAAGACTTTCTTCTTCGTACCTCGAAATTTACACCAACACACCTTTGTGTTAAAATTTTACACTTTTTCGAAGGCCCAACGAAAACCATATGTTTCCTGGCGCCGTTCTCAGAAGTACAAAACTATCTCGAAGTAACAGATGGCCCTCGGTAAATTTTCGATTTGAGGGCTGTCACTACACACGCAGGTATGGAATAGGGATGGAAAGTACAGAGGGACCAATGTTTTCAGGTTCGTATGATGCGACAAGGCCCCCCTGGAAGGTCGAGTGCTTGTTTTCGCGCGGTGTGCATACGAATACTCGCACGTGCGTAAGGCTCCAGAAGGATTATAAATCTAACTCGAGAACACGACCGACGAAATACGAGCGCGATAATCAGTAGTAAGCCATTGCGAGCGAACACAACTTTACTCGGGTACACGCTCTGCGTTCTCCATTATTGCTTTATTATCAGCAAGATCCACATCCTTGTTGTTGTTTGGATTTTTTACAACTGCTCAGGTCGTTTATCGCAAATTATATTCGTCAAATAGCATTGGAATAGTCTTATCTAAACTCGTATGTGGGTGTGGAGAATGAATGAAATGTTTCTTGATAGAGAAATAAATTTACACGTGCAATAAATATTTGCGTGCCTAACTAACTATTATCTTCTCTCCGTTAACACGCCTTAACTCTAAACATTTTTCTCGGGCACCTAAATTATTTCACATAATGAAGTCAAAGATGAATTGGGATAATAGCTCTTTCGAATGTTCGCGGTCTACAAAAGTGTTCAATACATTTAGTTTTCCCCTCTTTCGATTTAAATGGAGTTATCGTGTGTATATGATAGTGTAATCCACGTAGGTAAGGAAGTCAAGAAGTAAGTGGCTAGGTACAAACGAACCTCCCTGAGAAGGCAGAGACAAGAAGAAAAATATAAAGAAATGTACATAAAAAGAGCGGGACGGATAGGAAAGGAGGGGGAGAGACAGAGAAAGAGAGAGGTGTCATCTCATTCGTGCGCGCTACAACGTTCTATATTTATCCTGCTCATTAATTCTGTCCTCGTCGTGCACCGTTCATTCATATGTATATCCATCTCTCTCTGGCCCTGACGCGCCCCCAGCTTTTCATCTCTCTCTCATCTCCGTACGTTCATTGATGTCCTCTCTGTCTCCGCCGCTGCCACTCTGTTCCGCGGTCCTTTTCCATCCTACTCCACCCAACGCAACGTTCTTGCTCGCCCCCGTCCCTCTGCTGACATCCCCTCGTCATGCATCCACAGACTACAGGGCCGTAGCTTCGATTTCCGGATCCCCGATCGTCGTATTTACCGAGATAATATCCTTATCTCCACACGGAATAAGGAACAAGCAAATCTTTTTTAGTCGCTACGAGCATCGAAGCTGTCTTGCTCAACATGTAAATGATCCACCCTTTATACTGCCGAGGATGTAAACGAAATAATATTATTTTGGTACAACCTTGCAGTCTAACATAAATTAAAATTTGAACTATTTAACAGAACGCTTGTCTCCGGTGTCTCTATGTGCCATAGTGATAAACTTAAAGATTTTTTAACAGATTGAAAAATGCCAGAATAATATCTTCCCAGTCTAGGCGTAAAGTCGTTTTGCGAACAGCACGATAGTTATTTTTAATCGAAGCAGAATGATACGACATAGGACGTCGAGGAGCAATTTAGTTAAACGACGATAATGATACAATTGAGATGTAGGAGTAAGATCGAAGTTCAATCAAAAGGCTCGGTTCTTGTCGGCGATGAGCCACTGCCATTGCACCGGCAATCTCGGTACTCGCGAATCTGATGAGAACACGGTGCAAGTCAGCACCGTTGAACGCACGGATTTATTTCGAGCGTTTCCGAGGTCGGAGAGGAAGCGACGAGCGGTGCTCGTGAGAGAAGGAAGCCTGGGGTAAAACTCGGGGAGTATTATACGTCGAACACAAGAACCTTCTGTGCGAATTTCCGGTAGGAGGACGTCTATGGTTACTCGATGCCTAACAGGAAACCGGACATGCACCGACACAATATCGCTCTTACCAGAAATAAATCGTTCGCCTAAACCCCGTAATTCCCTGGAAAATTTCGGGAATTGCGTTTCAAGGACTAAACATCAAAGTAATGCTGTCATTCGGAATAAAATGTCAATACTCCTGAATTGAGGGAAAAAATGCTAAAGACAGAATTTAATTCATGAGCTACTGTGCAGCGAAGAACTGTTATTACATTATGGTAGAACCGTGGTAAGCGGATTCATTTAGTAAATGCATACGGTGAATGTATTATCAATTCGCTTAGCGCGGTCGTCAGTGAATCGCGAACTGCGGTTTCACGACTTGTTTTCAGGTAATATCCCACATCCCATTGCAACTGCGAAGAACCCTCGATCAACGAAGCCTGTACGACTCGTTGCGAAAACGTCGTGCTTTCTCGCCGCATTCAGGGATGTTTAAGAAATTCCCGGGCCCCTTGCCACGATCTATGAGGGAAGGTTGTTTTAAATGCACACCGGCCCATTCTTCGAAAACACCGCCCGCCGCGGTACTCGTGAGATATCGATTCCACGCACGTCAGAATGTACCTCCTGTGAATACAGCATGAGAATCTGGATTTCGTTATAGCCCGCCGGAATATCGGGCCGTAAGCGCTTTTATTGTCAGCGATTGAATCCCTGAAATCCGTCCTTACGTTTATTTCAAATTCTCAAGCCAAAAATTCACCTGCCAGGTACATCAGACCTGCACAGTTCGAACTTTTATGCTCAACGCCATGAGGCTTTTTTGTATTCTTACCCAGAGGTCAATCTCGTTTGTACGAGTACTCTATAGATTTACGCAAAGCAACGAAGATGGCAGAATATTTTCTGTTCTAGCGAGTCTCTGGTACTGTCAGGATGAAGTCGATGGGTATACACGTTAAAGAGTTCTCAAACATCTGTCGTGAGACCCGCCGCGTGGGGCAGTCGTCACAAAAAGGACCCATCTTAGAAAAACACCGAGGAACGTTGTCGCATGCGTTTTATCGTCGGCTATTGCAGAAATAAGCCCGTAATTATCTCACACTCGACGAGGCTAACGTAACTACGCCCCGGGAACGGGCAAGCACAGCTCACGAGGAAAGAGGAGCGATATTTGTGTGGACATAATAAGTTTTCGGTTGAGATGTAAATAAATGTGAGAAAACGAGGGAAGGGGCGGGAAGAAAGGGCGAACGTACACGAGGCTAAGCGTGGAGACATGCAACACCGGATATCCTCCAGACGACGCCCACGCAGAGTGCGTGAGCCTGTGTGCGTGCCGAAGAGGTTTACCTCTCTTTCTATCCTCAGCACTCGTCCCTATGGCGGAAAGATCGAGAAGCAGAAGGGGCCGATCCCAGTGCGGCTATGAACTCCGAAGAAACCGTCGACAAAAAGCCAGACTTGCCGAACCAACATCAACTCCCACCCAGAAGTATATCGTAAACCGATTACCCGATTATCGGCGAAGCTTCGTAATTGACGGACGCTAATAATAAACGATATTGGCTACGCGTATTTACTGTCTACGTTTTCAACAAAAATAGCCGCTAATGTGTCGTCATTACGGGAATATTCACATGTAGAGATAAAGGAGTCATTAAGATCAGTAAACTTCTTCGGGTTAGGTATTTTTTCACTCGTACAAGCAATATTATTCTAATATTTAAACACGCTCCGCAAGTAAGTGTTTAAATAGATTACAGAGTATGCGGATAAAAAAGACTTTATATAATTTACTGCAATTTCTCAAATTTAATGACTTTGTGGTCATCTTACATTACTGTTTCTAATGAAAAAAATCCAAACATGTAAAAAATGTTGCATATCGAGCACGAGAGGCGAGATTTCATTATAATATATCTGACTCGTCGCGACAAATTTATCAATGAATGAGAATCGTACGCACGTGAGAGTACGGCCCTATTAGCGGTACAACTGTTGGCACCGTAACGTTCCTATTCTACGACCTTACGGAGAATGAGTATCGAGGAAGAAACGGGCAAAGCCGAAGCAAGAGAGAAATATTTGCAAATTTTATCACTCATGTTCAGTCGAGTAGTATCATTTCTTGGGAAAATCGATTAATAAACGTGGCTTGTGTCGCACGCTACACACGGAAGATAATATTCGCTCACTGTTCGCAAGTGGAAAACGGCGGTATGAATGAAGTATCATATTACATAAAATTTGTACACGGACATTGTTAGCAGCTGAGAAGAATGCCGGCGGTGGGACGATCATAAAGGTAGGACACGTTGTAAAAGTAGCCATTACAGTAATATTCAGTCACTTTTTGCAAGAATTTACAGCGGTACAAATGGCCGTAACGTTTAACAGGGGGTATCATGCTCCGTGCATTACCTGCGTATAACCAGCGTCAATAAATTTCTTTCCTCATGCCTTGGAAGGCAGAAAATCCAGAGGTAAGCGGGTTTCATGGAACTCTAGGCATTCTCAGGAACTACTTGACGAATTTCGCACAAAGGATGAAAAGGACGAAGGTATCCTTATACACCGGCCTCTTCTTCCCCGTCGTCACTTTCCTCTCTATCGTTCAGCGATACCTGCTCACTTCTAAAGTGAACCATGAACGATTGTCCATCGGCATTCGCATAAAGGACCGAGGAACGGTGAAATCTCTACACCGGCGCGGTTGGTACCCAATGCTTTTGCCGGTCCGCCAGGTGAAAATGCCGATGGTCCTACAGTAAACCAGAAAAAAGTACTCTTTTCCACGAGGACTTAAGGATACGTACTTCGTCAAATAATCCCATCTTGCTGCGCCGTACTGCACACAAAAAAGAGGAATACTTTCTACATCCGCGATTAAAGCACACACGGAAATGAGGATAGTCTATTTCGCATCCTCAAGTTCCGTAATCTTTATGCTCCGGGGGCAGAGTAGCTGGACCATTTCGTTGGAAATCTATCCTGAACACCTTAATCCTCGGTGCTCGTGTGCGATCGACGTATGCTGCTCGTAAAGAGCGTCCCGACATTCGGCCAAAGCTTCGTTAGTGTCAGAGGTGCAACTTTTTCGGACTGTATGTTCACGCAGAAGCTTGAAATGACGGACGAATACATAGTTGGTGAATGCGTGCGTGCGTTCTGGCCGGGAGGCTGGCTGGCAGGCAAGCAAACACGCACGATCGCTGGCACACGAGAAATGGAATGTGGATGCCATATGGCCGAGATCTCCACCCAACCACCCACTCGTTTGGACGCACGTTCACGAGCACATTCACGAACGTTTATATCGGGCCACTCCTATACACGTGTCCCCGCCAGACGGTACAGGGTGTTCAAAAATTTGTCGACCCTGACGATGAAAAACCCCTCGTACGTACAATCGTTCAAATGTTCGTCTTATTTTTCTAGCCTTGTAACTTACATTTCGCCTACAGCACGTTTGCGAGTAGAATTTGTTGGCGATTGCTTCTCCCAAAAAAAACATTGCGTTCATTGAAAACTTTATGCATTAGATGTGTGAAAAACAACTGATTAAAGGAAGGAGAAGAAAGCAGAATGTACGGCTTCGAAAAGTGTACGCAAATATTTTGCGTTCAAGGTCTCACACTCCTCGTAAAACGTGTTAATCAGTGACTGTGAATGAGCTCCGACCAGTTCCATACGTTATCTTGTTTTGTCAGTCGAACCATAACATCCCATTATTCTCCAAGGCACCTGTGCGCTTCTCAGAAAAGTATCGTTCTACGAATTGTTTGTCAATGAGTAGTGAACCGAATACCATCCGACTAATGATTAAGCGTGTTTACTTCACCATTTCAACTCTCGAAACTTACGCGTTAGCACAAAATTGGCTTAGCACGTGAAAGAAATGTAGCTGACACGCAGAAAACGTTTGCAGGTGCGAAATACTGGGCAAAAATTGTTTCCTTTGCTTCAATCTTTTACATAATCCAAAATTTCATTTAAAAAGAAATTCAAACTCTATCGTTCCCTATAATCCACTTGTAAATAAGAATTTTATCAAAGCTAACGGCTGCCATTTTTCTTGAAGTTTCGCCATTCTCTTGCCTTGGTAGTTTGCGGGTAAATATCATTGTAACCGATACCGATTTATCAGATACTCTGACATAATTGTTGCTATCCTTGACTGAATTCCTAGATTCCTTTTACTATCCCTTTGCGCATAGAATTAGCGGCGACGAAGCAACTAAACTCGGACGAAATGGTTGCGGTGATTTCGGAACTGTAAATTATTGTCGACCAGTTTCGTTTTGTCGTTCAATTCCGCGCCACCCCGTGGATATAACGCGTTTATGTATATGCATATGCACCTACGCATGCACCTACCCACATCCAACAGCCGTGGTGAAAGACGGCGACGACGCTTAGGTAAAGAAGAACGAATGCGCTCTTCTCGTACGTTGAAAAACTATTTTTGGCTTGACGCTTGTTTACGGGGAAGAGAGCGTTCGAACTCGGTCGCAGCTCTTCTATATTGCGTCAAGTACCCTCCTACCACCCCGATGTTATCCCTTTTACGATCGCCGTGCCCGTATTTTCGATGAAAACACACCCTTCGGGACCTTTCCCAATCGCTTTGCGGACGTCAGCTAACTGACTTTTGGCTGAAACGTCAACCACGCGGATATTAATAAACAGCGTTGCATTAACATGCAAACGCAAAGCTGCATACGTCAGTTTTTTACGTATACCTCTACAAATAGATACGACGACGATACGATCACGGTCGAATATGAATTTCGCTGTTGCCCGATAAAATGAGGCTTTTAAACTGCCGCAACGGCTTTCCCGGAGTTCGTATCATTCATTTAGGCTTTCTTCGAGAACGACGTGAGAAGATCGTGGATCATTGCGTTTACGATTCAAGTGATTACCGTCGCAGTGATCGAATTTTCGGGCCATTCAGCTCGGCGTTTCGCTACATCACTCTCGCATGTATATTATCGACGTCAAACTTACTCGTCTGCATCGCATTCTGAATGAAAGTCGTGTCGGGCGAACGGACGGATGGGCGGAGGGTCAACGTTCCCTTCTCCAAGGACGGCCAGAGAAAAGCCAAAGACGGCCGGGCGAAGGCGAAGAAACACGAAACTACACACGACGACGGACGGAAGGACGGACGGACGGACGAAAGGGCTAATCGTATGCTAGACGTCCAGCCGTCGACGAGATTTATGAAAGTTGATCCGAAGTAGACCATTAAAACTCTTGCCGAGTAGGATTAATTAAAATAATAACCTTCATGCTAAAATCTACCGGAGAAAGCTAGTTAAAACGCGAAGAAAGTATACGTATCGTATTAACACGTTTAGACTCGAATTACGCGGTGGATATGCTGCTTTTTTTATCATTTCCAACATTTAGTGTTATCTCCTCGAATTTCCTCAACATTAAACCGACGATGCCAGCATAAACGTTGATTTTCACTCAGTTACGTACATTTCTGCCGCGTCGGTTTAAAAAGAAAGAGGATGGACGGGACGGAAGAGACAAGATTACGCGACGGGAAAAAGAAGCGACGATGAAATCGGATGTAACGTAACTACACATAACGATGATCGTAGTCGGGTCTCGCGGAGTAGAATCATCGACGAAGCGAATGAATAAAGAAACAGTGACGAAAATGGTGAAGGTTAGGGGCGAGAAAAGAGCACGGAGAAAGGGGAAGGCAGATACATCGAGGGAGATGAAGCGGGAAGGAGAGAGAGAGACGATCGAAGATGGAGGAACGACAGATAACGGGGTTGGCAAACACGAAGATAGCGTACCGCGGTATTCTCGTATTACCCAGAGAGCAAGCTCTCGCAGCGAGTACCCAAGAGTTCGACCGTGGACTTCTCCATCTGTTCTCCTCGTAGTAGGATAGGTCGATAGACTCGCGCATAACCAACGGTTTACTCGCATTGTACTCTCCGCCAACGTGACAATTTATGTACATGCTTTTAGTAGCGACGAGTTTACATAACTACGTACCCACCTACAAAACTAATTGCTTAAACAGGCTAAACGTAGCGCCACATGCGTTTGAATATGTACACGGGTTTTGCAGAGGGATTATAATAGAAAGCTTCCGGAAACATCTGACTAATTCGCCTAAGGCTGCTTACACATATTTATGGATTTTGGGTATTACTTCTCCGTGTTTTGTACATTGTGCCCTTTATACGTCATATCCTGCCGATAAACGAGTCGTTTCTTGTATCTCAAACTATCAGCAGGGAGAAAAGTATGTGTTTCCTCGGCAGAAAGGCCTGTAGGAGAATTGAATCAAATAGTGTGCCGCGTTAGTCGTTACAAAGAGCGGAATAGATAGATGCTATGGCCACTCCTGCTACGTGAAGGCGGCATAACTGTTGCATTTCTGAGAAATCACGGCTAACCCTTGTTACCATCACTGATTATGCACAGTCACACATAAATGCTATTGTAATGTAGCCTGCACAGATTGCAGACGCATCTTTATGTAACTGGCTTGAAAGTACGACGCACCAGCACAAACAATTGTCTTTCAAAGACAATCAGCTTCGTTTAACAAAAAGCGACGACGAAGACGTTTCACGTTCTTTAGAAATTACTGACAAAAAGGTCGATTCACTGGAATCGACAGATGTTACTATATCGCGTTTCCGGCAATTTGTCAGGACAGCTGGCTTTCCGATAAATCAAATAAATATCATCGTGGGCAGCCACTCGTACCGTTAGATATTACGTTCGACAACCGCGTTTGTCAGCACTACTTACGTCATCGCGAACCCCATTTCATCTCCACGTCCCTCGAGAGGAAGTTGACGACCCGACAAAATAACAAGTTGTTCCCACAGAGAAGAGCGATAGCTATAGGAGAGCTTGCCACGTCGGCTGCAGGATTCATAATGCGTAATTGCTCGACAAAGAAAAGTAGAAGGCAGTCTGCCGAGGCATACGAATTTTCAACGGTCGACTTTTCACCATTTCATTCTTCTCTTTGTCGATGTACCGTCGTGGTACATGGGCTGCATGTAGTGCCCGAGTAAGAACGAGAATCGATACTATGCTCTCAGGGCATGGACAAATTATTGTGATTTCGTCGAAGCGTGGATACGGGACATACATGTATGAGTGAGATAAGTCCAAGATATACGTCACGCTTCCTTTTACTAGCGGGAAACCATAGAAATTACAGAAAAGATAAAAAGTATCGGAGAGCTGGCCTACTTAACTGATGTAGTAACCGACGTTGGTCTGTAGATTAAGTTGATACAGAAAATACAGCGGTTTAATTATATATTTATACATATATATAATATGTAAACGTTAACGCTTTTTTCGGTTAACGATAGAGAACGGTAGAGATATAGATTATGATTATCAAAAACGAGATGAATTCGTTAGATCGATGAAATAATTCACCGATCATCTCATGCGCGTCTCAGGAAACGAATCAATGGAGAATCGGCTCGATCGACGCGTCGTAGTGGTACTTGTATAAAACGCTCCATTCATGCACGTGCAAAGTCGCTCTTTGCCTAATTCTTTCCGGCTTGGCCAGTACTACGTGAATCGACCGTTACCCAACGAGTTACGAGTCACGTCGTTGTCGATATCTTACGTCAGAACTAGTCTCTTATTCGAAAACAAGGTTTAACGTCGCCGTCGTACCACCGTGAGAACTTTGTCCAGGCTACAGGTACTTTCACATTTATCGGAAACGCTCGTACGAACCGGTGAAAATGCGAAGGAAAAGTCGTCGTTACAAAATGAAAATTCATTAAAGGGGATTGTGAATGGCTTAAGGGGTACAGTCATATATAAGCAATGCGTGACAATCTTAATGTATCGATCGTGATTCCATTACTGTATAATCCAGGGAAAATGCGGTAGCTTTCGCCTTGTGACTACGAAGCGTAGTTAAAATTTGTTAAACAAAGACTTCCAAGTATATTGCGTACTTTCGATCCAACTACAGAATAGATATCCTTTGTCCTATGACGATTATCATTGTTTTTCATAATCGCGATAATGCGTGAAAATCATATATACTGCAACAACTAGGCATAAATAAAATGGTATACTTATAAAAAGGCAAAAGAAGCCCTGGAACGATAGACGTAGATGATATTTCAAAATAACCTAGTCTCCTCCGTACACAGCTGTTTCCGGTCAAGTCCGAAAATGGCTTTTAAACGACTGAAATCTCCCAGAGGGATCGGTCAGGACAGAAGAGGGGAGAAAGAGAGAGCACGAGAAGGAAGGAGCATACGGTCTGAGCATAACGAACGGAGCCAGGCCAGCAGCAAGCAAGCAAGCAAGCAAACAGACAAGCAAGCAGGCAACACTAGGTAGGTAGGCAGGCAGGCGTTTTCTTCTCATTTCCGGCCGTCGGCTATGTGAACGCAGCCTTATTCCCCTGCTCTTTGGGAGCGGAGAGCGCCAGGTCGAGTCGGCTACCTATGCGCCATGCGTGGAAATCGAGGTTTCATTCATGCCGGACCGACCCTCTGCCGGCGTGATAATGTGCGTGTCTCGACAACCGTTCGTATGTGTGTGCGTGTGTGTGCGTGCCAATATCTACCTTGCCAGTTGCTGAATAATCGATATCGTCGTGCGCGTATGCGTGAGCGTACTAGAACGTACGAAAGCCTCACGAGCACGGCAATGGCATTTGCCAGTGTGCCTGGCAAGTCCAACACGACGACATACCCCTACAAATGCACGACTGATAGGTACAGGTCGAATGGGTCCGGCGCGTAACCACTCAGCTGTGTGTTTCACGAAAGCAGTAGCAACTTTCTCGCAAACTTTCTACACCTGTGCATTTCATTCACGGGCCGGCCGTGCCCGCGGAGTCAGCGTAAAAGAGCAGTGACTCAACTCGGCCAACGTCGTTCGTCGACACGTTGTACGGTCGAGAATTTCTCGAGAAACTGGAATTCACCGATCCAGCATTGAAACGGTCGTCTCGCGAGATGCAGAAACTACTATCGTGCGCACCATTTTCATCGGTTTTCTAGGGCCGATCTTTTTGCCGTCAAAGTGTATGTCTTTAGTGGTGAATCGTGAATAACACGGCGGAAAGTACACGAAGATAGAAAAAGCTTGACGGATAAGCTTCATGAAAATGTATACGTGTGCGTATTATACCTGAATGTTTAAGCAGGAAGCTGGCTTTAAACGTATAAAGCGTTACACGCTCGAAAGCGTGAAACCCTGTCTGCCTTTCTGTATCGTGCACACGTGTTAGTTACCCGCAGAAGGGAGAGAGGGAATGGGGCGAGAAACCTTAACTTCCGTCATATTATGCATCGTGTGTTCGTTAAGGATGTATTTATTCGTAAAGTGCCACACACCCTGCTATATTCGTAATGTACTAGCCGTTCGCCCTATCGGCATATCTCACGCGTACAAAAGCTAGCGCAAAGATTGCTCAAATGCAATCTGCTCAAAAAATCGCGATAATGCACCTTGCGGAAAAGGAATTTTGCGATAGCCAGGACTGAGCGAGAATTAAAATTATCTCCTCCTGAATTATTTAGAAATGAAACTGATTTCAGACAACTCGTGCTTTAATTCCAAGTAATGTCGTGTTTACAAGTAATAAATCTTAAGCTTTTCCGTGTATTATGACATTCGTATATCATCCTCAGCAGAAGATAATCATTTCTAGACGTAAATACGTTTAAGTGTACGGATAAGTTGCGCCTAATTATAGTCGGCGGAAGTTTAACAAATCTGTAGGTGCAACCCATTAACTTTAATATTCCGTAATGAGAATACTGTAGCGCGTATATCTTTCATTTTCCAATAAAAAATGCAATTTCCTCATGGTTCCTTAGTAAGCAAGGTTATGCCAAAATTCGTCCAAGTGCCAACTAAATTTCAGTACTTTTTCTCGAAAAGTGATCGGATAAAACGACGACCCTACCATAAGTTCGCTATTCGGACCAGGTAATATCTCTCATCACGAACCGTTGTTCCGTTGTGGAAATTCATTAGCTTCGAATCATTGGTTTTGGTTATAGATTACGAATGAAGAGGGTAACTCACCGTTTCGACTAGGAGGGGGGCGTGGTGGCGCAGGATACTGGGGCGGCGTGAGTGGTGGCGGGGGTGGCGTAGCTCGGTGGTGTAGGGGCGAGTTCGCGAACGAGGAGGCGAACGGTACCGGCGTGGTCGTCGTCGTTGTCGTGGTCGTTCTCGCCGTCTTAGTGACCGGCGCCGCTGTCGGTGACGTCTTCGTCGTCGTCGTTTCTCCTCCTCCTCCTCCTCCTCCTCCTCCAGCTCGCCCTCCTCCACCTCCCGCTATGCCGAGGTTGCTTCTTAACGTGCCGTGCCTCGGGTCGTTGGACGGCCAGGGCGGGCGCCGCGGGGGCAGCGCCGGGGGTGGGGTGTAGTCCAAGGTATCCACACTTTCGCACTTTCCGTATCACCTACCGCACCGAACACGTCCTTCTCGCGTCTCCTCGCCACGGTATACACACTGCCGTGTACTCCCGCAACAAGGATGGAGACCCAGCGCGAGGCCGGAAAGAGATACTTCTCGGATCTATCCCTCCTTCCCCGCCCGATATCCGAGATATGCACGGTCCTTCGACCGCGCGGTCCCCTTTCTCTTTCTCCTTCTCACCACTTTGCACTTATATCGTCGCGCGTGCAC